>JAWZYU010000026.1:21829715-22161715 GCA_038380435.1 Ryuthela nishihirai
AAACGTGCATCTGTCCGTCACAAGAAACGTCTCCTGCAAAAGGGGTCGGGATTTCTACTTCCTCTTCTTACGGCGGCCTTACCATTGTTGGAATCCCTATTTCGAAAATGATTTCAGTGAAGGTTGTTCAAAGGCGAAACATACGAAAAAAAGTGCGTGATTTAGACACGGAGATGAAGAAAATACTTGAATCTGACGTTGATGATAAAACTGAAAAGTACCTGGCTGTATTGAAAAGTTTCCTGTTTTTAACCGACAATTGGAAACCCCCCCCCCACGACGTAAAGGTCAGCATCCCCCACGAAGTAAAGGTCAATATTCCCAGACAACCCATAGCAGAGACTTTTGGCCACCCTCCAATTAGCGACTTTGTTACCGTTCGACGTAAGAAAAGGAAATTTGAATGGGCTTCACATTGAAGATATCTGTTTGAAGACTTCTGTAAAAAACAATGTATTTCCAAGACTTGTGTACTTGAAGACTTGTGTTAAAAACAATGTATTTCCAAGACTTGTGTACTTGAAGACTTGTGTTAAAAACTGTGTATTAAAATTCTGTATTAAAAAGCCAGGTATTAAAAATGTAAAACAATGTATTAAAAGATATCCAATAAAAGAAATTAAAACTGATAAACGCTTCTTGTTCATTCAGTGAATTAGTTTTTTTACAGCAGCACTAGATGTGCTAGTGCAGACGGATGCCGAGAGAGCAGCGCTGACACTCAAACGCCGAGCGCGATAACTCTCCAGCTATCCACACAGAGGTAGCGAGATCAAATCACGCTATCTGAAAGAATTTTTTTTTAAATACAGGAGACGTACTAAAAATAGTATGGACGTTGGATGACACCGATTGAATGTGCAAAAACTGATTTGCGATGGGTCAACCAGGGGGTCTTTAAAGAGGGGGTTTAAAATACAGGTTAACCAGGGGGTCTTTAGAGAGGGGGCTTAAAATATAGGTCAACCAGAGGGTCTTTAGAGAGGGGGCTTAAAATATAGGACAACCAGGGGGTCTTTAGAGAGGGGACTTAAAATATAGGTGAACCAGGGGGCCTTTAGAGAGGGGGCTAAAAATATGGTCAGTTGCGACATAGGGGGGGTCAAAGTTCAATCTGAGAAGGCAACGTGGACAGTTGCGACATAGGGGTCAAAGTCCAGGGTGGTTGCCACATATTACACGACTGGGTGGTGGTGCCATATCCCATGACAGTTGTGACATAGGGGTCAAAGTTCAATCTGAGAAGGCAACGTGGACGATTGTGACATAAGGGTCAAACTCCAGGGTGTTGCGACATAGGGGTCAAAGTCCAAAGCGGCCTTGCATTTGGGGTCGATGACGTCATAAGGGGGGAAAGCACTGTGCAAAGGGGAACCGGTATAGCGGGAACAAACTACTATTATAATAGGCGACATAAATATTGATTTATTGCAAGGTGCTAATCTGACAGAGAAGTACTTTCAGGTCATGAAGACAAGTTGGTTTAGACTAGGGCAGTGTCTCGCAAACTTTTTTACTCTGCGGCACACTAAATCTAATTTTTTTCCCGCGGCACACTAAATCAAAATTTTTTTCCGCGGCACACCTAAAAAAGAATTTTTGATGGTTACGTAAAGAGAGGAAAATTGAAGTTTCGTTAAATGCATTTTATTTGAAATAAATATAATAATAAATATATTTAATCATAACTCGGTGTTTGTTTTAAATATTTGTCCGTTCTATGGCTTGAAATAATCAAAAATAAATACCAAAATTTGGAAAAAGCTTGATAAATACTTACAAGATCCCAGTTGATAAAATCTGAAAGATTTTTATTAAAGCACGTCGATAACACAAGTCAAGTCAAAATGAAATCTTTGGAATATCTAGTGTAAATTTGAAAATCTCTCGCGGCACACTTGGAATCTCGCGCGGCACACAGTTTGCGAGACATTGGACTAGGGCATAAGTCTGTAACTAGCGAAGAATCAGACTCCTACCTTGGGTTGTTTGGGTTGTTTTACCTCTGAGCGGCACTTTTTTGCACACCATGGGCTAAATGCCAGGTCACATGGACCCCGAAGGCTCAGAGAAGGTTGGGGGAGGGGACCCACTGGAACAGCTGTTGGGAGACAGGTGGTAGCCTCCCGTCAAGGCCATCCAGCGTGTTATTTAACGTGCACAGGGTATGGCTCTCCCGCACAAGGGGCCACGGCTTAACGTCCCATCCGACGGATGGCGGCCTTTCCAAGCCCAGCGGTGTCCCCTACTGACCGTGGGCAGGGCGGGGAATTTTGCGGAGATAAATCTCAACGCTGACCCAGCTGGGACTCGAACCTGGGAACTACAGATTACGAGCCTGGTGCGCTACCGACTGAGCCACTCCCGCCCCGACTCCTACCTTGATCATCTGTTTTTTTTTTTAGAGATACTGGACATTTTAAGTGCAGTACTTGTATTGTTAAGACTAATGTGACTGACCATTTCTTTATTGGATTTAATGCGGAAAAAATGAGAGGATCATCAAATTCTAAATTAATAAGTATGTTCGAAAGAGCAGAATTGATATTGGAAATTTCAGAGAAAAATTAGAAAACGTTGATTGGAAAATTCTGCTCAGTAATAAAAAGATCTCCCTTGGAAAAGCCGCCTTCCTTCGGATGGGACATAAGCTGTGGCCCCATCTGTGATAGAGCCATACCCTGGCACATTAAAGAATATGCTGAATGGCCTTGACGGGAGCCTACCATCTGTCTCTTAACAGCTGTTCACTGGCACTTCCAATTTTCTCTGAGCCCTCAGGGTCCTTGTAACATGGCCATTTAGCCCATTGTGTACAAAAAAAGTGCCGCTCAGCGGTAATACAAACCAATCCGACCGTTATGTACTGTTCAAAATGAAATTATAAGATGTATAGGGACCTGGGTTCGAGCCCCGGGTAAGGCATGGATGTATGTGTCGTTTTTCTGCTGAGGTCCTGCCATCCTCTCAGACCTTCTACTATGGCATATAAACTTACAGACTCCTGTCAGACCTCTGTGGCAAGCAGCTGCTTGAGGGGTATTTATTTTTTATTTATATAGCATGGGAGAATGAAGCTTTAAATGTTAGGTCCTGTCCCTACTTTATCAGATCATCTATGGAGGGCATTAGAAAAGTTCTTGACATATGTTTGTTGATTTGTACTTGTTCTTCCGAAGTTAACGAGCTGTAACTTGTTTGAAAGCTAATCTAAACTTCTCGTTGCGTGTTAAAACAAAGAAATATCACCATTCTCTCTTCGCTGCCGGCACCTAAAGTTCGGTCTGCGAAATCTGTGCGTTATTGCTATGGAGCCTACTACGAGGGGCGTTTAAAAAAGTTCTTGACATGCATCTGTAGAACAAAAACCATTGCACTTACCAACAAAACTTTTACTGTCCTTCAAAGTGCTCCCCTCCAGCATCTGCACAAAGTTGCAGTCATCTATGCCAATTCTAGAACGCTTGGTGGTACTCCTGTTGGGGAATACTCTGCAACTCTGAATGGATGCATTTTGCAAGGAATTGCACTCTTGAAAAAGGCCTCCCAGCAAGTTTCTTTTTAATTTTTGGAAACAACCAAAAATCACAGGCTGCAAGGCTAGGTGATTATGCAGGATGGGGTAGCTGTTTGATTTTTAATTCCTCCAGATAGGTCGTAATTTGCCGGGTTTTGTGAGTACTGGCATTATCATGAAGAAGGAGAACCCATGACATGCCTGTTTTGGGCGCTGCTCCTTTATCTCATTAATTGTTTTGGGCAAAACAATGTTGGTATAGTATTAGCCATTTATAGTCATTTTTTTCAGGTAAGGTGTCCACGGCTACCACTCCTTGGGAATTGAAAAAAATTGTGAACTCCTCTTCCTTGAGCGAAAATCTTGTTGGAGTGTTTGGGGACGCAGTTCATCTTCCGCAATTCAAATATAGTTGCCGATCTATGTGGGAGTTATAAGCAGTAAAACCACGTCTCTTCACTTGTGACAATGTCTGTTAACCGTTTGGGGCCACTAGGTGGGGCGGGGGTGGCTCAGTCGGTAGCGCGCCAGGCTCGTAATCTGTAGTTCCCAGGTTCGAGTCCCAGCTGGGTCAGCGTTGAGAATTATCTCCGCAAAATTCCCCCGCCCTGCCCGCGGGTACACCGATAGGTAGTAGTAGGGGACACCGATGGGCTTGAAAAGGCCGCCGTCCGTCGGTACCTTGTGCACGTTAAAGAACACGCTGGATGGCCTTGACGGGAGGTTACCATCTGTCTCCCAACAGCTGTTCCAGTGGGTCTTCTCCCCCAACCTTCTCTGAGCCTTCGGGGTCCATGTGACCTGGCCATTTAGCCCATGGTGTGCAAAAAAGTGCCGCTCAGAGTTAAAACAACCCAACGTTAAAGAACACGCTGGATGGCCTTGACGAGAGGCTACCATCTGTCTCCCAACAGCTGTTCCAGTGGGTCTTCTCCACCAACCTTCTCTGAGCCTTCGGGGTCCATGTGACCTGGCCATTTAGCCCATGGTGTGCAAAAAAGTGCCGCTCAGAGGTAAAACAACCCAAAACAACAACCCAAGCCACTAGGTTCAAGCATTACCTGCATCTCTTTGCGCAAATCAACTCTAGACATTTTTTGCTGTTCTGTCAGTTTGTGGGGTATCCATTTCGCACAGATCTTTCGGAACTTTAAATGTTGATGAATTGTTTCTACACTGCCAATCGATGCATTGGCATCTAAACTTATTACCTGAAATATGATGCGTAGTTCTCCTTAATGAGTTCACTAACATCAATGATGGTTCTCCTGCACGAGGTAGGTCTTCGAAGCTCTGCCATCCTTCTCTGAATTTGCGCATCTGTCCCATAACAGTACCATATGAATATGCGTTATCCCCATATACTTGTGATAAATCAGCATGAATATTTTTCGCGTCGTTCCCAAGCTCCATCCTTGTGAAAATATAAAATCTTTGCCCGTCTCTAATAGTCTCCACAAGCAACAACGCAGAGATTTCACAGACCGAACTTGACGCGCCGCAGCGAAGAAACGAATGATGATACGGCGTTTGTTTTTAACACGTAATGACAAGTTTAGACATGCTTTCAAACAAGTCGTAGCTCGTTAACTTCGGGGGAACGAGTGCAAATCTACAGACACGTATAAAGAACTTTTTGAACGAGCTGCGTAAAGACGGGGAATGATTTTACATAAATAGCTTTATGCTGTCACAATTTTTTCTAAGAAATTTTTGCTTTAATTTTACAAAATCCACTTTTTAAATCTCATAATATTTTTCAATAGGCTATGCTCATTACTTGTAGCAAAATCTACTGCTAAACAAGCAGAATAAAAATATATTGAATTATTTAAATTCTGGTAGATCTTAAAAACTTGTCTGTTAGAAAATATTGACGTATTATTTTTGTTGAAATTCTAAAGCTCAAAAGTGTCCCCCCCCCAACAAACACTTGCGATCGCTTACTCGAGATATGTCACTGAAAGACTAAAAGTAATTTACTAATATAAATAAATTAAAAAAAAATATAAAAAATACCTATCCTCCCACATACTCCCTAAAAAGTAATAGATGAAACTAAAACGTATCGATTGTGCAATCAGTCACTGAATTCGCATTCACTTCAAAGGAAGATAAAATAATAAATAAATAAATACCCCCTCAAGCAGCTGCTTGCCACAGAGGTCTGGGTTCGGTTCGGTTGTTTTACCTCTGAGCGCAAAGACTTTCGTTTACAGTAGAATTTTGTTTTTGTAATCTGTAAGAGTTGTTTTGCAACTCCTAGATTACTTGGATTGTTTTACCTCTGAGCGGCACTTTTTTGCACACCATAGGCTAATTGGCCAGGTCACATGAACCCCGAAGGCTCAGAGAAGGTTGGGGGAGGGGACCCACTGGAACAGCTGTTGGGAGATAGATGGTAGTCTCCCGTCAAGGCCATCCAGCTTGTTCTTTAACGTGCACAGGGTATGGCTCTCCCGTACACGGGGCCACGGCTTAACGTCCCATCCGACGGACGGCGGCCTTTCCAAGACCATCGGTGTCCCCTACTGACCGTGGGCAGGGCGGGGAATTTTGCGGAGCCACAGAGGTCTGACAGGAGTCTGTCGGTTTATATGCCACAGTAGAAGATCGGAGAGGAAGGCAGGACCTCAGCAGAAAACAACACGAACATCCATGCCTTACCCGGGGCTCGAACCCAGGTCCCTTAGATCAGTAGCCAAGCGCGCTAACCACTCGGCCACGGGACGGCGGGCGCCGGCAATCTTGTCGAGTAGGTCAATCGACGCCCGATCTTCCTTTGAAGCGAATACAAATTCAGTTACTGATTGCACCATCGATATGCTTTAGATTTGTTTTCTACTTTTTAGGATGCATATAGGAAGATAGGTATTTTTTAATTTTTTAGTTCAATTATATTTTTCCTTTGTCACTAATAACACGTACCTTCAGAAACTTTCATTTGAAGTTGGAGACGTCACTAGCTTTAATTTGCGACCTAACTTGTTAAGGTCGACCCCGTGAAAATTCGGCCCCCTTTTTACGGGAGAAGAGAATAGTGGGGTGGCAAAATTCGAAACAATCTACGATGGTCCTCACGCGAACTTTCGTTTGACATCTAACTCGCAATTGCGTTCGGAAGATAGAGCGGAATTCCTATTTCTCCTTTTTTTTAGGGGGAAGAAAGCATGGGGGTATATTTTTTTATAACTTACGACACTGTCCACGTCATAAGCTTTTATTTGACACATAATTCATTTAGTTTGTCCTTCGCGTTTGAAAGATATGGTGGAACAACCGTTTTGACAAACTGAGAAACTGACAAAGTGATAAATGACGAGCGAAAAGCAATAGGAAGACAGGAAAAGATAAAAAAAAAATACATCACCCCATTTTCCAATTCCGGAATGCGCTGCTGTAAGTGTGTGTTTGAATCATTGATGTTTCTATGTTTCTGTTCATTGATGCGTGCTGCACTAATTGAATTGCTGCTCAGCAGAGCGGAATCTAGGGGGAGGGGGAGGAATCGTCGGGTTGGGTTGTTTTACCTCTGAGCGGCACTTTTTTGCACACCATGGGCTAAATGGCCAGGTCACATGGACCCCTCAGGGGGCTCCATGGAAGGCTCAGAGAAAGTTGGGGGAGGGGACCCACTGGAACAGCTATTGGGAGACAGATGGTAGCCTCCCGTCAAGGCCATCCAGCGTGTTCTTTAACGTGCACAGGGCTCTCCCGCACACGGGGCCACGGCTTAACGTCCCATCCGACGGACGGCGCCTTTCCAAGCCCATCAGTGTCCCCTACTGACCGTGGGCAGGGATCGTCGTAAGGGGAGAAGGAATTAAGTAAGGTCTTAAAGCAGAAAGAGTATCCAAGTTCTTGCCGGACACAGACTCCTCCGAGGAAATAACACTCTCTAGATTCTTAGTACTGTTAGAAATAGAAGTCGCACTAGTGAAGCACTTGAGGAATCCTGTTCCATCGAAAAGGTGGAGGAAATTCCTTTACAAGGCCTCACCGGGCTCTCAGCTGCGGAAATCCTCCTTCCTTAAACCACACGAGAAGAAGTTGATCCCCTCTCCAAGGTAGGTCTGGCATCAGGGGAACCATCAAGGAAGAAGTCTCTCCAACAGAAGGAGCAACGAACGGTAGGAGGAGAAGTGACCTTTTCAATCTCGTTCCCCTTGATTCCCCTAAGAATCTTATACTAAGAAGCCATGCCCCCCCCCCCACCCCTGTAAGAATACTAGTAACGGTAATGGAGGCAAAAATATTATTAAATTTGGGCATATTTAATACTGCCGTCCCATGGCCGAGTGGTTAGCGCGCTTGGCTACTGATCTAAGGGACCTGGGTTCTAAGTCCCGGGTAAGGCATGGATGTGTGTGTCGTTTTTCTGCTGAGGTCCTGCCATCCTCTCAGACCTTCTACTGTGGCATATAAACTGACAGGCTCCTGTCAGACCTCTGTGGCAAGCAGCTGCTTGAGTGGGTATTTATTTATTATTTTTATATTTAATGCATCTTTCAAGAATTTTTTTAATATTTTTATAGACCTCTGAAGCGGGGAGAGGGGGGCAAATATTATACTGGAATGGAAGTAAAGTCTCTTGCCCCTCTTTACTTCTTTCCTACCATATTGCGTCACTCCCCTCCGCCCCCTATTTTTTTTTCTACAACCGATCCTATTGCTCAACCATTTTGATGCTATTCTTCCTAAAGCAAAACCTGCTATTCTTGATCCATTTTATCTCCTAAATCCCCTATATGACCATATTTGGCGATTACTTGATTTGGAACATTGATAGATCACGATGCATATGACTTCTTGATTAGAGATTGTTTTTTTCCCAGTAATCTAATCTTCTCGAGAACTAATGTTGGTTCCAGAACTGAAACTTCCACTTCGGATTTTATCGGAGTTTTATCTCTTACGCTATCACTGAAGTGACTTTTTAAAGAGGCTTCAGGATAACGAGTTCTTCTAGGTCATCGCAGCTCTAAATGTGTTCTTCGAAGGCTTTGTGATTAATCATCACGGATGTGCAGAAGGGGGGGGGGGGGTGCAAACGATGTATCTCATCCGGAGGCCTAGAGTAAAGGAATTCAGGAATCGAGAAACATTTTATTAAAACTAACGTGTTTCTGATTAAGTAAATGTTTCACATGATTACCTTTTTTTTTTAATTTGCTTTTTAAAAAACGAGCCTTTGTTTTCCCATTGTTTTTGTCTGTTCGCATGTGGATAACAATATTTTTTTTTTTCGCTTTTAGAGATTTTCTTTGGAGGAAATTTATTTTGGGTCGGATAGATACTACGAAAATATTAGGAGTCGCATTTCTTAGAATCTTTGAAAAAAGCTAAAGTTTGGAAATGTCAAAATTTTAAGCTGGGTTGTTTTACCTCTGAGCGGCACTTTTTTGAACACCATGGGCTAAATGGCCAGGTCACAAGGACCCCAAAGACTCAAGAAGGTTGGGGGAGGGGACCCACTGGAACAGCTGTTGGAAGACAGATGGTAGCCTCCCGTCAAGGCCATCCAGCGTGTTCTTTAACGTGCACAGGGTATGGCTCTCTCCCGCATACGGGGCCACGGTTAACGTCCCATCAGACGGACGGCGGCATTTCCAAGTCCATCTGTGTCCCCTACTGACCGTGGGCAGGGCGGGGAATTTTGCGGAGATAAATCTCAATGCTGACCCAGCTGGGACTCGAACCTGCGAACTGCAGAATTACGAGCCTGGCGCGCTACCGATTGAGTCACCCCCCCGCTCCTTTAAGCTGGTAAAGAAATTATCCCATGTTAGAAAACTGAAGTTTTTGTGGTAGAAGGTGGTGAAGGACTTTACATTGATAAAAGCGATTTATCTCCAGGGGCAGATTTCGTTTTAAGAGAAAAATAAAATTACTTTTCGGACTCTAGAAGTCATTAGAGACCTTTATCGAAAAATTAGATAATTCCCATCAGGGACCCAGAGGGTGGTGGTGGTGGTGGTGGTCCGGGAATCCCCCTCCCCCGAAAAACCCGTCGTCTTATACTAAATTTCAAAATTGTCTACCTGCTTTGAAATCCCAAACAGTTGTCGTTGCATTTGTTTTTTATTTTAGCACCATATTTTTTGTCCGACACTAAAAATAGATTAAAAAAAAACAACAACTATAAAATCTCATTCCATATAAAATATCAACTTAACCTTTCCTCTTCGGTGTAATATTTTAGTATTTGGGAAATCTTACTGAAGTGTTATTCTCAGTTCTTATTCATTTTATTTCTCAGTCGCTCCCGAAACTGAATCCTGGGTACGTGCCTGATTCCCAAGTTATGCTAAAGGTGAGCCAAATTAGAAACTCAATATCGTAATAAACTTTCTATGGGAAGGAACTGAAGATAATCAAAATCAAAATCAAATTTATCTAAATCTTGAAATAATAAGCTGAAAGAAATAGGATTCGCCATGAGTGGGATTCGAACCTTGAGCTTATTATTTCAGGGGTTCCATGTCTGCAGGACACATCCTGTGATTCTTTACTACTGAATTATTGATTTAATGCCATGAACGTGAGTGGCAAATATTTAATACCATCTGTATGTGACAACACAGTTGTCCATTTCCCAGATAGATGGCGCCACTGTGCGAATTAAAAACAAATCAGGAAGTTTATATGTCACACCAGGTGAAAAAATATGTTGCCCACTGATAATGTAGTCGTTAGCATAACTGGCATGCTTTTAGGAGACGTGGGTTCAAATCCCACTCACGACAAAACCAATTTTTTTTAGCTTATTATTTCATAAGTTCCATGTCCATTCTTTCTACTAATTAAATCTTGACTTTCAGCGATATTAATTCAGTTTTGAAAGAGTTACGACGCCTAAAGTTCCCCCGAGATGTTATCATAGCAAAACAAAAATAAATAGATAACTAAACAATATATATATATAAATAAAAAAATAACATGGACTACTTGTTCTTTGATAATTCGATATTTTGAACTACCTGAAAAAAATTAGAAATAATATAATATTTTTTGTATAGAGAAACTCTGTGCCGAAATACTAGCTGTACCATACAGAGCCTAATCACAAGCAAATGATAATAGGCAACAGAAAAACATAGTGTTTATTTCAAATTCTCAGTGACGTGACTAGAAGTCATGTTCCCTATGTCTAATACAATAACAAACTAAGACACCGTTTGTATCAAATTCGCTCTCACAGTGCCACTCAGCGAAACACTCCTACTTGAGAAATTTTATCAGAGGATGTCTCTTGTAAATCTATACAGTATATTGGCATGTATTGTGACTTCTTGTGTAACTTCATTTTTTTTTTAATTTGCTGTTAAGTTCTATAATGATACTAATACGTTGAGCATCTCCAGACACTTTGAGGTTTAAAATCTGTTAAGAAATGCTCTGTGATTATGCCAAGGCAGAAGGTCATGGCTGATTCGGTCGGACTGGATTTCTATGCTAGAAAATGCCAGAAATCTCGTGCCTCTTTAAGTATAAGTTTCCTTTAATGACACTTCCCTAAGTTTTGGTTGTCCAGCCCTGATATCAATGAGAAGGGAATGAACGGGGCCCGTCGCAAAACTGTGCAGAAGATAATGGGCATTAGTACTTGACAAAGCGTAAAATGTTTTAAGGATGAAGGTTTTTTTTAAATTTTCTTTTATATTTTCTTTAATATTCCAGCATATGAAAATTAGTATCCAGCACCAAACCACGATTTCAAAAAGGGCATCTAGAAGGAAAAAAAAATGTGGCGATAACTGACAATGAATTATTATTTGGTTTACTGATAAAAAAAGATAATGGTATTATTGATAAGCATATATGATATATCTCTTTGTATATTTCCCGAACTACTGTTCGGAAAGTAACCAAACATTAAACTGCTCCTAGCTAGATTATTTCTACACAGTACCAACAAAATTATCAATCTTGTATGTATAAAAATTTAAATTAGTGGTGTTATCTTTAGAAAAATTGAATTTTTATGCGAAATTTGGAAAAAAGTATTTGAAACACCGTTCAGGCTTTAGCAGAGAGCAACATACAAAGAGTTAACTCCTTCTAATCTCTCCCTTTTTGGTGCGCCACGAATGGAAAAACGTGGGATTATTTTTTTCCGTGTAATCCTGTTAACGACCGCAGACTGCTATGATCTATGCAGTTTTAAAAAAATATGATATAAAATCATTTATTTATTATAATTATATGAAAATATTACAAATCAATTAAAAATAAATTGCTAGCCTTTAAAAACAAATAGGTTGCCGTAGAATTTAAAAACAGTAATATGTATATAATTATTACGCGAAATGAATAACGAGCATTGAGTCATAAACTTGAAAATATTTTCCTTAGAGGTATAGAGAGATTGCCCTCTGTGTCTATTACTCCGTGGTCTTTAGTTAGTAGTTCATCTCATAGATGGCAGCAGTAGTACGAAATTGAGAAGAGGAAACTTGGAAAGTTTGGTTTGTTTTTTTGCTGACATGTTAGCAAATGACATGATCAATCAATGAACGCCTAACCCGTATTAGAACATCGCAAATAATTCTCGGGGGAAAAAAATCAGTAATTTTCCAGAAAAAGAAGCAATATGTATTAAATTCTTTGATAGAAACTTTCGATAGAGCTGCACTTTTCCTCTACGCACAGTGCTATTACGAAGAAGAAATTTTCTCAAAAGTTTTAAGAGAAGATACTTTACATTTGTTAAAAGTGACTAAACTTTTCTGAAAGCGTAAGAAGGGCTGAAAGTAAACTTTTGTGCTTATAAATAAGACTAATGTTTCCCAAGTCTTTCAGCTATCTAATGTTTTCCCTTGTTTCAAGTCTAACTCTGTGCTTCTTAACCATTTTTATTTGACGTCACACTCAGTTCCGTAAGGGGGGTTTATAAGGGTACTCCAGGGTGCAATTTAATACGCGGCAATGGCGTAAGAGTAGGGTGTCAAAGGCGGCAAAATAGGCAAAATAGATATGGGTGGTTTTACCTCTGAGCGGCACTGTTTTTGCACACCATGGGCTAAATGGCCAGGTCACATGGACCCCGAAGGCTCAGAGAAGGTTGGGGGAGGGGACCCACTGGAATAGCTGTTGGAAGACAGATGGTAGCCTCCCGTCAAGGCCATCCAGCGTGTTTTTTAACGTTGAGTTGTTTTACCTCTGAGCGGCACTTTTTTGCACACCATGGGCTAACTGGCCAGGTCACATGGACCCCGAAGGCTCAGAGAAGGTTGGGGGAGGGGACCCACTGGAATAGCTGTTGGGAGACAAATGGTAGCCTCCCGTCAAGGTCATCCAGCGTGTTCTTTAACGTTGGGTTGTTTTACCTCTGAGTGGCACTTTTTTGCACACCATGGGCTAAATGGCCAGGTCACAAGGACCCCGAAGGCTCAGAGAAGGTTGGGGGAGGGGACCCACTGGAACAACTGTTGGGAGACAGATGGTAGCCTCCCGTCAAGGCCATCCAGCGTGTTCTTTAACGTGAACAGGGTATGGCTCTCCCGCACACGGGGCTACGGCTTAGCGCCCCATCCGACGGACGACGGGCTTTCCAAGCCCATCGGTGTCCCCTACTGACCGTGGCTGGGAGTTTTGCGGAGATGTTGCTGCTTGGAATCAAAGACTTTAAAGTACTGAGTGGTGAGAAGCTTTCGTCCACAAGTGAGTATTTACTTTGGCGGAGATTTTTCCTCATTTGGAATTCGTATTAAACTTTCCCTTTCTTTGTGTTCATTTCGTAAAACTGAATATACAATTTGAAAACATAAATACTACATAATTAAATTTTCTTCTATAGTAGGGTGAGAGGTAGCTCAGTAGATAGCGCGCCAGGGTCGCAATATTCCATTCTGAGATACGTGTTCCAACTGTAAAAGCGTTAAGATTTATTTCCAGCTAACCCCAACCCACTCCAACCCACACAGATGGGCTTGGAAAGCCATCTGCGATCCGTCGGATGGGACTCCTCGTGAAAGAGAGCCATACCCTGTGCACGTTAAAAAACACGCTGGATGGCTTTGACAGGAGGCTTTCATCTCTCGTCTATCAGCTGTTCTGTGGGTTCCTTTCCCCAATGGGGGCGGGGGTGGCTCAGTCGGTAGTGCGCCAGGCTCGTAATTTGCAGTTCCCAGGTTTGAGTCCCAGCTGGGTCAGCGTTGAGACTTATCTCTGCAAAACTCCCCGCCCTGCCCACGGTCAGTAGGGGACACCGATGGGCTTAGAAATGCCGCCGTCCCTTCGGATGGGACGTTAAGCCGTGGCCCCGTGTGCGGGAGAGACATACCCTGTGCACGTTAAAGAACACGCTGGATGGCCTTGACGGAAGACTACCATTTGTCTCCCAACAGCTGTTCCAGTGGGTCCCTTCCCCCAACCTTCTCTGAGCCTTCGGGGTCCATGTGACCTGGCCATTTAGCCCATGGTGTGCAAAAAAAGTGCCGCTCAGAGGTAAAACAACCCAAACAACAACCCGTAGCTCTTCGGGCATTCACCGCTTCTACAGTGTTTGTATTATTTAAAAATTCCTGTAGTTGTTCGGGCAATCGGTAGCACGCCAAGCTCCTGATCGGATGTAGACAGGTATGCAGGATTTAGTTTTTAGTTTCGGGGAGAGGGGGGGGGGGGAGATCAGACGCCGTCGGCCCCGCTCCCTAGGTACGTCAATGATCGGATTTTCCACGGTCGAATCCCATGTGTGTCTTTGCTCCTATATTTTTCTGTTAACTGTCGTTCTGTTCTCACTGAGAGAGGCCGCTTAGTTTCCCAGTGTGCAAGAGAGTTATATCTGCCCCAAACTCTGTCCTTGTGGCCTCTCCGTTTAGTCCAGTGTCTCGCAAACTGTGTGCCGCGAGAGATTTTCAAATTGACACTAGATATTCCAAAGATTTCATTTTGACTTGTGTTATCCTCGTGCTTTAATAAAAAATCTTTCAGATTTTATCAACTGGGATCTCGCAAGTATTTATCAAGCTTTTTCCAAATTTTGGTATTAATTTTTGATTATTTCAAGCCATAGAATGGACAAATATTTAAAACAAACACCGAGTTATGAATTAAAGAACGAGAGCAAACCTTCAAGGAAAACCAGGCTGATGACTTCAACAAAGCGCAAATATAATGGCGATTATAGAGAGTTTGCTTTTATTGTTTTTTAGGTGTGCAGCGGGAAAAAAAATTAGATTCAGTGTGCCGCGGAAAAAAAATTAGATTCAGTGCGCTGCCGACTAAAAAGGTTTGCGAGACACTGGTTTAGTCCATTGTGTGCAGAAAAGTGCCCCTTAGAAGTAAAACAGCCGAACCTTATTGTTATTGATTTTCTTTCGAAATTACTACATGAGAGTAAATTTTTTACATTAATTTGTGAGTCAAAGTGAATTTTGGAGTGTTATAACTAATATTCTCTGCATTATACTAATTGTGTAATATAGGTGTTTTTGAATAAAGTTTTACCTTAATTCCTTACCCTTAAATGTTACGAACATTAACATTGTTTTTTACTCTTATAAAGCTTTCTTCAAAATTATATATCGAATATAACGAAATATGAATTTATTATGTTTTCATTATTCTTATAATTTCTGATTTTTTTTTATGAAGTTATTCATAAAAATTCTTGACTTTCTAGGTACTATGTTTTCATGCATCTGTGTGCGCTGATTCCATGTCCGGATCAAGGAAGTGAGTCAAAGAAGTCAATTCACCCCCTCCCCCATCCTGAGAATGCTGGTAAGAGAAATAACAGGCAATAAATTATTAAACTTATGTATATTTCTTGCATTTGTCAATCAGTTTTTCAACGACCTCTAAGACAGAAAGGGAAATGTTATACTACAATGGAAATGCAGCCTCTTAACCTCCCAGTCGTGAACTTGGAACGTGCTCATCCATCATAACTTCAACGAACTTTTAACATATACATCTGTTATAACCTTGAAACTTAAGCATATCCATTTATCATAATTGGGTCAAAATTTTGAGCGTGTAATCTATAATAACCGTGCCGAATTTACCGAGACGCAGTTGCTCCGAAGTCCCGTACCGTTGGGTTGGGTTGTTTTACCTCTGAGCGGCACTTTTTTGCACACCATGGGCTAAATGACCAGGTCACATGGACCCCGAAGGCTCAGAGAAGGTTGGGGGAGGGGACCCACTGGAACAGCTGTTGGGAGACAGATGGTAGCCTCCCGTCAAGGCCATCTAGCGTGTTCTTTAACGTGCACAGGGTATGACTCTCCCACACACGGAGCCACGGCTTAACGTCCCATCCGACGGACGGCGGCCTTTCCAAGCCCATCGGTGTCCCCTACTGACCGTGGGCAGGGGGGGGGAATTTTGCGGAGATAAATCTCAACGCTGACCCAGCTGGGACTCGAACCTGGGAACTACAGATTATGAGCCTGGCGCGCTACCGACTGAGCCACCACCGTCCCCAGTCCCGTATCACCGCCATTTGAAATGAAAATATAAATCTTCATAAATTAAGTACACAATGAAAATTAAAGTGATGTGAGGAAAAGTATTTCCGATCTGCGCTAGGAAAGACAAAAATAACAATAGACAATAAAAATGCGCTCCAAGTTTGATAAAGTTATGTTACACCAAAGCGCTGGAAGTTGGCTAGATTATGAAGATCTACATATTCCAAGCATTTTTCCAAAGCTACTATAAATGCACCTGCCCCATGTTCGTTTAGGTTATTATCAACATCGGATTAAGCGATGCGGGTCCCTGGAGCCAAATCCTAAATGGGGCAGCTTTATGCTTCTAAACGGAAATTTGGTCAGCTTTTAACTTACAAACAACTGATGTCCACTGTTCTTAATAGTCTCTTCCTTCTGTGTGGATTGTATAGTTGAAGACAGTTCCATTCACTTTATTGTCGAACCTCTTCTTTGCTATCTCGGTCTCCAAGTTGGTATGCATGCCTAACGGATTGGTGGATTTCTTCTAGTCGTTATTGCCAACTCTCTTCCATTCTGTGCAGTTGGGGGCCGGGGGTGGCTCAGTTGGTAGCGCGCCTGGCTCGTAATCTATAGTTCTCAGGTTCAAGTTCCAGCTGTATCAGCGTTGAGATTTATCTCCGAAAAAATTCCTCGCCCTGCCCACGGTTAGAAGGGGACACCAATGGGCTTGGAAAGGCCGCCGTCCGTCAGATGGGACGTTAAGCCATGGCCCCATGTGCGGGAGAGCCATACCCTGTGCACGTTGTGACTCTGGCCATTTAGCCCATTGTGTGCAAAAAAAGTGCCGCTCAGAGGTAGAACAACCCAACCCAAATCTATGCAGTTGTTTCGTGCCCTGCTGCTTATATAAATATACACTGAAATAATATATTTATGGGAAATCATCGATTGAAGCGAAAAAATATGAAACCTCAAAGTTGGGTGGAAAAAAAAGAGATTTGGGATCATCTGTGTAGTTATGATTAAGTGTTGCAGGAAACGAGAAAAGAATCATCTCCAGAGGTTAACTAGCTTTGGCCTAATGGGTTAGATTCGAATCTGCGTTAAGGTGAGGAGAATGTTGAAGTCAGCGACACTTCGGTTTTGTATCGACATTGGATGTATCATGCATTTTCATCGACTCCTAAAGTATTCGATTTAACCGAGGTCTGTTGTAAAATTTTCTGTTTTTCCTAGCATTGATTTGAAATATTTGTTCTGATATTGCTTTAATTTGCATTTTCACCCCCTAATTAATTAAGATTTACATTTTCAGTTGAAATGGAGATAATACGGTGCCCCTTAGCGCATGGGGCCTGGAGCAGCGCTAGGTAAAATCCAGCCCTCCCATAGGTTCTTCATGACGGCGTCAAGTGCAGATAAAATTTGACTTTTGATCTCTATTGGTGTCCAAAACATTCGATATATTAGATCTCTTCCGATTTTCACTGGTGCTTGAGTCGACTTATACATTATGTGTCATATGTTTAGCCAGGTAAAAGTATACTTAACGACAGAAAGAAAATGGCGGAACTCAACTTAGCATTAACATCTTTCTCATATTAGCTTCAAAACAGAGAATACAGGCTCTTACTGCTACTAAATCCTGGATGGTAATAAAACTTGGATGGGACGTTAAGCCGTGGCTCCGTGTGCGGGAGAACCATACCCTGTGTACAGTCGCTCAAAAAAGTATCCGAACATTATGGTTGATTAGAGAATTCAGAAAAAATATCTGGCAACGATTTTTTTAGAAATTAGTGATCTGGCAAACTTCGTGTCACGTGACACGAAGTTTGCCAGATCACTAATTTCTAAAAAAATCGTTGCCAGATATTTTTTCTGAATTCTCTAATCAACCATAGTGTTCGGATACTTTTTTGAGCGACTGTACGTTAAAGAACACGCTGGATGACCTTGACGGGAGGCTACCATCTGTCCCCCAACAGCTGTACTAGTGGGTCCCCTCCCTCTACCTTCTCTGAGCCTTCGGGGTCCATGTTACCTGGCCATTTAGCCCATTGTGTACAAAAAAGTGCCGCTCAGAGATAAAACAACCCAACTTGTTTGAAAAATTGTCTCTCTAAAAAAAATGCCTGCCAATGAAGTCGCACCTGCGCTGTCCCTGGTCGTGTCCTCGTGTACAGGTGAACAATACACTGTGCACCACAAAGAACATGCTGCTATGGCTTTGACAAAAGGCTTACATCTGTCTCCTAAGAGCTGTCCAGTGGGTCTCCTTCCAATCTTCTCTGAGTCTTTGTGACCTGGACATTTAACCCATTGTGTACAAAAAAGTGCTGTTCCGAGGGTAAAACAACCCACTAACGAAAGTAATAAGTTCGAATTTCGGGTCACTTGCAACAGTTCAGAAATTTATTTAATAAAACATTTTTAGTACTAAAAATTAAACAATGATTTATAAGCAAATGCGTAGTGTAACAACTGTATCGGTTTTATTCAGTTTCGAGTAAAGAAGTGTAAACATCGTAATTAGAATAAATTATCACAGGAAAACATGCTGTAGATACGAAACGCTTGAAAAAAAAATTGTTTTTTCTGGCTGAGGTATGAACCCAGGTCTTATGGAACCCCGCATGATACTAGGAATCAGGAACTCGGCATGATAAAAAACCATGCCGGACGTCTTAACTGCTAGGCCACCGAGTAACTGCCATTTCTTCAACTGACATAAGCATTTCTGTTGATTCACCAGTGGCGCCATCTATATTAGAAGTTGAGCACCAAGCCGACATATTTTGATGGTAGTAATATTTGTCACGCTCACAGCGTTATATAAACAATTCAGTAATAAAATATTACAGGAAAATGTCCTGTAGACAAGAAAAACTTGAAATGATGAGTTGTCCTGATTGGGCTGTCAGTCAGGAATCCCAGCCAGGACATCCAATTTTTTTCAATTCATTATTTCAAGTAGAATAAAAATATTTCGATCTCCTTCTTGTTAAACGGGGGCGGGGGTGGCTCAGTCGGTAGCGCGCCAGGCTCGTAATCTGTAGTTCCCAGGTTCCCTGGGTCAGCGTTGAGATTTATCTCCGCAAAATTCCCCGCCCTGCCCACGGTCAGTAGGGGACAACGATGGGCTTGGAAAGGCCGCCGTTCGTCGGATGGGACGTTAAGTCGTGACCCCGTGTGAGGGAGAGCCATACCTTGTGCACGTTAAAGAACATGCTGGATAGCCTTGACGGAGGCTACCATCTGTCTCCCAACAGCTATTCCAGTGGGTCCCCTTCCCCAACCTTCTCTGAGCCTTCGGGGTCCATGTGACCTAGCCATTTAGTCCCATGGTGTCCAAAAAAAAATTCCGCTCAGAGGTAAAACAATCCAATCAATCCAATCTTGTTAAACGTTTTCCTGCATAGCTGAACAGCCGAATTAATTCGTGGCATTTTCAGTGAATGAATTCGAGAAGTTATTCCATTTTCAATAAATAAAAATAAGTAGAACAAACAATTTTTTTTTACAAATGATTTATTTGAGCTATGAGTAAGGACACACACAAAGACACTATTGAACTAGGCAGCATTAGTACAGATATCCACAGAGATTGCCAATCGGTAGCGGTAAATACCTCCATAAAATATGAAACTCTGCGGAAAAGTCAGAATTTCTGAGAAATCGCGAATAATAAATACTTCTTTTGAGATAAAACTTTCTTTTTTTTTTTCCTCATTTATTCATATATTTTTCCTTCTTCCTAAAACATTATTCAACAAAACAGTTCTTTAATTGACTTCCATTAACTAGATAGCCAAAAAAGAACTGGACATGGTAAAAGGAAAAAAAAAACAGGTGCAATCAAATTCTTTTTCTAGCCAGAATCTTTCTCTTCTTTCTTAATACCTCTAATGTTTACCTCTTCTTTCTGTACATCACTTGTGATTTACAAACCAAATAAAACGTAGTCTTTATGATGTTGTACTGAGTGCAGACACAGAACGTGATAATTTCATGTAAAAGATTCTGACCTAGTTAAGTGCAAACACACGTTTATTAAATATAACAATAAATTAAAAACTGGCCACACTCAGGTGAGTAAGACATGATGTTCATAATAATAATTATAATAATGATAAGAGTAAAAAGGGGGAACGGGTGATATATCTTATAAATACAGAGCACAAATAATAATAATACTTCCTCTGATTCCTGTGATTAGGAACGAGGTTGAAAATACACTCACACACACACACAAATATATTTATATATGCACTGTATAAGACATACTTGGATTGGGATACCACAGTCAGTTCTGAACAAGCTGATTGGGAGATGGAGACGTCCAGTAGTGACGTCATTGGACGCATATATACATACGTTCTTGCACTTCTGCCGTTTAATGTTTAACGGCTGATATGACGAGGAAAACGTAGAAAATGTGTAAGGCTTAAATGATTCTTTTTTTTTTATCCTTGGATATATATTTACACTTTGAAACCTTCGGTGAAAGACAAATGCTTCAAAGGGTGGGAAACACTAACAACAGTCGAATTCTTTTTCCTTCCTATGGCCGTGTGTGGGGAGGGAAAAACATTCCCCCCCTCTCAGGAATGTGGTGTATTGACGTATGTTACTGTGGGATGGGTAACAACAGTAAACAGTTTAAGGACAAAAAGAAATGTTGATGAATTTTGATTTGATATGATGTCTCCTTTTTCGCTGTTGAGGGGCTGTATATATACATAAAGCAAACAAAAAATAATTCCTTTAATTGTGTTCGTAATGAATGGATGGGAATCTATATGAAACAGATAATCTAATAATTTTATTATTTTTTTTTGGTTAATTTTAGCCAATGTTTCAAAGAAGAAGAGTAAAAGGCGAACTCTCAACGAAGAAGAGTAAAATCAGTTGGGAAATTGAAGTTTGTGCTTCGAAATGGAAAGCAGAAGTAGAGAAAAACGAAGCTTTATATACGGCCCCTTAGCTGCAAAATATGTGTATAATATAGAACGAGACTTTGTTCGCTAATGTGCCATCGAATGTCCTTTAAAGCCAGCCCCAGCTATGCATGGTTTCGTATGGGTGATTTTTTTCTCTGTGCATTTCTCGTTTTATATTCGTTTTACACCGCCAGATATCACAGTAAAAAGTTGCAGACAAATTACATAGACATGTGTATGATGTGTGTGTATGTGAATGTTTCATGTGGATCGCGGCTGAAGGCACTTAACTGGGTTGGAGGCTGTTCACTGGTCAGTAGAGGCCGGCTTTGTCCCTAGATGGCAGCACTTTCTTTCCCTTTGAAATGAAAATGAAAAGAGTCGCTGGAGAAGGAAAAATTCATCTCGAATGTCCTTACGCCTAATGACAGGAATGGTGATTAATGTTTTGGAATGTATATCAAAGACAGGCAAAGAAATGAAACAGTGTTTTCTTTCTTAATTTACCACTTTGTAGGTGACTCTATATGCGCATTATCTTTTCAGGAAACTTTTAAAGCACAAAGAACATTTATTTGTACACTGCATGTTTCTACTCATTTTAAAAACAACGGGGACTTATGCTTACGTGAATTTCTATACCACGTAGAGACAACGAATCCCTTATGACTAGTTAAGACGGCCTTATAGGTAAATGTTCCTTTTTATTCGAGACAATTATTTAGTGTTAAACAATAATAAAGATATATTGTCATTAAATTTTAAATTTATAACCCCATATACATTGTATGTGTTTTTCAACAGTTCTGAATTCCCTTTGAAACATTCAACGAATATTATTGTTTAATGATGGTTAAGTTTAGAATCTTGTATTTAATTCCTACGAAACTGAATTCTATGAGAATGATCATATGATGAGTTAATTTAGAAGTTGCACTATACGTTTAATATATGAAGGGAGTATACGACCACAGTTTTAATTACTATTTTGCCTCCATTACCCTTACTTGCATTCTCATGGGGGGGACCCTTGCCCCCTTAGATCCGTCCCTGTACGTAACTTCTGTTTAGTAACTTTTTTATATTAACTTGCATTCTCATTAAAGAGTATTATGTGATGGAGGTAATGGTAGAGCGAGAATCAAAAACGGCATTCATTTCTTCGCCTCTAGGTTGATAATCCTTTGTAGATATTTGTGGACAGTGTTGTCATCTGAATTTATTAAGAACCAGTTGTAACAGTGATTTTTATCTTCGTTTTTAGCATACAGTAAAGTATTTTAGAGTAATCACGTCTTTAAGTGTCAGTAAAACAAGGAACAACCTTTAGCGGTTCAATTTTATACCTATATCTGTTTCATTATTAGTAATTCTAGTTTACAATAATTTTTTGCTATTTCGCATTTTTTTATCTATTTGCTTTCTTTAGGAACTGGTTTGGCAAACAATAATACTTTTAACAACTGGTTCAACCGGTTGGATGATATCATGTTTATAGAATTTTTGCGAAATGGAAACGCCAATAATCCAACCATGGAGGTGAGAACTCCTTTACAGCTGAAATGATTAAAGTAGAAACTGATAGGCTTGTGCGATACAAAACATAATTATCAGCGATGAGTGGGAAATTGAAAAAAATGTTTTGGCAACGATGACTTGGGTGTAGAAAATTTTGTGAAGCTGGTCTCGGAAGCTTGATACGATTATTAGGTAAGCAACTGTAATTTTATTCGTTTGTGAACAGATTTTTTAAAATAGATTATGAAATTATAGATGTAAAGATATAAGCAAATTGTATGTTAAAAGTGTCGATTAAAATAAAAAAGTTATAAGAAATTTTGTGTTTAGAAGTACCTTAAATTTGGTCATTTGAAAAGTATATTCTGATTCATGTATATTTAGTAATTCTTTATGAAGGTTGAGAACTTAACCTAGGATTGCTTATGAATGTTAGTGCTTATGAAGTATATTTACGATATAATTAAATTTGCATAGTTTGGTATTTCAATGTAATTTAACTTTATGTAGATATGGGCAATCGAGATTTAGGTTCCTTGGTCGTGTTTTAAACATTTCGTTCAGAAAATATCTGTTTCATTTCACTTCCTAAAGGTTTATTCCTCATCGTAGACTGCATTAATAAAATGAAAAGATATGCACTGGGATAAAAAAGATATCTGTAAAGTTTTTTATTTTTAATATGACTGCTAGCTAGCTAATTAAAATTACTGTGAAATTTAGTTTTATTTTAAGTTGAAATTAAATTTATAGGTGTTGTCATGTTTTAAAACATTGTGTAAATAACTTTGCGAACGTGTATTGGCTGATTTTTATGTTTTTTTTATTGCTGTAATACCTATAAGGTCAGTATAATTCAGAAAAAAAAATCCCCATTCGATTTTAAGGCAGCATTTTCTCAATTTCGATTGTGTATTTTGCGAAAAGTAATCTCTTATAAGTTCAAAATATTAGCACAAAAAGTCTTTTGTTTTAAAGCTTGAACTGCGCAGTGGAAGCTGTAAAGCAAGCAAAGAAATCAGTCAAATGGAGCATCATCAGCAATGGCCAAGTTTCCTGCGTCCAATCTCTGCTCCTGCTATTCTCACACGGAGTAAAGGATGTACTCCATTAAGAAGCATGCGGACTGCCAAGAAGGAAATGGTTACACCATCTTCCTGGTTCCTCTGTGGGGTACGAAAGTCTGACGTCATGCGTGACGTAAAAAAAAAGCCCACTCAAATATATTACTACATGCCTTTGCTTGCTCCATTTGCATTTGGGCTCAAACAAAAGGAATAGGAAAGAATTTTGCGAAAAAATAAATAGCAATGACATTATTAACTCTGTCAGTTACTAAATAGTACGTTTATTTCTAGCAGTGAAAGGTATATATTAAAACATTTTTTTAATATTTTGAGAAGAGCACAATTATGTCACATGTAGAATTACGGGTTAGATCAGTGGTTCCCAACGGGGGCTCTTTCTTGAGAGTTTCGGTAGAATTAGATTTAATAGAATATCCAAGAGTTCTAAGTTACACAAGTTTCGTTTCGATCGAAAAACTAGAATTCCATGGATACAACATCGAAATACTCGTACACTTATGTGTTGTAATTTGTATACACGGTAAATATTATTTCAACTAATATGCATACAGGAAATAAATATTTTGAATTCCATGAAGAGTTAAGAATAAAGGGCGTTAGAAAGAGTAAAGAAGGTGTTGGGCTCAAAAAGATTAGGACCCGCTGAATTGGTGATAAATAAACTAAAATACTTCTGGATATATTACAAAATGAAGGCTATTTTGGGGGAAATTAGGCTATAAATATGATTTATTTTATCTATAAAACATTCTGATACGGATTAAAGAAGAGTACTGCTATCTTTACTTCTTGTGGTTTCCTTTGTGAAACTGTTAACGGAAATGTAGAGACCAGCTTATGAAAAGATGTTAGCGAATGATTTATAATGGATATTTTTTGGAGACAGGAAGATTAAGTTATGCAATATATTTGAATTTAAGTATTTATTATTTAAAACTCCCCCCCCCCCCCCCCGGAAGATTTGTATGTATGGTTTAAACCTATAACGAATTGCATTATCTGTTGCAGATGAAAAGAGCCTTGAAATGTTTCCTCAGTGACCTCTCTGACCCTTAGGCGTTTGCATTCGGCACCACAGCTTGAAAGGAGAGCATTTTATTTTAATGATCATATATTAGCTCTAGAAATAAATGAAACTGTGATGTTTGTTTGAGAAGCATGGCATGTGCATTATAAGAGGAGTTTGTAGCATATTGGGCAACACAAGGGAAGGAATTAGATCAATAGGACGAAGTTTGCGAATAATATGCTTTAGACTTGCAAGACATGAACCACACGATTTGAGAAAACACAATAAGAGAGACAAAAACAGATCGAGGACATTCATATATATATATAATGTGTATAATATCACATGCGACGGTTTGCCGTCAAGTCTATGACACTACTTTTTTTTTAGAACGGAAAATACTGGTCCCTTACCAACAAGCTTGAAAGCCGTACTCACAACCCGAAATGGTATAACTTTTAACATCACAAAACTCGATGATCTCTTGCAGTTTTTGTGCATTTTTTTTGTCATTTCGTGTTTGAAAAGAAAAACTGCTGAACAGCAAAATTACTAACACTCAAGACCATTTTATCCTTATTTACATATTTATGAAGAAAAGCATCCGGAATAATAGAGTTTTTTTTTTTGACCTTCCAGTGGAGAAGCAAATGCAGGTTATTGCGCGTGGGTTTATTTTATTACAAAAAGCGACAATCTTTGGAATGACGCATTTAAGTCGATCTTAGGTCAAGTTTTGGTGATTTAAATCTTTGAGACAACATGATTTATCCAGTGAAAGTTTCTTACTGAAAAAGTAATGAACCCTCCCCGAAAATGAACTGTTTGAAAGCTGTTCTTCCAAAATTATTATCACGCCGATAGAAATATTTGAGTATGTGTAGAAAGAACATTATTTAGAACAAATGATGTATTAATATTTCCAAGAAACAAGTTTTTTTTTTGCTGGCCAATATCAATTTTCTGTTTTCAATGTAATTTTAATTAAAGAATGGAAGAATGCTATTTCATTGGAATGTAAAAACCATTTATAAGTTATAAAAAGTTACTCGTCTACAACAGAATTTCAAAAGTGCACAAAACTAATTCAATTTATTAAATAAACAGTAAATATGAAATAAATTACGAATTACATGATAAAAAATGAAATATCAGATTAAGCCATCTTACAGTAATTCATGACCAACATGTCATATATATATATTTGTTTCAAGTATCCCTTCAATTTAGATGGCAGAATATGTTTTTTTTTTGAAGTTTCAAAAATCGAGACTGAAAAATCTTATACTAAACATTTTAAATTCATAGTAACAGATCATTTATAATTTAGCACATTACAAAGCTATGCAATAAATTAGAAAAGCATATATAACACGTTCATTTTAATTTCTACACTAAATGAGGTGCTTTATTTTATGCAGCAGGTGCGTTTGCAATTCTGTTGCATTCAAGAAGTTTATCAAAACCTATATCACGATATAAACAAAATGGGAAAGTCGAACTCTAATGACACTAAAAACAGCTTTCTGTAGACAGATTCTGAAATAAAAAAAACCCCACAGTACCGAGACCAGCTAACGTTATTAATAAACTTAAACAGAAGTTTTTTTTAAATAAGATAACGTTTCCTAAAAGAAATAAAATTTTCGTTGGGATTCTTCGTCAAAATGCATTTGAATATGAAGATTACATTTTTTAAATCAAGTTCATCAACTTTTGATAGTTTCACTGCACATTTCGTGCATTTACAAAAAGTGTGTCAGATTGTGGTTTTTAATTTATTCTAGCATCAGAAATTTGCTTAAATTTCGGAAAGATGACGCATTGTAATAATCGTTAATTGGTCTCAAGAGAAGTGAATTACCAATCAAACTGTAGCATATGCCGTTTTGGGGACATCTTTCCATTTGCTTGATTTTTGTTGGGTGTTTTTTTTTGTTGTGTATGTCGTGCACTGTAACAGATGGCTTACAAGGGAACGCTGGTGATTGGTGGCTCACCGATCACGTGACGATAACGTGTGAATGTCATTGATCGCCTACTCTTTGTGTAAGAGGTTTTCCTGTTAGGTCATGGAAGTCGGGTACATAAGTTGTCTTCACTGGAAATGCACAGCTGCTTTTGGTTAAGTGGAAAACACAGCTATTTTGGTTTATCCCTAGAGAAACAAATCAGACGGTCATCTCCCTCCTATAACAACAGAGTTATATAAAAAGTCTGCAGTTAGTGTAATTGAAAAAAAAAAACGTAAGGTACAGACCAACAGAGATTCTTGACTAGATGGACCGTTCAAGTTGGAACTGGGACTAAAGGCGTTGAGGGCACTTTCAACTTGGGAAACTCATGACGCCATCTAGTGATAACATGCGTAAAATAAAATTCATTTTCTTTGCTTCGGACAGCTATTTGACTTGAACCCCCGCTTCTGCTACCTAAGAGTTATATATATATAAAGTAGATCTAAAAAACAATAAATTAGAAAACAAAAAAGGACAGAATGGGGTTTGACTAGTTATAAGTTACAACTTTTTTAGTTTTTCTTTAACTTGGATGGCATGTCAGTTAATTGCCCACAAGTTGAAAGGCCCAGTTAACACCTGACAATGCGGACACACTTTGGTATTCAGCTTTTTTTTGACTATTGCGTCTGCTTAGCAATAGTCAGTTTGATTATCATTTCATTAACGAGTTACAATCTCTTGAACTACATTTAAAAATAATGTAAAATTTACAAACAGCATTTTTTTTTTGCTTTTGGTCAGAGACATGAACTACACACCATGCGAACTATAATCAACTACTACAATGCACAAGAAACCAGTCTTTGATATGAAAATATGCTCACGCAGTTATCTGTAAGCCTTAAATCCATAACATCATCGCTCAACCAATCTGTGGGATTGGTATAAGATATGGAAAAATGCATAGTTCATTGTTTTGGTTTTGTTGAATGTTCCTTTTGTTTCGCTTAAAAATCACATTTTCTTTGGAAGTTATCTTTGACTTGTTAGATAAAACATCACCGATGTGCTTAGCACTTTCTCATGAGACTTAAATGTACAGGTGCATATAAAATTAAACAGCTGGCAGTTACAACAAGGGACCACCATGGCAGGAAATTAAATAATAATTATCTTTTTTTTTTATAAAAAAAAAAATGAAAGATGAAGAATTCCCCTGTATTTTGGGGGTCCTAAAAGGAGATTATAGAACATGTGACTAGGCCACTCATCATTTGGTTTTAGATATATACCTACAAAAATTATCATTTTAAAATTTTTTGTCTGAAGTATAGGGAATGAAAACACTGGACACAAAAAAGCTATTCTAATGGCAAAAGTGTGAAACAATAGCCACAGTTCTGACGGCTGACAGCTTCTAAAGCTTGCCTTGCTTCGTTAAACACAATTTTTTTTTTAACCAGCCCTATTGGAAATGACAGACTTAGTAGAGTTCAAGGTTTTCCTCCAAGGGACGACTTAGTCTTTTTTGTGTTTTGTTTCTTCTCACGAATTTGTTCCTCAGGCGACGTTAGAATATTTACAAATGTTTCCAGCACTGAAGAATTTTTTTCCTGGTGTATATGTTCTATCAGACACGCACATGCACTTCATATTGGACTTAACATACACACACATCCAAACTTAACGCAATCATACGAACCGCAAAATTGCGGCAGATCCAGCTTTTCTAAGAGTTTTCTGGTAAGACAATATTGTTCAGCTCTGCTGGTAATAAGAGATGACAACGTGATTTTTTTTTTAACGGCACGAGGGGACTTCTTTTCCATCTCGTAAAGTTCGAGAGCACGGATTCGCCCCTTATCGATCATTGGGGACTCAAGGCACGACTAGAGGAGGCGCCATTGTCACTCCAGTGTCTCCAAGAAGTTTGGGGACTTGAAGTACTCGGGCACGTTGTCGTCCATCCTGGCGATAACTTTGTAGATGGATTTCTTCCAGGATTGTTCCGTGTCTTTTCCTGCGGTGATAGCTTTGTGAAATTCACGTAAGGTCTGTTCTACCACGTATCGGAATTGTTCGGGTGCCTGTAAAAGACGAGAGGGAATTTCAGTCAAACCAGACATTTATTTACAGCAGTAATGCAATATACTGTATATATAGGTCAGTCGCTCAAAAAAATATATGAACACTATGGTTGATTACAGAATTCAGAAAAAAAATACCTGGCAACGATTTTTTTTTTAGAAATTAGTTATCTGGCAACCGTGTCACGTGACACGAAGGTTGCCAGATCACTAATTTCTAAAAGAAATCGTTGCCAGATATTTTTTCTGAATTCTGTAATCAACCATAATGTTCGGATACTTTTTTGAGCGACTGTACACTGCCTAGACAAAGTATTTGAGAATTTTCACCTTATACAGTGTAAAAATAAATTCGATACTCGTTTGCTTCTAAAATAAGTTTTTTTGTAATGGCAAAATGATGCTGAAAGTGAAGATCTGAATCAAATCTAAATCTCTATTTTCAAAAATATTCTTTCGGTATTTAAAGAGTCATGGAAGTTTGAATATTTAACAACAGCAGTATCAGCCACAAGAATTTATCATAAAACGTAATAAATATTTCAGCTTCTATAACTCTTTAAATATTGAACAGATATTGTTAAAAAAGTTGAGATATCAGTTTCTCAATGCTTGAAAAATTGGGCCTAGCCCGAGCCAAAATTCTTCTCTAATGCAAATATAAAATAAAAATTGCAGTACAGTCTCATATACTATGTTAATGGAAAGCGATATTTTAACCTTTATGACCGTCAAAATTGGTTCTTTTATGGGAATATGAAAGGAAAAAAAAGTTAAATATCTTAATTTTATTGCCCCATTGAGCCTTTGTAAAAATAAAAAAAAGCAACAAACTTTTTTTTAGATGTACTCCAATATAGGCGTATATAGGGGGGAGGTTTGGATCGTTCAAACCTCCCCCGTCAAGGTTTGATAACTAGCATTTTTTTTTGGGGGGGGGGGGCGAAACGCGTAATTTTCGTTTTTGAACTTACGCAAATTTGAAGGGTCGCGCCTTCTGTGGAGCTTACCTTCTGCTGGCAAGTCAGAAAGAAACGTTCCAAAATCCTGGGTTGGGTTGTTTTACCTCTGAGCGACACTTTTTTGCACACCATGGGCTAAATGGCCAGGTCACAAGGACCCGAAGGCTCAGAGAAGGTTGGGGGAGGGGACCCACTGGAACAGCTGTTGGGAGACAGATGGTAGCCTCCCGTCAAGGCCATCCAGCGTGTTCAAGGCCATCCAGGCTATTGCTCTCCCATACACGGGGCCACGGCTTAACGTCCCATCAGACGGACGACGATCTTTCCAAGCCGATCGGTGTCACCTACTGACCGTGTGCAGGGCGGAGAGTTTTGCGGAGATAATTCTCAACGCTGACCCAGACTGGGACTCGAACCTGGGAACTGCAGTTTACGAGCCAGGCGCGCTACCGACTAAGCCCCCCCCCCCCAAAAAAAAAAAAAAATCCTGGGTAATCCACTGTACAGCATTATATATATTAATATATAGAAAACATTAATTTGAACTGAAATGTGCTTTTGTTTCTGCAAAAGGAAGGGGGTTGTTTCATCGGTAACGTGCCAAGCTCATAATCTGCAGTTTCTAGGTTCGAGTCCCAACTGTGATTGTATGAGATTTATATCTGCTAATCCCTACCCTGCCATCGATGAGAAAGGGGACACCAATTGGCTTGGGAAAGCCGCCGCTTATTGGATGGGACGTAAAGATTGTCCCATTTGCGGGAGATCCATATCCTGTCCACGTTAAAGAACACGCTGGATGCCATTGATATGAGGTTTCCATCTGTCTCATAATAGTTATCCAGTGGGTCCACAACCCGCAATCTTCTCAGAGCCCTTGGGGTCCTTGTGATTCGATCATTTAACTCATGCTGTGCAAAAAAAAAATGGCACTCAGATATTAAAGAACTCAGTATTTACAAAATCTTGCGGATAGCTCTGATTCGAACTTAAAAACCAATATCTTTAACAAACAATATTTGTTTCAAAAATATCGATAGTTTTTTAAGTTATTTAAAATTCGTCTTGCACTGGTGATTGAAACTGAGATTCAGTTATCCTTTTTGTCTTTCCTTTCGAAAAGTATTAATTTGGGTTGGATTGTTTTACCTCTGAGCGGCACTTTTTTGCACACCATGGGCTAAATGGCCAGGTCACATGGACCCCGAAGGCTCAGAGAAGGTTGGGGGAGGAACCCACTGGAACAGCTGGGAGACAGAAGGTAGCCTCCCGTCAAGGCCATCCAGCGTGTTCTTTAACGTGAAGAGGGTATGGCTCTCCCACACACGGAGCCACGGCTTAACGCCCCATCAGACGGACGACGGCCTTTCCAAGCCCATCGGTGTTCCCTACTGAGCGTGGGCAGGGCGGGGAGTTTTGCGGAGACTGAAAAGTATTAAGCAAAACGTGAAAGGACAAGAGACGAGCCAAGTTTCCGGCTGAACTCACCTCGATGTGGTTGTTTCTGTTGTAATGGAGATTGAGGACCCTCAGCAGTTCAGAATCAGACGTCACTTTCAGATCGTCCGTTGACTTCACCCCTTCACTTAAAGCCTGCCTGGCGTACTTTTCCATCTGGATGTAGTAGAACTCCCTGCAAAGGAAACAAGAAGAAAGAGACGAAATATTAGTTTGCGAGGTAAATAACTTGCATCTGAATACACTTAAAAATTAACAATAATTGGCCATCTGTATTCTTAGTGTAAATCATCGGTGTTCAACCAATATCCCACAGATTCCTTCAGTTGTTTAAGCAGGCCGTAAACACACGGCTCATTAAAGAAATCATCAATACAGTCGCTCAAAAAAGTATCCAAACACTATGGTTGATTGAAGAATTCAGAAAAAAATATCCGGCAAAGATATTTTTAGAAATTAGTGATCTGGCAACCTTCGTATCACGTGACACGAAGGTTGCCAGATCACTAATTTCTAAAAAAAAATCGTTGCCAGATATTTTTTCTGAATTCTGTAATCAACCATAGTGTTTGGATACTTTTTTGAGCGACTGTACATTGAATCTGACATTTCTTCTAATTTTTTTGACGAAACATTTTCAGGTTATAACTAAATGATTTTACCAATTCATAATACTCGTTAAGTTATATATTTTAGTTTTTTTAATCAAGATATTATCTTGATTCCTTAAAAATATAATTTTTTTTAATTCATTACTCATTAAAAATGTACGTTTCCGTTTTTTGTTTTTTCCTGTTTATGTTTTTTTCTGCGACTCTTTAAGAATTTTTTTTCTTAGTGGCTCTTCACTCTATTGGACGGGCCTGGTTTATAGGGAAGATGTAAAACAAGTGAGGGTGCATTGCATTGACGTCATTTCCTCTGAAGATGGGAGGGGCGGGGGTGGCTCAGTCGGTAGCGCGCCAGGCTCGTAATCTGTAGTTCCCAGGTTCGAGTCCCAGCTGGGTCAGCGTTGAGATTTATCTCCGCAAAATTCCCCGCCCTGCCCACGGTCATTAAGGGACACCGATGGGCTTGGAAAGGCCGCCGTCTTGGATGTCTTGGCCGCCGTCTTGGGACGTTAAGCCGTGGCCCCGTGTGCTGGAGAGAGCCATACCCTGTGCACCTTAAAGAACACGCTGGATGGCCTTGACGGGAGGCTACCATCTGTCTCCCAACAGCTGTTCCAGTGGGTCCCTCCCCCAACCTTCTCTGAGCCTTCGGGGTCCATGTGACCTGGCCATTTAGCCCATGGTGTGCAAAAAAGTGCCGCTCAGAGGTAAAATAACCCAACCCAACTCTGAAGATGGATTTCTTCCTGTTCACTAAAGGTGAAGATGCGAAGTCAATAGAAATGGGAATAATAGGAAACTGCGCTCATCAACCTCTTCTCTTTTCCTCATAGTTAATTTAATAATTAATTAATTAATAATTACTATCCTACTTCACACTGATTCAGTTATGAGTGCAATTTCGTGGCTTTTTTTTTTTCAGATTACTAGAAATCTAGTATAAAAGTGTGTATCTCCTTTATTTGTATATTAAAAATTACTAAGAAGTAAGTAACAATTAATAATAATAATTAAATATGTCCTTCAAGAAAAAAAAATTCCTTTCAAGTAAGCTGGATGGCTTTGACGGGGAGGTTATCATTTGTCTCCCAACAGCTGTTCCAGTGGGTCCCTCCCCCAACCTTCTCTGAGCCTTGGTATTCTTGTGACCTGGCCATTTAGCCCATTGTGTGCAAAAAATGTCGCTGAGGTAAAACAACCCAACCTTTCAAGTAAGACTGTTTCTGTTATTTTATTTTTGAAAAATAATTGTGATTGTGACTTAGAAGAAAGATTAAATATGCGAAGTAAACAGTTTATTTGTACCAAGTAAATCTGCCAGAACAGCAATCAGGTGAATACGATAGAGAGCTACAGAATAGAAGAAAAGATTTGAGATCCATTGGTGCATAATAAAATCGTGATTGCCTATTTACATTTTACGAACAATAATACGCATAATTGGATACATGCATTCATATATATATATATCTTCATATGGTTCATATTCCCTCTCTATTTTAAGCCCTGCTGAGAATTTAACATAAAATCCCTGATGAGGTGTAGACCTTGGATTTTGTATAATCTGTTATCTTTCTTACAGAATTCTTCCACGTCGATTCTCAGTAAAAAACTTTTCAGCTTCTCTAACAAATAACATCTTGAGGAGAAAAATCTTTTTAAATTTCTCTTTTTATCTCCTTTGTGGTTTCCCAAAAGTGTGAACCACTTCTCTAGTCTTCGAAACTCTCCAAAACTTCTCCTGACTTGCACACAACTTTAGCGTAGATAATTCTTTTAAATTGAAAAGAGCGTCGCCAAGCCCTTTGGTTGCAACCGTTTCGTCTTAAACGAGTTCATTCTAACGAGGCTCCCCCCCCCCCTCCCTTCAGTTCGGCGCCGGAGCCGAGCCGTCACAGCGAAGGCGAAACGAGAGAGAGCCATCCGCGAATCGAGAGCGACTGGGGAGTACATTATTATTCGCTTCTTAATTCGATTCAGCCGACACTCAGGAAGAGAGAGAGGAGAGCAAAGGGAGATGACAGCGAGTCACGTGATCTTCTCTCGTCAAACTCCCGACCTCATCTTTCCCTCCTTGCTGGCTGTCTCTCTCTTTCTCGACCTAATCTCCATTAGAGCCCATTACTTAGCCTCGTTTCGCACCTGGCAACACATTTAACCCGAATTAGCGGCGGCGGCACTCTTTACGTGGCCCGTGCTTGCCCGCCCTCCCGTGGCACGGGGAATTTGTCAGGAGGAAATTAAATTCTGCTCGCTGACCGTGGATGCCGTCAACTTTCGTCTCTGCTGCTCGCTGCTCGCACGCTCTGTCACAGAGACACGTCGCCCAGCTCTCGCTCTTTGTCTCTAGCTCTCTCTCTCTCTTTGACAGCGGCACTCTGCAGCCAACCGACGACGTCATTCCCGAACTGATCCCCTCTCCTTCTGCTATTTGCCTCTCTATTTACAACTGCTGATTGGGTGTTTAAGTGAATTTAAACGATGAAATATTTAGGAATACATTTTTGTATTTGTTTCGCTCTCTGTAGTGTTTTAAGGGGCGAGGAGATGTTATGTGAGACATCGAGAGTCGCCCTACCTCAAATAATTGGAGGTTAATGCCCAGTTAATGCCTGTGGAAAGCCGCAATAGAAGTTCCCTGGCTTTGGGGAATGAGATTTTTATGGGAAAAATATTGTTGGAGATAAAGATTGCATCAATCTAAGTGCTGATTTATTAGTATTTAAAAAGTTATTTAAGCTGGGATATTATATAATGGCTCCACACGATGTAAGAATGCTAACAAGAATGTCTAAGTATAGATTGAGATAGATAATGAGCACTGTATGCATTGGGAGATAGAGAGATCATGGAAACTGTATACATTGAGAGATAGATCATGAGAATTCTACACAGATGTGTTGTGTTGTTTTACCTCTGCGGTACTTTTTTGCACACCATGGGCTAAATGGCCAGGTCAGATGGACCCCAAAGGCTCATAGAAGGTTGGGGGAGGGGACCCACTGGAACAGCTGTTGGGAGACAGATGGTAGCTTCCCGTCAAGGCCATCCAGCGTGTTCTTTAGCGTGCACAGGGTATGTCTCTCCCGCACACGGGACCACGGCTTAACGTCCCATCCGACTGACGGCGTCCTTTCCAAGACCCATCGGTGTCCATTGTATACAGAGACAGATCATGGGGACTATAAAGATAAAGGGGATTATGCATTGAGAGATCATGGGAACTACACATTGAGAGATAGATCATGAGAATTGTTCGCAGAGAGAGATCATGGGGACTATGAAGATAAATATATAATGGGGACTGTATGCATTGAGAGAGATAATGGGAACTATATATTGAGAGAGAGATCATGAGAATTGTATTCAGAGAGAGATCATGGGGACTGTATGCAGATAAAGCGATAATCGGGACTATATGGATTGAGAGATCATGGGGAACTATACATTGACACATAGATCACGAGAGTTGTATGCAGAGAGAGATCATGGGACTGTATGCATTGAGAGATGGGTAGATCATGGAAACTATACGTTGAGAGATAGATCATGAGAATTGTATGCAGAGAGAGATCATGAGGATTGCATGCATCGAGAGAAGAGAGATTATGGGGACTCTATGCATTGAGAAAGAGAGATCGTTGGAATTTATGCATTTGAGAGAAAGAGAGATCATGGGAACTGTTTGGATTCAGATAACGCATTGAGTTCATCTTCAAATTTGATTTGTGGCAGCGAAGTTTAAAAGATTTTCTTAGGTGCTATAAAACTTAAATTCCTTTAAGCAGTGACTAAAACACAATTATTCAAATATAATGAACATCGATATATCGTTTCTCAGTTTAGAGTGTCAAAATAACCGGCGGTTTCTTCATACAACGTTTTACTCAGTTAAATACTAGATATCTCTTCAGGCAGCCAACTTGCCATGAAGTTCTACCAAAGACTTGTCAGTATAATACAGCTTAGAGAAGTATTATGTATGTGACAGAGAAGTTATCAGTGGAACTTTAATGTAATGTTCATATTATTTTCTTCCCACAAAAACGTTACATAAAACTTCGTCGTATTGGAAAAAGCGATTAACAAGCTGGTAACTAACTGCAGTTCCACGCCGCAATAAAGTGCACACAATTTCGTTTTTCTAGGGTCAGTAAAATGTACTCGAGGTGCAGGCAGGAACCTTGATGTTTCTTATAAGAAGCAGACATTAAAGATGCATCTAAAGTTCTGGTCAGCTAAATCCTTTTTAAGTGCGGCTCTTCCTCGTTTTAATGGCGTTGTTTACCTCCATCAGAGGAGTGAGCGACTCAAGTTAATCTCCTCCTTTGCCTTCCTACAGCAGATGGCTGGCCACCGATGCCCACTGGGCCGACTAATTTATGCTAATAGAGAGCGCCTCGAAACTTGGGTCCGAGCTGAGGTCTATTAGTCCACGGACTGGTGGCTCCTGGAGGAGAATGCCAGCCCAACCTTATCTACGAGGCAAGTGCCGCCAGCCACGGTAAGAGGAAGCAGAAAGGTTGGAAGCACTCAACCAGAGGTTTCTCAACGCCTCACACCATGGAGATTGGGTCTTGGCGGCGCGCTGCTACGTTAAACGGTATGGGATCCAAATAGAAGATCACGTGCTGAGATGAAGATCACATCCCAGAGGCAACGGATGGAAAAGGTCTAGAGCGGATATACGATGAAACGATCCGGTTGAAGAAAAGTTTGCACGACTTTGGGGGGAGATGTTGATGATACGGAGAAACCTCTCTTCCAGAATATAAAGCTGGCTGTCCACAGTAAAGGCGCTTCAGATCATGAACGATGGCAGAAACATTTAGCGATGGAAAGTGATAGGGCTTAATAACATTTTGCTTATTTTCGGGAGAATAGACGGCGAATGCTGTTTCGGCTATTTTCCAGCCGGGGGCCAAACGCTATTTTTCCTATTTCAAAGGGATAAGCTGTTTTACATGGTGGAACTATTTTACATATTTCCACAAAGGAATTTAACTATTTCAGGTGAACGCTATTTTAAGAGTGAAAAACTATTTTCGCAAAATGCTGTTTGACTTATTTTTAGTGAGAGGATTAAATAGGTAAATAAATCTATTTTAACCTTATTACGAGTTTCCATGGAAATATTTCCGTCCTCCCCCACTCTGTTGGCACCCATGTTTCTTAAATCTAACTTAACTGCTAAACCTACTTTTGGGATGTCTGATTAAAAAACTTTTTTTTGCAGGAGTACTTCCACTGAATTTCATGGTAAGCTTAGTTTTAGAGTAACGTTATTTAACTACGTTAACTACATTACTTACTTATTAACTACGTTAAGATGCAATGCAGAGGAAAAATTGTGACGTGTGCGGTAGTGGGTGCATCACAAGGTCCCCATGCATCACAAGGTCACCAAGGATTAGAAAAGTGTTGGACAACTGTTAACCGGAACCACTGGATGACTTTTCATCCGCTAAAAGGTCAAAAGAGAAACTCCCAAATTCAAAACTTTTCGGGTCTATACAAGGCCACAGGTAAAACGCGTTTCAGGAGAAATCTCAGCAGAGACAAACCAAGAAAAGCCAGGGTTTGAATCCTGTTCCTTTTATCCTAAACCAAGCACGCTAACCACTCGGCCACTTGGATGAAAAGAGGAACAAGACTTGGCCCGAAACGAATCCTTTATCCTTCATTCTCACAAAGAAGCGTAGAAATGATCACTATTTCCGGCGGTGGCGTCATTTACGAGGTCATCGATCGGAAGTGCTTCATGATACGACCACAAGGGTCGCCGACCTTTCGTTTCAAAACAAGAGATTTGTTCCTTTTTCAGAAGGATTTTTTTTGCTAAAAAGTAAAGGTGTCTAAAAAAGCACTTGCTCAGTTTCGAATAGGAAGGAAACGCGTTTGATTTAGAAGTTAGGTTGTTCAAGTGCATAAGAGGTAACTTTGCACGAAATTTCTTTTTCCTCCCTCATTGCCTTTTCATCTGTTCTTCCTCCCTCCCCATCATCCACTTTACGCCTCCTACTCTTCTCCTTATCCTCTTTGCTCTACCATCCTAATATCTTCTCCCTCATCCTCTTTGCTCATCCTACTTTCTCCATCCTCCTGATTTCTCATATCTCACCCTCTTTGCTCACCATATTCTCTCCATCCTTCTGATTTTCTCTCCCATCTCACCCTCTTTGCTCTTCCTATTCTCTCCATCATCATCATATTCTTTCTCATAATATTCTTTCAGTTCTCCTCCATTTTCCTGATTTTCTCCTTCGTCATCCTTTCTTCCCACCATCTTTCTCGTTTTCCCCCAGTCCTCTTCTCTTTTTCTTTCCTCCTCCGTCTTCCTCTTCCATCCTCCTTTTGCTCCCCTATATCTCAGTTCCCGATAATTGGTTTGTTTTTCACCATTGAAATAATTACCTAATTCCAACGTATCTTCCTTTCACCTTCCCGGTTAATCCTCATTATCTACATCCTTAGTTTTTCTTAACATGAGGCCAAGATTTCATGTTCCATCGTACAGAAGGCAGTGTGGTTTGTCATCTTTCTCTCAGAAGACGGAAATGTTATATTCAATAGAAAAAATTGATACTAATTCCTATCTGTCAACTTCTTATTCATTCCGATGGATATCTATGACGATTAAGTCTTTGCTTATTCTCCTACTGTGGGTTTTTAACAGGGCTCAAACTATGCATTCTTGCATCCGTGGGACGGGGTTGACTCGGCTGAAATAGCGCCAGGCTAGTAATCTGCAGTTCACAAGTTCGATCCCACCTGTGCCAGCGTTGAAATTTATCGCCACTAAACCAACACCTTACCCTCGATCAGAAAGGGGATACCGATGGACTTGGAAATGTCATCCTCCGTCGGATGGGAAATTAAGCCATGACTCCCTGTGCACGTTAAAGAACACGCAGGAGGGCCTTGACGGGAGGCTTCCTTTTATTTCCTAACAGCTGTTCAGTGTATCTCCCTCCACCACCTTCTCCGAGTCCTCGGGGTCCATGTGACCTGGCCATTGAGACCATTGTGTGCACAGAAGTGCGTCTCGGAAGTTAAACAACCCAACCCACTCTTGACTTCCGTTGTGACAATGAGACAACTCAAAAATTTACATACATATAAATGTAAATATTATTTTCTTTTCTGAAACTTCTACTAGCGCTTCTGAAACGATGACAACAATCACACATACAAATCATACATAGTTTAAGCCCCCAAATCTTATTTTGCCTTGACAAAAAAATTACAATGTAAATGAAAACAAATCGAACGAAGGAAACAGCTGAAATCTAGATTGATAGTTCTGACAGAGAATGAATTTATCTGTGGAAACAGATCCAATTAGAGTAGATGGAAGTGTTTAAATGGACTGTCAATAGCATTCAGATAGACATCTTAGCAGATATATGTAATCACAGATCCATGAAGAGAGTGTCTTTTAGGGAAAGGCCGAAGCACGCCAACCTGGATTGCTAGAAAACAGTCTAAAGAAAGAATAGAATTACCGAGAGATCGCTGAGATCTCTGAACAGAGAAAAGTCGAGAATTGATGGACATATGACAAAGCGGAGGAATTGCTACAAGCAAAAATGCAGAGGAATGGACGACTGGGTAAACAAAGATCATCACCACCGATGCACGTGAGGATATTGGCAGACGGGAGGAGGGAGGGGGGTGAGACAAAAGACCAGACAGATGCGGAGATAGGAGAGAGAGCAGACAGACAGATAACAGATAGACCAATCGGTTCGGCTAGATACGTTGGAGGCAAAAATGAAACCGGTCGTCTAGGCAACCGCTCTGGCGACGGTAATTCGATAATGGAGGGAAGTAATGGGAGGGGGGAGGAGGGGGAAGAGCACGCAGGGGTAGAGAATGCCGGCAACTTAATTAGCATAACGTCGTAATTAACAATATCTCGGTAAAATCAGCAACATGGAGACGAACTCCGCTCAGTCTCTCCGATTAAGCCGCAGTTTCTCTCTCTCGTTCTATCTCGGACCCCTTCTTTCGCTTCTGCTCCCGGGAAGCCAAAAGCCATCCTCCTCCCTGCTCTTGCTCCTCTGCCATCTCAGCTTCTAATAGTTGGCTTAGTTTTATCATTGCAATAATTACCTAATTCCAATCTATCCCCCCTCCTTTCCATTCTCCCCATCCTCCTCATTCTCTCCATCCTCCTCCTCCCTCTTTTCTGCCTCCTCTTTGCTTTTCCCCAGCTCCTCTAATAAATAAGATACCGGAGTAATTTATGGAATCGATGCCGGCAGAGACAGAGGAGGAGAAGAGCAGCGGGAGTAGTAGTAGAGATGCTAGGGGAGAAGGTTGGGGGGATGCTGGCCGTATAGCTTACGCAGGTGCAAATTAATCAAATCGCCGCAAAGAAAAGACGACAGAAGAGCAGGAGGGGGATAGGTGGGGGGATAGGGAAGGATAGGGTTGTGTGTGTGTGTGTTCGCGTGAGTTTGTTTCCTTTCTAAAAGCTGTGCCGTGTCGTTACGGTTTCAGAGTACAGCGAAGTAGCGGTGTGTGTTACCGTAGCACTGCTTATCGGGAATACGGCAGTTTTAGGGAGGATGTAGATAACGGATGTATGGAGGCAGCAAGAGGGGGAGTTGGAGCGAAGGGAAAGATATTGCTAGGACAAACAACCACGATATCACGGTTGGCGCTTTGCCGCTCATTTGTTAATTTGTGTGTCTTTCTCTCCTTTAATTTTTTTCCCTCCTTCTGTTTATTGAAGCTCCCTTCTTACGCTCGTCTTTTGGCTTCGGCTTTTGTCAAAGAAATATCGCGTTCTTAATGAGAAAGAAGATACAATGCGCCAGAGGACGGGTCGAGAAAGTATCTTTGAGGAGGGAAACGCGTAAGAAAGAAATGTTGAAATAAGGCGTCGTTACAGGATCGCTCAAAGTCGTTGGGAAGGAGAAAAAAAAGTTTCAATGAAGCAAATATCCCAAACCGATAAAGAAGGAAATTAATTGGAAGATTTTTTTTTTCGCTTCAGCTGATGATATTTGTTGCGGTTTGTAGAATGCAAAAATGGGGACTTCCTTTTACCAACTGCTGCTAATGAGAATTAAGAGAAGCCTTCAGACGTTTGCTAATTACTTCTGATCTTTGTTTTCCTAAGGTCTCAAATATTTATCTTTCGCCGAAGGGAGCATTCATTGTTTGACATATATCTAGGAAATGTCTCTAGTCGCAGGGTTTTCGGAATTTGAACTCTTCACAATCGAAAATCAGTGGGACACGGAACAGTCGATCACATATTGTAACTGGGTTGGGTTGTTTTGCCTCTGAGCGGCACTTTTTTGCACACCATGGGCTAAATGGCCAGGTCACATGGACCCCGAAGGCTCAGAGAAGGTTGGGGGAGGGGACCCACTGGAACAGCTGTTGGGAGACAGATGGTAGCCTCCCGTCAAGGCCATCCAGCGTGTTCTTTAGCGTGCACAGGGTATGTCTCTCCCACACACGGGGCCACGGCTTAACGTCCTATCCGACGGACAGCGGCCTTTCCAAGCCCATCGGTGTCCCCTACTGACCGTGGGCAGGGCGGGGAATTTAGCGGAGATAAATCTCAACTCTGACCCAGCTGGGACTCGAACCTGGGAACTACAGATTACGAGCCTGACCCGCTACCGACTGAGCCACCCCCGCCCCTATTGTAACTGGAGTATCTTAGGTTCGATCAGCACAAAGCAGCAATACTGTCCACTTTTTGTACAATTTCTGTCCTTTTCAGCAATAGGATCTACAAAAAAACAACTAACTGTCGGATGGAACGTTCTATAAAGCTTAGCTATGGCATCTTATAAAGTAAGTAGGTCGCCAGACTCGTAATACGCAGTTCCCAGGTACAGTCGCTCAAAAAAATATCCGGACACTGATTATGGAGAGTCCTCCCTTTTGTACATCAAGTCGTGATGTACACAAGGATTCTTTCATAAATACCCTGTAATACAGATTATGGTCTAAAAAGGAGAGCTAGTATGTTTTTGGTCATGGATCGAGAAGGAGAGTCATGTTTTATGTACGTCAAGTCATGATCATGGAGAGTCCCCCTTGTGTACATCAAGGTCGTATTATGGAGAGTCCTCCCTTTTGTACATCAAGTCGTGATTATTGAGAGTCCTCCCTTTTGTACATCAAGTCGTGATTATCGAGAGTCCTCCCTTTTGTGCATCAAATCGTGATTATGGAGAGTCCTCCCTTTTCTACATCAAGTCGTGATTATGGAGAGTCCTCCCTTTTGTACATCAAGCCGTGATGTACACAAGGATTCTCTCACAAGGATTCTTTTATAAATACTCTGCAATACAGAGTATGGTCTAAAAAGGAGAGCTAGTATATTTTAGGTCATGGTATTGAGAAAAAGAGTCATGTTTTGTATACGTCAAATCGTGATCATGGAGAGTCATCCCTTGTGTTCATCACGACTTGATGTACTCAAGGATTCTTCTATAAATATCCTGTAATGCAGATTATGGTCTAAAAGGAGAACTAATATATTTTAGGTATGAATGAGACATCCAAACAAGGTGAGTCAGGCCCTCTGAAACTTTTTAAGTCAGCATCTGTAGATGAATATGGACTTATTTTCGTTGTATTTTCTTAAATGTAAGAGGTGGGGGTTGTTAGTCGAAAGCGCGCCAAGCTAATGTTCCTAGGCTCGAGTCTAACGAGCTTGCATTGAGTTCTCCTCCTCTAATCTCAGCTTTGATCTCGGTGATAAAGGGAGCATTGCTGGGCTTGGAAAGAGTGCCACTCGTTGGCGGGACTTTAGGCCTTTCAAGTGAACCCTTTCAGTCCTGGATTAATTTGGTTAACTTAACGAGGCATGGAGAATTGGCTATTTGAAACAAAACATCTTTCGCCAAAGAAAAAGAAGAAATAATGAAAATGGAAAAATAACTCACAAACGAAAACCAAAATACACAATTAAAAAAATCCTTCATTAATTTTAAATTCATTACATGTTCTCATAAGGAAAACACATTTTCGAAAAGTTTGTTATTTAACAATTTTATATCAAAAATCGTTTTTATAGTTAGTGTTTCCATATGACCATCAGTCTCCCGACAGGGTGGGGGTGGCTCAGTCGGTAGCGCGCCAGGCTCGTAATCTGCATTTCCCAGGTTCGAGTCCCAGCTGGGTCAGCGTTGAGAGTTATCTACGCAAAATTCCCTACCCTGCCCACGGTCAGTAGGGGACATCAATGGTCTTGGAAAGTCCGTCGGCTGGGACGTTAAGCCGTGGCCCCGTAAACGGGAGAGCCATACCCTGTGCACGTTAAAGAACACGCTGGATGGCCTTGAAGGGAGGTTAGCCATCTGTCTCCCAAAAGCTGTTCCAGTGGGTCCCCCTCCCTCACCTTTCTCTGAGCCTTCGGGATCCCATGGTGTGCAAAAAATGCCACTCAGAGGTAAAACAACCCAACCCAGTCTCCCAGAGTCTTTGGGGTCCTTGTGACTTGGCCAATTGGCGCGTTGTGCACGGAAAAGTGCCGCTCAGAAATAAATCAATCCACCCAATTCAACCTAAATATAAAATTTTACTGAATTACGCTGGATTACAGGAAACTTTCCTCCAATCTCATTAATCTTCAAAAAAGCCTTCTGCGTCTTAGGTTTACAGTGCATCTTATATTTAAACAAATAAAACAATTAAGTGATATGTAAATGAGTTAGACTAATAACGTATTCGTCTAATCAGCATCGTCTATGCATTTGTCTTGAAACGACCAACCTTTTTTTTAAAGATTTATGCTTCCCATTGTGTTAATTCTCATGGGGGAAATACAGAACTTTGATTTGCCTCGCTGTTTTATGCTGTAATTTTAAAGGCTGAATATAAGACGGAAATGCTAGTGCAAATAATGAGACTTTGCCTGGTATTTTTTTAAACAAATATCGTCTCCATATGAACAACAATCCCTTGATAAACTAATGGGAAATATATATATAAAAAAACAACAACATGACAAATTCTACTTTTTTTCTCTTCATCGCAGGATGTGAAATCGGTATCGAAAAGAAGCAAATAAAGAAACTAATCTGTGCAACAACAGAGGTGTGGAACTAAAAGGTGGTAAAACGGAATCATCTTTGATAAAACTCAAATCCTTTAATTTCAGAGGAAATGCCATAAAGAACAGCACAAAGATATAAACGAGAAAATAAAAGCACTTGGAACGTTTAAAAAAAAGCAGCCGAAAGAATTGGAAATGCAATCTGACCTTAAAACAACGGATTTTTTTGTTAAGATGAACGAAACGAATCGCAGGAAGAGACAGATGCGTCATTGTCACTTCGCAACAACCTTTGTGCAAAATGGAGCAATAGCTGCACCGGCGGTAAAATATGGGGGGGAGGAGGAGGGGGAGGAACAATGGAATGAGGACGAGTTCTGCTTCGCTAAGGACACGCAGATCATCGAAGCATCTACACTTCCTTTTGGTTCGTCCTTTGTTTAGTTTCGAACCTTGGTTTTCTTTTTGAAAATTATAGTTTTTTTTCTTAATTTATTTTGTAGACGTTGGGAGATGTATTTTTTCGTTCTCAGACGATTTGACCCTCTCGGTTATTTTTTTTTCTCGAGATCTGACCTAATGGATCTCCTGAAAAAAGATTTTTTTTCGAACGTACACTCGCTCAAAAAAAGTATCCGAATGCTATGGTCGATTACAGAATTCAGAAAAAAAAAATATCTGACAACGATTTTTTTTTACAAATTTGTGATCTGGCAACCTTCGTGTCACGTGACACGAAGGTTGCCAGATCACGAATTTCTAAAAAAAAATCGTTGCCAGATGTTTTTTTCTGAATTTTGTAATCGACCATAGCGTTCGGATACTTTTATGAGCGACTGTACTGGTTTTATGGAGTGCTCCCCAAAAAAAGTTTTTTTTTTTAATATGGGCGTTTTGTATCGAAGAAGATTAATCTTGAACGTGATAGTTCTATGGAACGAGAGAGAGATTCATGACAGAGATCGTGTATTGGGATATATTTTGATTCATATCATCTTCCTGCGAAGAAAACAATTCCGTCTAAGAATGATTCCATCATCAGTGAATTATACATCTATTCAAGAAATTGTGAAGAAATAGCTAGTTTGTGGAAGGAACGCGATTGACCATAGATACCTAATTATTTGCCTGGTTGCTATATGCAGTTCTTCTGAATGACCTATACCTAATTATTTGCCTGCCACCTATACATAGGAGGTAAATTAGGTGCAGGTCAATCGGAAGGCCAGCAAAGCCACAACAACTACTGAGAGCAATGCTTCCTCTATAATCAGTTCTATAGAGACATTGAGTGCTCATTCGATGACGGCGATAAGCATGTACCTCGACGTCGAAGCTCGAACTGCTGCTAAGTTGGTGGGACTGCACAAACGGCAAACTGTTGTCCTTCTGCCGACAGACAGGACTACAGACGTTATATATTGGGTAGGATAGCGGCGAGGAAGGAAAGGGGAGGGGAGCGAAAGAGGTAGGGAGGGGGGAGGCGTGGCGAGAGTCAAACCGAACTCGCAACAAACTTCGACAGTCAGCTGCTTATGACTCCTTCCAACTCCGACCAGGGCATGCGATGTATATATGACCGCTTTAATGTCGCCCATTCATTGGAGACTTAATGCGAACACACACAGAGAGAGAAAGAGGAGAGTAGGGTGTAGAGAGGGGGGGGGGGGAGTAGAGAGAGAAGCTGCTTCTGCTGCGCCACTGCTATTGAGATTCAGCGACGGCCATACAGGAGCAGCCTATACAATAGCCACTGGTTAGTGTTGGCTCAAGCCGGCCCGACTTCGTGACCTGGCTGCCGCATATCGACCAGCGGCCAACGACAGGCAACCGCCTCGCTCTCTCGCGCAGTAGGTTCTCCCTTGCAATCGCCGTTTGATCCGGCAAGTCGTGCAAGGGGGCACAGGGAGACTTAGCGTTGGCCAGTCGGCAAACGGTTCGCACTCTGCTGTGTAGCGAGGAGATGAGGGCAGTTTGGAGAGCGAACTCGCTGCGGAGAGTTGAGAAGCTGTAGAGGTTTACAGGTTATCAGAGAGATTACCTCGATCTGTTTCTCTGTGCTTCATTCGTGACCGACACTGCAGCCGTGTGTGTGCTGGTGGTGAGTGTGTGTGTGTGGATGTGTTCCAGGGTTGCCTCTGTAATGAGTTGCGTTTCAGATCTGTAGTGGTGCCAGCTATCGATACTTTATTCCTGTCAATGCATGGAGGAGCTGTGGCGTTTTCTGTTTACTGTTATGGACGGATGAGGTTCGTGGCCCCAGCAACAAGCAGACAAAACAGCCTCGTGTCTATGTCAACAGATTCACAAGAGAATGGGGAAAGGAAGGGAAAAAGGGGGGAAAGGAAGGGAAAATGGGGGAAAGGTTTCACGGAGTTGAAAGACAAGCTTATATAGAAATATGTTTCCGTATATAGAGAGAGATGTGTTCAGGCAGATGATGGTTACTTGAAGTGGAACTTTCTTATCTTTTCAGAGAATGGATTCTTTAATAGAATCCAGTTTGATGGAATATAATCTGTCATTTATTGTTTTGTTTTTTTTAGATTTAAAGGATGTTTTATACAAGGTCTTTCACCTGGGAGCCTTTTCTTTTCATTTTGTTTTATCATGTCAACAAAGATTCCAGAGGCAGCTGTTTATACAAGGAAGGACAATATCTCAAATGATGGCGGCGATCTTCCTAAGTTCATCTGTTTGCTTTCGAAATCAGTGCAAACGAAAACGTCAGTTAGCTATCACAGTCGGGACTGCAATCTGGATTCTCAGAAAATGAGCCTGGCACCTTGCCGATTGAACTGATTCATGTCCTGCTTTTAGAACTGAGAAAAACATCTCCGCTCTTATCATCAGCTAAGTGGCTTTCCAATTCACTAAATAAGATGCTGATCGACCCCTGTAAAGTGCGCATCCCTGCAAGGACCATGAGCTTGTAAGAAAGGACATCTTAAGTCTGGCACAGGCAACGCCTGAATGACGAATGACCACTTCGAATTTTATAATAAAAATTTGCGATAATTATAATTTCAAGCGGGAATGCTAGACAGAGTTTTGCAGAAGATTAATTAATATAAAGCATGCCAATGAGTTAAATTAGATAATCTGGATTGGTTCAATGAATTGTCATAATAAAAAAGGATGGAATATTAGGATTTGGGTTGGGTTATTTTACCTGTGAACGGCACTTCTTTTGCACACCATGGGCTAAATGGCCAAGTCACATGGACCCCGAAGGCTCAGAGAAGGTTGGGGGAGAGGACCCACTGGAACAGCTGTTGGGAGACAGATGGTAGCCTCCCGTCAAGGCCATGAAGCGTGTTCTTTAACGTTGGGTTGTTTTACCTCTGAGCGGCACTTTTTTGCACAACATGGGCTAAATGGCCAGGTCACATGGACCCCGAAGGCTCAGAGAAAGTTGGGGGAGGGGACCCACTGGAACAGCTGTTGGGAGACAGATGGTAGCCTCCCGTCAAGGCCATGAAGCGTGTTCTTTAACGTTGGGTTGTTTTACCTCTGAGCGGCTCTTTTTTGCACAACATGGGCTAAATGGCCAGGTCACATGGACCCCGAAGGCTCAGAGAAGGTTGGGGGAGGGGACCCACTGGAACAGCTGTTGGGAGACAGATGGTAGCCTCCCGTCAAGGCCATGAAGCGTGTTCTTTAACGTTGGGTTGTTTTACCTGTGAACGGCACTTCTTTTGCACACCATGGGCTAAATGGCCAGGTCACATGGACCCCGAAGGCTCAGAGAAAGTTGGGGGAGGGGACCCACTGGAACAGCTGTTGGGAGACAGATGGTAGCCTCCCGTCAAGGCCATGAAGCGTGTTCTTTAACGTTGGGTTGTTTTACCTCTGAGCGGCACTTTTTTGCACAACATGGACTAAATGGCCAGGTCACATGGACCCCGAAGGCTCAGAGAAGGTTGGGGGAGGGGACCCACTGGAACAGCTGTTGGGAGACAGATGGTAGGCTCCCGTCAAGGCCATGAAGCGTGTTCTTTAACGTTGGGTTGTTTTACCTCTGAGCGGCACTTTTTTGCACAACATGGGCTAAATGGCCAGGTCACATGGACCCCGAAGGCTCAGAGAAGGTTGGGGGAGGGGATCCACTGGAACAGCTGTTGGGAGACAGATGGTAGCCTCCCGTCAAGGCCATCCAGCGTGTTCTTTAGCGTGCACAGGGTATGGCTCTCCCGCATATGGGGCCACGGCTTAACGTCCCAGCCGACGGACGGCGGCCTTTCCAAGCTGGAATATTAGGATGTCTCAGAAGTTGACAAAATGAAAGAAGAATGGAAGCCAAGAGATTTAGAGATTGCAATGATTTTGAGTAAAGTGGAACTTGGAGAAAAGTAAATGTAGTGTTCGTACTTTAGTGAGGAATGAATTCGAATTCCTGGTAAGGGTGTACAGATCCTGGCCAGTAAATCTGAAACTGTTTTATGTTAATAAGGAGTCAGGTGCAGAGATTAGCAGTGTCTTAAATACGGTTTTATGGCAAAATGTGACAGAATAAATTAAAGATCTCAACGTAATATATCTAAATCTCGATTTGAAATAGTAATCATTCACTATTTAATAAATAGTTATGGAAGCTGGAATGCTTAACATTAATTTAGCTCATTCTTCTCGTTCTGGAAAAACTTTTCAAAAATTGATGTAATCATTACACAGATTGCTATAAGGCTACTCTTAAGCATTAATATAAAGGCCATTGGTTTCTTCTTAACCTCTGTGTTCTTTTTTATCCGGATATTTTTTATCCGGCTTTCTTCGCAGATCTTTTCTACGACGTATTTCAATTTATTCTTTTTGTTTTTATTTATTTAATGAATAGAAAGAAGGCTGTGCTTGTTATTATACTTTTGTGCACACAATGGGCTAAATGAGCAGGTTGCAAGGACCCCAAGAGTTTAGATAAGGTCGGAAGAAGGGAGCTCACTGGACAAATGTGTCTCCTAACAGCCTTCGTGTCACGTGATCTAACAACCTTCGTGTCACGTGACACGAAGGTTGCCAGATCACTGATTTCTAAAAAAAATCGTTGCCAGATATTTTTTCTGAATTTTGCATAGTGTTCGGATACTTTTTTGAGCGAATGTAGCCTCTCGTCTAGGCCATCCACCGTATTTTTTAACGTGTGTAGGTTATGACTCTCCTGCACACGGAACCACGACTTTACGTCTCATCCAGAAATAAAGTAACAGGTGAGAAACTTTGATGTGTCGCTCAGAAAAAAAAAACATTGCAAACTATTGATATAAGATCTGTTGACTTAAAGAATGATTATAATGAGAAAAAACTAAGAATCGCGAAAATACAGATTCTGAATCTGAAAGCTATTTTAATTTATGATGTAATGAACGAAAAAAATGCAAAATCGAGAGATTTCAGTTTATCCCCACAGAAAAATGTGGGTAGGAGGGAAATAACATCCATGTCAGAGTCTCGGTACACTGCTCATAAATACATTTCAAATTCTTTCGCATCACAGAACGAAAAAATCTGTTTTTCTGAATTAAAATCTCGTTCTCGTGTCCCGATACTGCGCACGGATCAAATGCTATTAGTGTCTTGGACTGGAAGTGACAAAGCGTTCGAGAGGTCATCGCCAAAGTTCCACCAACAAAACCCGAGTGGACACAGCACACCGCAAACGATGCTCCCATTCTGCCGCCGTGAATCATCCCCCCATTTCCCCCCTCCACCTCCCTGCTGGAGTAACAGTCCGCGATCCTGACGTCACGAGGAGTAGGCGGAGAAGAAGAACTCCATCGCTCCAATAAGCTGTGCTTAATCAACGACGCATGCGCGGAAGAGTATTTTCCTCTTCCAGAGTAGAGAAAAATTAAAAAAAAAAACACTATCCCTATTATCCTCAAAGCTCACTTCCTTTCTGTTCGTCTACATGCACCAACACCCAACAAACAAACTCTGGCAACAAAAACCTTTGCAGCTGAATACATTCGCTCTCTTAACGAGCTCAGGTACATGACGTAACGCTCCTGGAGAGGGCTTCACGACGCATGCGCTAGGCGACAGGCGGTGCCAGCGAGGCATGACTGCGGTCTTGAGTGATAAGAGCGCCGGGCCATCTGCAGGTAATGGACAGATGTAGGGGGGTGGAAGGGGCAAGCGGCTTCCTCCCCGAAAGCAGGCTGTTGCTACGGTCCGGTAGTTGCTACAGAAAAGCCATCCGTTCGAGAATCCACCGCCCACAGATTTACATACCGGAAAGGCCTGGATGCTGTTTCCGAGGGTCGGAGGCGCCGCGTGCGTGTCACATGCAGGGCACAGCCTCCTCCTCCTCCTCGTTCTCTCGAGATCACTAGTCGGGACAGGATATAGACGTACAACATCCGCAAAGCGAGCTCTTTTTCTGCGCTTGCGCCTATTCTTGCTTGGAGTGACTAGAGAAAGGATTGGATGGAGAAAACGGGTGATATCTGCATGGAGCTGTTAGCGGCCACACAGGGGTTTAGCGATATATACTTTTCTAAACCTGGTAACGTCTTAATCGGTACAGTCGCTCAAAAAAATATCCGAACACTATGGTTGAGTACAGAATTCAGAAAAAATATCTGGCGACGATTTCTTTTAGAAATTAGTGATCTGGCAACCTTCGTGTCACGTGATTACAGAATTCAGGAAAAATATCTGGAGCGTGTACAGTTGCTGTACACGCTCCAGTTACCGTTCACAGCAAACTGGAGCGTGTGGAGTTACTGCACACGCTCCAGTTTGCTGTGAACGGTAACTGCACATGCTCAATATTTCCGTGAGTGAGCCACACGATCTAGTATTAAAATAATATGACCACCTACAGTCGCTCAAAAAAGTATCCGAACACTATGGTTGATTACAGAATTCAGAAAAAATATCTGGCAACGATTTTTTTTTAGAAATGAGTGATCTGGCAACCTTCGTGTCACGTGATTACAGAATTCAGGAAAAATATCTGGAGCGTGTACAGCAACTGTACACGCTCCAGTTACCGTTCACAGCAAACTGGAGCGTGTGCAGTTACTGCACACGCTCCAGTTTGCTGTGAACGGTAACTGCACACGCTTAATATTTCCGTGACTGAGCCCACACGATCTGGTATCAAAATAATATGACCACCTACGTCGCTCAAAATATATACGAACATTAAATAAATAAATACCCCCTCAAGCAGCTGCTTGCCACAGAGGTCTGACAGGAGCCCGTCAGTTTATATGCCATAGTAGAAGGTCTGTGAGGCTGGCAGGACCTCAGCAGAAAAACAACACGAACATCCATGCCTTACCCGGGACTCGAACCCGGGTCCCTTAGATCAGTAGCCAAGCGTGCTAACCACTCGGCCACGGGACGGCTTACAGAATTCAAAAAAAATATCTGACAACGATTTTTTTTCTGAATTCTGTAATCAACCATAGTGTTCGGATACTTTTTTGAGCGACTGTACCAACAACGGATATGGCCTCAGAGCAAACTGCAGCGTGTTCAGTTATTATACACGCTGTCGTTTGCCGTGAGGACACCTCCGTTTTTAGCATTTTTTTTTTCTTGTTTTAAGATGCTGAAACATTTGAAACGTTAATAACTTCAAACCGCTTTTCGTGTGGCCGCACCGTATCTGTCGGAATTGTGCGAACAGTTCATCCCCTTCTTTTCACATCTGTCCTCGGATGCTTTGGGGATTCTTATTTGTTGCCAATCCAAATAATTGGAGCCTTGGTCATCCACCAAGGTGTGGGAAGACTGAACTGACCGTAACCGAATCACTGAATGGAGAGAAAGAATGGGAATTTCTCCAATAATTCGGACGGTTGCGGTTACGAAGGCTAAAGGCAAGGTTAAAGCCCTTCAGTTGTCGTTGACCGAATGTTTTTTAATGACTGTAGAGATAACGACAGTTTAGAAAACCCGCCGCCTATATTTAAGGTTACCCTTCCTTCACGTTAGAGGCTGAGAGCTTAGGATGCTTGAAAAAATCAAAATGAGACTTTGGAGTGCTATTTCGTGTTTAACTTTCTGATGAGGTCTCGCTTTCCTCTTAAATCTCCTATTTGACTTATTATAGGAACACGTTTTTGTTAATTATTATGAAAGCTCCTGTGAAGAGTGGCGGGGGTGGCGGGGGTGGCTCAGTCAGTAGCGCGTCAGGCTCGTAATCTGTAGTTCCCAGGTTCGAGTCCCAGCTGGGTGAACGTTGAGATTTATCTCCGCAAAATTCCCCGCCCTGCCCACGGTCAATAGGGGACACCGATGGGCTTGGAAAGGCCGTCGTCCGTCGGATGGGGACGTTAAGCCGTGGTCCCGTAAACGGGAGAGCCATACCCTGTGCACGTTAAAGAACACGCTGGATGGTCTTGACGGGAGGTTAGCCATCTGTCTCCCAAAAGCTGTTCCAGTGGGTCTCCTCCCCCAACCCTCTCTGAGCCATCGGGGTCCTTGCGACCTGGCAATTTAGCCCATGGTGTGCAAAAGAGTGCCGCTCAGAGGTAAAACAACCCAACCTCCTGTCAAGATCACCAAGCTTGTTCTTTAACGTGCACAAATTGTTGCTCTCCTCAACATGGGACCACGGTTTAGGTTTCGTCTGAATCTCCCCCACCCCAGTGGGGGAGATTCAGATGGAAACCTGGAAGATGAATCTTAGATGAATGATTCAGATAAAAGTCTCAGGTCAAGGCTATCCATTTTCTTTAAAGCACAGGATATGGATCTCCCGGCCACGGTTTTATATTCCATCCAACCATCCAAGGGACGGCGGCTTTTCCAGGCTCCTCGGTGTCCCCTTTCTAACCGAGGGCATGATGGTGGGTGGTGGTGGGGTTTAGCGGAAATAAATCTCAACGCTGGTACAGGTAGGACTCGACCTTGGAACTGTAGATTACGAGTCGCGCGCGCTTTCGACTTAGCCAATCCCGCCCCACAGATTTATATAACCATTCTTTTAGTTTTCGTCAATTTTGAAGACAAGCTTTTAAGATGAGTATATGAGCATCGAATAACTCCAATGTAACGCAGACTCACTTCGTTCTCATGTTATCTATAAGCTAGGGGCGGGGGTGGCTCAGTCGGTAGCGCGCCAAGCTCGTAATCTGTAGTTCCCAGGTTCGAGTCCCAGCTTGGCCAGCGTTGAGATTTATCTCCGCAAAATTCCCCGCCCTGCCCACGGTCAGTAGGGGACACCGATGGGCTTGGAAAGGCCGCCGTCCGTAGGATGGGACGTTAAGCCGTGGCCCCGTGTGCGGGAGAGCCATACCCTGTGCATGTTAAAGAACACGCTGGATGGCCTTGACGGGTGGCTACCATCTGTCTCCCAACAGCTGTTCCAGTGGGTCCCCTCCCCCAACCTTCTCTGAGCCTTCGGGGTCCATGTGACCTGGCCATTTAGCCCATGGTGTGCAAAAAAGTGCCGCTCAGAGGTAAAACAACCCAACCCTATCTATAAGCTAAAATATTTGCCAAAATTGATGTAACAGTATGAATCCCGTTTTACTGAAATGGCATGGAATTAATACACGAATTTCTGATTAATGCATTGTTTTCCCTCTGAGTGGCACTTTAGTGAAGTCAAGTGTTAAGTAACGGAATGGAGATTCACTTCAAGGACACCAGTGTGCGTCTCTTGTACAGGGGAGAGGAAATGGCTCGACTTTCAGCTGCCTCATCCAAACCTTTAGATATTCTCATTCTCACAGAAGGGGATTCACACAGAAGGGGATTCTCACAGAAGGGGATTCTCACAGAAGGGGATTCACACAGAAGGGGATTCTCACAGAAGGGAATCTCACAGAAGGGGAGAAAATTTGAGCACAGGCATAGTTGGGACTCGAACCTGAGAACATTAACTTACGAGCATCTTGCGCTGTCGACCGAAACAATCCTTGCCTACCTGATTAGGGGCGGGGGTGGCTCAGTCGGTAGCGCGCCAGGCTCGTAATCTGTAGTTCCCAGGTTCGAGTCCCAGCTGGGTCAGCGTTGAGATTTATCTCCGCAAAATTCCCCGCCCTGCCCACGGTCAGTAGGGGACACCGATGGGTTTGGAAAGGCTGCCGTCCGTCGGATGGGACGTTAAGCCGTGGCGCTATGTGCGGGAGAGCCATACCCTGTGCACGTTAAAGAACACGCTGGATGGCCTTGACGGGAGGCTACCATCTGTCTCCGAATAGCTGTTCCAGTGGATCCCCTCCCCCAGCCTTCTTTGAGACTTCGTGGTCCATGTGACCTGGCCATTTAGCCCATGGTGTGCAAAAAAGTGCCGCTCAGAGGTAAAACAACCAAAACAACCAACCGAGCCTACCTGATTAAGACACTTTAGCATTTCTTTTAATGGAAACCCCACTTTTTAAATGAGATAGAAGCAACGAAACGCTTCGGAGAGGTGATCCATACTGTTGCAATCCATGAGTATTGTGCCTGGTGAGATAAACACTTCGTACGTCAAACATTGCAGGGAGGGAAAGTCACGAGCCGCCAGCATCCCAACCACTGAGGTAAGTAACGTGACAAGCCAAAGGAGGTTATTATCACACTCTAATGTCTCGGTGCAGATAACTTTATCTTCCCAATATCATCGCTAAGCAATAGGTGTCCTAGGTGATAACTGTCGTTTTCTTCGTCCAGTATCTGACCTAAATTACTTGACCAAGAGCGAAGCGTGAGAGGGGGACGGGAGGGGGTCGTAGAGTAGGTCCAGAACATAGCTAACCGTTGGAAACTGATCTAAAGAATTTATCTGGATTGAATGGCATGTCCTATGACAATGTCGATAGAAGATTCAAAGTGCATCTCAGAGATAAGAAGAATGAGGTGATAGGAGATTAAAGACGAAGAAAGAATATATCCATTTTTAATTCTTCTTTCTGAGATGTTTGTGGAGAACTTAACCTTAAGGTTGATGGTATGCACTGACGTCCACTACCCACTGGATACTTCGTGCTATACTTTGACTTACAAAAGTGCTACAGAATTTCCATGTTGTATCAATGGGATTCTGACTTTGAAGCTTTATAACTTCTAAAATATGTATTTAATGGAAAAATGTGACTGAAGAGGAATTGTAGATCACAATCCAATCTATTTAAATCTTGATTTTTCACCAATATTCGTTATGTATTTAAAGAGTTATGGAAGCTGGAATATTTTCCAATAGTAATGTGTATAAGAATTTATCCAAGAAATTAATTAAAACTTAATAAATATTGTTTCAGACTATTGAATAAAATAAATACAAATTTTATAAGTTTGTGTAATGATTATTTTAATAAGACAACTATGAATCATTTTTATAAAGCAAGATAATTTACTGCTAAATATTCCATCTTGCGTAATTATGATCTTTATCTTTAGATCTTCTGTCACATTTTTCCAATAAACACATATTTTAGAAGTTCGATTTTCTACTGACATAACATGGATAGTCTGATATTTTAGTAAGGAAGTATACAAATGGAAAGCTACATTACAATTTCCCTAAATTTGAAAATAATTTTTACGGGAAAATGTCACTGAAGATAAATAGATCACAGTCGAATCTCTCTTAATCTCGATTAGCAACAAATTTGTTCAACGTTTAATCATTTATTCAAGCTGGAACATTTATAACATTAGATGCAGAATTAAACACTGGTCCTAAACATTTGAAAAATAATGATAACTAAATCATTTACAGTCGCTCAAAAAAGTATCCGAACGCTATGGTTGATCACTAATTTCTAAAAAAAATCGTTGCCAGATATTTTTTCTGAATTCTGTAATCAACCATAGCGTTCGGATACTATTTTGAGCGACTGTACCAAAACTTCTAAACTTACGTTTATTTTAATAAGCGATTTCTTATAGCAGTTACTGTTTGTGTCTTAATTAACTTTTTGAGGCAAAGTCTTATGATGATCAACTCTGCTATTAAATGTTTCAGTTTTCCTAATTCTTTAAAAGTTATACGAATATTTCTGAGAATCGAGAATTTGAAAAATTAGCACAGATCTTCCATTAGCTGACTTTTTTTACATAAAAAAGTTTTATTTTCCAGAATTGCCGTGCTCTGAATGAGTTTCTCATTTATATAACGTGAAAATGTCCCAATACGCATTGGGGGTAGTGCAGGACTTTTTGAACTTTTTTTGAGAAAAAGCGGTGCCAGCGTGAACCCGTTTTGAAAAGCATCCTTCCACTGTGTCAATGTAAGCCAAATCGCACTTTTCAGAAAATGGTGTTAACTCTATAGCCACTACAACCGTTAAGGGAGTGGGTTTTTCCGTGTTAAAGGGTTCCTCAACTGATTTGCTAAAATTTTATTCTCCGCTAACTTCTTCTCGTCTCTCGTGTGAGGGAGAAGGACATACAGGGACTTGGAAAAGGCGACATTCTTTTAACGAGACGTTCAACCTGGCTCTTTTTGCTGGAAATCCATACCCTGCTCGATTTAAAGAACACGCTGGATGGCCTTGACGGGAGGCTTCTATCTCTCTCCTAACAGCTGTCCAGTCGACCATCTTCACACCGAGGCCTTGGGGTTCTTATGACCTGATCGTTTTGCCCATTGTGTGTAAAAAAGGTCTATCAAAGATAAAACAGCCTAATCCTATCCAGGTGCGAACCTTTGGAGTTTTTCTGATCTGACCATTTAGTCCATTGTATGTGTGTAAACGAGAGTGCCGTTTAGAGGATACAGCCTAATCCTATCCAGGATAAAAAGCCTAAATAAAGATAAAACAGCCTAATCCTATCCAGGTGCGAACCTTTGGAGTTTTTCTGATCTGACCATTTAGTCCATTGTATGTGTGTAAACGAGAGTGCCGTTTAGAGGCAAAACAACCTAATTCCCTCTGTTTTTCCATTAAAAAATGCAGAGATTTGAATTGAAAAATACAGTGACACAGCATAGGTTTGTTACTTAAATATTTCGTAAACTATTGCATTTGAAGATTCTTTGTGGAGTGTTCTGCGTTGTGATCTGCAAGGTGAAAATCGATTCCTTTAACCTTTTGCCAGAGCGTGCTCCGAGTGTGTTTATTAGAGATGAGACGCTCCCCCCTCCCCCTCCCCCCCTCCCCCAATCTGACTCCACCTTAAACGAGCTGAGCATAACTGATTAGGCTTCATTTCAGAGTTAACTGTGGCTCCGGCCACTTCGTCTAATCAGTCCACCGTGACATTTCCCCATCGCCGGGAAGATTCTCTCTCTCCCGAGACACACCCCGCTCATCAGCTGGAGGGTCAGACACCACCGCGACGAGTGGAATTGGGGGAAACTTGCGAGAAGCCTTTATTGATTACAAATAGGCTTTCTCTTTTCCTTTTCGGTTAGCTTGATTTTCGGGATAAGAGGAGGGAGGAGGATGAGTCTGTATAAAAACAGAAATTAAATATCTTTTTTATCGAAGCAGATTACTGTTGAGATTTTGTGAGAATTTCCCCAAAAAATGTGAAATCGGCGAAATGTGTCGTTGACCTGTGGGGTAATTTTTACTTTTGAGGGACTCTTTTTTCGTGCGCAATGGGTTAAGTGGCTAGGCTACAAGGATCCTTAAGACTCAGGATATGGTTGAAAATAAACTGGAGAGAAAGGACTAACGTGGCCTGCTTTGGGGAAAAATATCAGCATCGCTGTTTCAAGATACAACTTGAGAAGTTTTGATGATATAATTTATTGGAGTATGTTAACGGATTAAACAGGGAGGGGGGGGGGATAGCCTATAGGGGATCAAGGTTGAGGATTCGAATGAAGAGTAATCCAGATAGTCCTGATCATTTAAATTGCCTTTATCACTTTCCTAGTAGCATAAGTCTAGTATTTAAATATGGTTTAAAAACTTAAACTTCAATATCAAACTACGTTTTTAATATTTTTTATTGCATATCTCTAGGTTGAAGGGAGGGAAGGAATTTTTTTAACTAATTATAAAGTGTTGCTTAAAGGACATTTTCTTGTGATACTTCATTACTGAATTGTTTTTATAATTCTGTGAGCATGAGTGACGAATATTATTTCCACCATATGAGGCAGCTTGGTTGCCAGTTCCTTCAAAGAAGGTGCCAAGAGCAAATCAACAAAAATATGTGGGAATGTCTACAATGAAGAATCACCTTAGAGGTCATTTGTTTTTAAGTTCTGAAGAAAGCTGTTGGGGCATACGAATAGAACTTTTATTTAAATGGTTAGCTGCTGATGATGTAGAGGTTATCATCCCCTGCATATTTCTGGGAGATGTGGTTTCGAATCCCACTCGGGGAAAAGCAAATTTTTTAATTTAATTATTGGGGGCAGGGGTGGCTCAGTCAGTAGCGCGCCAAACGCCATATATATATATATTTTGCGACATATAGGACAGAGAAGAATCCTAGAAGCTACTCCTAGCTTAATACAGGCCTTCTCATACAAGGACATGCCCTACTAAGACCGAAGTCACTGCTGACCACTGCCTTAGTTAGAGCTAACAAAATACACAAAGTTTGCCTTGCTGGAACAATCGCTAGCTGCCTAACCACTATGCCAGTTAAGGCATTATCGTTGATATAAAGTGATTACATGTATTTTGATACGTGGGTTTACAGTGCTTATGGTAACAATATCAAGTACTCGTATAGCAATAATTTAAGAAAATAATACTGAAATTTTTTAGATTTAAATTTTTCCTATATATCATTTAAAAAAATTGATATAATCACAAAAATAACGCACTGCATATTTCGAAAATAATGTTTACTCAAAAAATAAAAGATTTTCTTACCTGAAATTGGAGAACCACTTGACCAGTTGGGCCGTGTTATTCTTGTTGAACTTGATGTCAGGGAAGTACATTTTGAGCACAGCACTGCTGGGATAGCGGGCATAGAAGAACATGAGCTTGGCCTTTCGAAGGTGCATCGGCGTTAGGGTGCTGGTGTGAATTGAACTGTCAAGGAGCTTTTTTTGCCCATTAGAACACTCTTCCCTGCATAGGGGAGCTTTGAAATTTACAAAGTAGCATTACGATGCAAATCTAGAATTCTTTCACTACGTGTTAGAATGAAACATAATATCAAGATAACATCATTTTTAAGTATAATCGATAGTTATAAAATGCTGCATTGTAATCTAGGATGCTGGGTTGAAGCAATAGGCGTTTTAATAAGCTAATAATTCGTGTAATAATAAAAATATCCGAACCACTCTTAGTCGTTCATTATTTTGGTAAAATCTTTTAACTCTGGTCTAAACGATTCCATAGACTTTTTTACTTCTGTCATCAGATGAGTATATTATGCCACTTTTTAAAAGAGAAGACCATACAAACTAAGTTATGACGTCGGCAGAGTAACCCTAACAACCTAGGTTTTTCTAATATATTTATTTTTATTATTATTGGTGGTGTATTTTAATATTAATCTTAAATTTGCAAATATACCTTTTTTCAGAATAAAAATTATTCGTAATTTATTAGTATTATTATGGGGCGGGGGTGGCTCAGTCGGTAGCGCGCCAGGCTCGTAATCTGTAGTTCTCAGGTTCGAGTCCCAGCTGGGTCAGCGTTGAGATTTATCTCCGCAAAATTCCCCGCCCTGCCCACGGTCAGTAAGGGACACCGATGGGCTTGGAAAGTACGCCGTCCATCGGATGGGACGTTAAGCCGTGACCCCGTGTGCGGGAGAGCCATACCCTGTGCACGTTAAAGAACACGCTGGATGGCCTTGACAGGAGGCTACCATCTGTCTCCCAACAGCTGTTCCAGTGGGTCCCCTCCCCCAACCTTCTCTGAGCCTTCGGGGTCCTTGTGACCTGGCCATTTAGCCCATTGTGTGCAAAAAAGTGCCGCTCAGAGGTAAAACAACCCAACCCAACTTATTAGCATTATGATGGCGCTAATACATACGAATAATTTTTTTTTCTAAATAATGTACACAGTCGATCAGAATAATATGACCACCTACTATAGTACATGTATGGTAGGTGGTCATATTATTCTGATACGATTGTGTAATATACATAAATAAATATTAGTATAAAGATTAGTATTAAAATTTACCAGTAATAATATTAAGAGAAATAAATGTATGTCTAGATATTAGGACTACCTGTGCTGACGTCATAATTTAGTTGTACGGCCTCTTCTAGGAGGTTTTGACTATGCCACTATGCCTATAGATTTTCTCCAGTAACCTCCACTCTGGCTTCGGTGAGAAAGGGGATACCATGGGCTCGGAAAGAGCATTGCGCTTCCTATTGGCCGTTAAGCCGAGGTCCTGTGTACAGAAGAACCATACCGCTGTACAAGTGAAAGAATACATTGGATGATCTTGACGAGAGTCTTTCATTTTTCTCCCAATAGCCGTCCAGTGGATCCCTTTCTCCCTACCCATCTCTGAGCTCCTGGGTTCCTTGTGACCTGGCAATTTAGCCCATTGTGTGCAAAAAGATAGCCACTTAAAGTTAGAACAACTGAACACAAACTGTGCGAAGTAAGACATATTATTTTTACAGTTAATGTTAGCCTTAGGAAAATATAACCAATTATATAATATTATTATATAATTCTTAATTCTTGTTGCAGTTGTTTCATATAGCAACATCTAAAATAGTAACTTTGCGAACTGTCGTATTAATGAAGGGTTTTAAATGGAAGCGACCAGAGTTTTCCAGGTTTAAAAAGGTAATTGAAAGAAACTTGATGTTTGTGACTGACTACTGCAATGCAGTTTGTAAGAACTGGATTTCAAACTAGATAATGGGTTTATCGCAAGTATGCATTCATCAAAAAAAATATCTGGGGAATGTTCCACACGTTATGACAATGGAGGTCAATGTTATTCAAAGCTCAAATGATCTCTAACTTTTAAAATAATCTTTTTTAAAGAAAAATATCGTTGCTAACAAAAAAAAAGTTAAAGATTTCAACTAGTTCTTAAATCTTATATTAATTTTTCAACTTCGTTCAGTATTTAAGGAGTTGTGGCACAAGAATATTTAATTTTGCTGTTAATAATTGCACGAATTTCTATGAAAAGTTAATTTAAACTTGAATAATAACTATTGTGTAAAACCGTTTATGAAAGAAATGTTATATTTGAAACTTCTTCAAATTAACAAAAAAAGGTTAAAATAAAATAGTTTCGAAAATTGTTTCCCATACGGAAACTTGCAATATATTTACAATTAATCAAGGAAAGTTTATTGTTTTATACTTCAGTTTCATTTTCTATTTTACTTTTTCATTTCTATCGTTTTTAACGCATCTTCATGACACTTTTCCATCAGCTAATTTTTAAAGTTACGAAGCTTTGAATATCACTTTTCATATGACACAAAATCTTGGTTGCACTTTTCCTTTAACATGGATATATCGTCAGATAACGTACAGTCGCTCAAAAAAGTATCCGAAAACTATGGTTGATTACAGAATTAAAAAAAAATATCTGGCAACGATCTTTTTAGAAATAGTGATCTGGCAACCTTCGTGTCACGTGACACGAAGGTTGCCAGATCACTAATTTCTAAAAAAAAATCGTTGCCAGATATTTTTTCTGAATTTTGTAATCAACCATAGTGTTCGGATTTTTTTTGAGCGACTGTAGTTCAATTTTTACTTTTTTTTTTATATCCGATTATCGTTTCTGAAGAATTCTACATTTCCTAAAGCCTTTTGGTATAAGATAAATAGAATTTGAAAATTTTTGAAATAGGTAATAGCTGGGATTGGAATAACGTCCCCAGATACCAAAATTACTGGAGTTGGCTTAGTCGATAGCGCGCCATGTTCGTAATCTGCAGTCAGGTTCGAGTCCCATCTGGGAAGAGTTGAATTTATCTTTGCTAAAGCCTCACCTTGCCCTCTGCCAGAAAGGGGACACTGATTGGCTTGGGAAAGTCGACGTCCGTCGAATGGGAGGTTAAGCCGTGGCCCCGTGCGCAGGAGAGATCCATATTCTGTGCATGCTAAAGAACATGCTGGATGTCCTTGACGGGAGTATTACCATCTGTCTGCTAACAGCTGCCCAATGGTCTCTTTCCCAACCTTCTCTGAGCTCTTAGGGTTCTTGTGACTTGGCTATTTAGCCCGTTGTTGGAAAAAAGTGCCTCTTAGAGGTAAAACAACCCAGGCCAAAATTGCTAGCAATCTTAGTGGGTCACTCATTTTAAGAAATTCGGATCTCTTTATTATTATACGAATTTTTAATCTTCTTGAAACGGTAAACATCAACTTAAACAACTATACATGTGTGCACGAATAATCAAATTCCTGTCTTTGAAGGCTTTTGATTATTCGTCTCTAGAAGCATTTTTAAAGAATTTTATTATTTGAAAAACAAAAACTTAAATGTAATATAATGCGAATTTAAAATACAGAAAATGTCATTCAATTCAATGCTAATTAATTGCTAACTTATGACTAATTAAGGAAGAGTTTAGCAAAGTAAAAATATCAAATCTTACACCAAATCGAAAATCTTAATCATCTTTCTTAGAGTAATAAAGAAAATATTTCCCCACACTTATTTATTTTCGTAAAACTAACATTTCCCTTTCACAGAGAGCATTGATGAATAAGTTAATAAGCTATTAATTGCGGATTCCGCCTTCTATTAGGGAAAACGTATACTATATCTATATATAAGAAGAAAAATTTTTTAAGTAGAAAATTTTTCAAGTGCAGGACCTTGCAGTCTGTGCACTGACTTTGACCCTTTAATGATATTTAAAAAGCTTCAACAGTAAAATTACAAGCGAAATTATATACAAACAAATGCCACATTAAAATACATTTCTGCAAAATAATATATATATTTCTATTGTTTTAATTAGCCAGGTAGTGCAAATCTTAAATTTAATTGTGGAATACCTTATTAATAAATCTATAAATGTGTGATTTTTAGGCAGTCTTACATTTGATGGCAAATGGTCTACGAATTCGAAAAGTTCATGGAATCCTTATCCTAATAGGAAATAATTTAAAATCAGTGGCGATTTTTTTCCGACCTCAGTTTGACCTTGAAATTAGATTGTTATCATTTGAATATTTGGTACACCGATTTATACACTTGAATCTAAAGCATTATGTACAGATGCTTTATTAGGGTTGTAGCTATCAGAAATTCTTTCATACACAACTATTTACTATTAAATAGTTCCTCAGGAAAATGGAGCCTTAGATATGAGGCTATTTCTTATTAAATAATTAATTTAAAAAAATCAATATCATCAGACTGCAGCATTAATATAACACGTGTTCTAATCGAGATTAAAACGGTATGTACAGAATCCTAATCAACGGCTCTACTTAAAAAATTTTTCTTCTTATATATAGATATAGTATACGTTTTTCCTAATAGGGTGTTTACATAATGCTCAAAGTCGTATGTACGATTGGAATGTTTTACCTATGAAAGGCGCTTTTTTCGTACACCATGAACACCCACTGCTCACCAATTAAGATACAACTGGAAGCCTCCTGTCAAAGCCATTCAGCGTGTTCTTTAACGCACAGGTATTTTAAACACAGAACCATGGCTTAACATCCCACCGACGGATGGCGACTTATACAAGCCCATTGGTATATCTTTATACAGATGTATAACTCTGTATTATCCTTAACTCTTTTTGGAAAACTTTATGACATTTTTTAACTTTTTATAGATCATCATGATAGAGCATTTATCTTTCACTCTTTATGAAGTGGGAACTTTTTGTTTTACTCTATCCTGTTATAGAGTTATATAGAATAACATAGCTCTGTATTTTTCTATTTGATAGTGTAGCATAACTTTATATTATCTTTAACTCTTTATAGCAAGACTTACGACTTTATTTTAACTCTTTAATGATCAAGGAACTCTTCTTTTAAGGAGCAAACATTGCCTTATGTAACAGTACGAAGAGAAATCAGTTATTGCTAAATTTTCGCTCAGCTGTATTCATATCTTAACGACTTCGGAGTGTCTTTGTCTGAGTCATCTCTTTCAATGGCAAAATCAAAAGCGACCTTCACAACTGCAAAGAAAGGACACTTTCTCTCTTTCATTTTATTCTCTATGATCACCCTTCTCACTTTCCTATAAAACGTACTTATTCTCCTATCGTTTCCTGTAAGATGATGGATGAGTGGAAGTATGACTCTAACATCTCTCCTCCTGATCTTCGCTTTCAACATTACAAACTCTCGCTCTTCTTCTTTCATGTCAAGAAGAACCCAAATCAGTCAGTAAAGACAAATTTCCCTTTCAGCCGTGCTAAAGTCACCCCTCCTTTATCCCGGGGGCTATCAAGGCTTTCACTCACCCCTATTCACACGCCAGCCCACACATTCAGTTGTAATCACCGTCTTTATTGCACTTCGTCGTCGTGAAAGACGACATGATTCAAAGGGTGCCGCCCCTCTTAAGTACCGCCGCCGCTCCAGTCTCTGCTGCCTCCTCGGCCGTCGCCGCCGTTCAACAGGCCCCGGCGAAGGCGACGAAGATGTTGGGGCAGTCGGTGCGGCTATCCCCCGACCGCAAACTCCTTGCTCCGATCGATAAAGGCAACACGGAGGTCGACGGAAAACAAGCAATCTACCTTGTCAGCAACGCTTAGAGGTAATCTCCCGCGTCGAGCGCCGTCTTGAAGCCATCAATAGACTGACGGCGAAGCGATGAATTTCTAAGTCTTCTTTTTGTCTTTCTCTCTCTCGGGATGCGGTTGCGGTTAAGGGACGGCGTGCCTTCAGAGGCTCAGAAGGTGAGCGAGATCGTCTGCTTTTTCTACTGCTTCTGTTGACTTAAGGCGAGGGCCCAGAATCTTGTTAGCATACGGAGAGGTGTTTCCAAAGAGACGACCTAATATGTTGTGATTCAGAGGAAGAGAAAGAGTTGAAGAGGAAACTTTTGATCACTGCTCGGCAGGGATTAGAAGACGGAGAAATAGAAAAACGGATTTCTTTCACTTCCACTATTTTCTTTTTTCATTTTGAAGAGCTTTTATAGATAGAGTCCGTTTGAATTCGACTAAAGCTATGACAGTAGCTATGAAATATTGCTTTTCAGTTCGTATTTACAGTCAGGAACTTCTGTAACAGAATGAATTGGATATTTTGGAAAAGATGTAGAAAAACAAGTAAATAGGCTGCAAGATTAACTATTAAAATGGCAAGTTTCTATCACCGAGTGTGGTGCAAAATTTTGTTTTTTGTTTTGATTCTTCATCATGAATAAAATTTAACTTTGGAACTCAATCCTGAAGTAACTAGGAACCATATATAGATCCTGTTAGACATTGCCATATCATAATATTAGAGAATTCCCATGTTATGTGAATGGGAATCTAACTTCGAAGCTCTATAACTTCGGAAATATGCACTTAACGGAAATATGTGACTGAAGATAAATTAATAATCATACTCAAATCTATTTAAATCTCGATTTCCAACAATATTTGTTCAATATTTAAGGAGTTATGGAAGCTGGAATATTTAACAACAATAACGTGTCATAATTTACTTCAGAAATTAATTAAAACTTAAATAATGAGTATTGTTTCAAACCATTTTATAAAATAAATATACATTTTAGAAGTCTACTGAACGAATATTGTTCAAAATCGAGATTCTTCCATCTCATTTAATGAAACAAATTTAGGTTCAGTGTTTATATCCCTTTCGACCTAAATAATGCAAATGGAAGATTGAGATGTTTCCCACCATGCAATGAGTCAGCACTGAGCAAATTCTCAAACTTTTTTTTTTTATAAATTACACTAAAACCAGAGAACCGTCTTCATTGGAGACAGAAGAGAGAGTCAATTGGTCTCTCTACTTAACGTTTCACTTAAAAAAAAAAGCCACTCCACCGGGATAACACAAAAGAGCGCAAATGCAGGTGGCCAATATTCGTTTTGCACCCAAAGTTTTGGCCCAATGGCTCCCAAACCTTTTTAGCCTAGCCCTCCCTTTCACCTTTCTAACATCTCCTTTGCTCTTTCTAATGGAAATGAACTCAATTTATTTTTTCCTGAACCAAACAGTTGAAATATTTATGTAAATACAAATTTACGATTATTTTATCATCCATTAATTCTAAACATGGATATACAAAATATGCATATCTATGTTAATTTAAGAATTATTCGATATTCTATTTATTCTATTTCTACCAGAAAACTCAAGACCCGCTCGAGACTACAGCACTAATCGACATTTAAAGTTACAGTAACGAATCCATCTCTCCCTACGACATCTAGGATGTGGACAGAAGGGAATACCAACCACAAGGTCACAGGGCGTTAACTACGGTTTTTCGCGTGGTTTTATCAGACCAATCGATGAAGTCAAAGTTCAAATCTTGCTGCAATGTCTAGCCGATCTATCAGACTAGCAGGTAACAGGACAAATATCTAGCACATACACACAAATAAAAAACGTTGACGACTTCTTTCCAGAAGAAAGACGATCTTGTTTTTTAGGGATGGGAGCGTCTTTCAAACCGATTCGATATTTTTTACCTTCTTTTTGACAAGTAACTTTCTTTAAAAATTCTTGGAACACCTTGAAAATTATAAAAACCAATCTTTTTATTTATACTGATGGAGCCTATTTTCCAGAAACAAACATTGCAACTGCTGCATTTTACATACCACAACTAAAAATTTCCAAACAATTTAAATTAAATTTTGAAAATAAAATAATTAATGCAGAACTTTATGCTATTATTTCTGCAATTCAGTGGTGCAGAAAAATAAAAAATAAAAATATATTGGTACTAGCAGATTGTAATGTAGCCTTAAATATACTAAACCAGAGCCCAAATAATTCACCTTTTAATGCCTATATCATTGATTTTTACACCCTTCTTACCCAAAACTACGTAGAAAAGAGAAATGTATTTACTCTACAATGGCTTACAATAGTCATTGTAAAATTAAAAATAATGAATTAGTTGACAAACTGGCCAAGGCTGCAGCTACTTAGAAATAACTACAAACACTTATTATTTTTATTATCCAGCCAAAAAGTTAATAAAAGAAGAAGAAAAGCAACAACTAAGTAACTACATTAATGTTTATGGACCAATTCAAAATTGCTTCAGATATGAATTAGACCAACATACTTCAATAGTAAGAAATATAAACATGGAAAGAAAAAAATAGCACCTTAATTTATGAACTCAGAACAGGAAATGTTGGATTAAAATATTATTTATACAGAATTAAAAAATCAAAATCACCAAAATGTGAGCTTTCTAAAATACCAGAAACAATAAACCATTTAATATTGAATTGCAAAAAATGGAAACAACAAAGGAATACATTCTTTCGTAATTTAAAATCATTTAAAATTAAAGATATAAATATAAAAAATATTCTGAATCATCCTGAAATTAAAACCAGAGAAAAATGTTTTCAGTTTATAATCCAATTTCTATTAAGTTTACCAATATATAATCAACTTTAATTGTTTATGTAATGTATGTAATTCTACAAATTTAATGTATTTAAACATTGTATATTTTATTTGTTCCATTCAATAATTCATTAAGCGAGCGGTTCAAATCAAACCGAATGGCTCAGATGTAGTGATGTTTAATAAATAAATAAATAAATAAACACCATAGCTTAATTTTCCAGTTTCAATAACGTTTTTTTTAAGTACTGAACAAATATCGCTTCAGAGGCAAATTTTTGATTCAATTTTCTTTGAGCCCAAGGGCTCAGAGAAAAACGAATACTGAGAGTTAAATGATACTGAGAGTAAAACGATACTGAGAGTTACGTGAATACTGTAAATCTCAGGGGGTGAGGTCGCTGAAAGGAAGAGAGGGGGATTATAAACTGAAAAGAGGTCATGACCGTAAAACAATATACAGTCGCTCAAAAAAATATCCGAACACTGTGGTTGATTACAGAATTCAGAAAAAAATGTCTGGCAACGATGTTTTTAGAAATTAGTGATCTGGCAATCTTCGTGTCACTAATTTCTAAAAAAATCGTTGCCAGATGTTTTTTTCTGAATTCTGTTTTTGTAATCAACCATAGTGTTCGGATACTTTTTTGAGCGACTGTACATAACATTGCAATTACTTCAAAACCACCTACCAGAAATCGCAACATTCAGAAGATTAATAACACTTGATTTACAATTCTTCTCCAGACTCGATAGCATCAGGAATCTTTCTTATTTCACCAGTTTTTGAAAAGAAATTAATTTCTTCATCTCCTCAAGAAATAATCGTTATTTTTAAAACAAACAACTAACATCAAGTCACACGGAACACATTCACATCAGGTCGGTAAAAAGCCCAATTTTAAGACCCATAACTTTCAGAATAAAAACTTTTGAAAGAAAAATATCACGGGAGAAAAATCGGTGATGTGAACGAAATCTCTGTAAACCTGATTTCTGAAATCTTCATAACAACTGTTGTGTTCAACGGTTTACAAAACAGGGAGAATTTTCGGTACTGCGGTTGGTTGCTTTTCCGAAATTTTAAAAATATTTTTTAAATAAGTAAAACTGTTTTAAATTATTTCATCATTTCCCACGTCATCGTCTCTTTAAATGCTGGAATAATATTGTTGAATATCAAGATTTTGGATGATTTAAGATCTTTAACTTTTCCTCTTTGATATTGCTCTATAAAAAGCTTATTTTCAAAGATGTTTTTCCATTGTCAAAAATTGTGATATTCCCCCCCCCCCTGCAGCATCATCACCTATGAAATCAACCCTCTCCTTAAAAGCGATCATTTTCCAAAAGATACTTGAACCCTGATTTTCCTGTTTTGTGCTCAATTCTTACCCAAGCATTCAAACTATTTACTCAATAAAGCGATTTTATACACGACATCGTACACTGTTTTAATGCGCTATATTATTCAAAGGAGGGAATTCGGCAATTCATTATTCAACAGATTTATTGAAGAAAGTGATTTCATGCTTCCAAGAAAGTGATTTCATTCATGTGATTCAAAATGATTTCATTATTCAATAGAATACTTCTATCCCTCTTATTTAATGGAATGATTTCATGCACTACATTATTAAAAGGAATGATTTCATGCACTACATTATTAAAAGGAATGATTTCATTCACCCTTATTCATAAGAATGATTTCGTACACTGTTTTATTCAAAAGTGATTTAATTAAGTACTTTATTCAAGAGAGTGATTTAATGCAATGGCTTATTCAATAGAACAACTTCACGCACTGTTTGATTTAAAAGCGATTCAGAATTTGCATTACTTTATTCAAGAAAGTGATTTCATGCGCTATTTTATTCAATAGAGTGATTTCATGCACTTCTTTCTTCAAGAAAGTGATTTCATGCGCTATTTTATTCAACAGAGTGATTTCATGCACTTCATTCTTCAAGAAAGTGATTTCATGCGCTATTTTATTCAACAGAGTGATTTCATGCACTTCTTTCTTCAAGAAAGTGATTTCATGCACTACTTTATTCAATAGAGTGATTTCATGCACTACTTTATTCAATAGAGTGATTTCATGCACTACTTAATTCAAGAGAGTGATATCATGCACTACTTTATTCAAGAAAGTGATTTCATGCACCGTGTTAATGAACACAGTGATTTCACGCTTTACGTACCTTAATAATTAAAATGATTTCACATGCCATTATATTCAAAGAAATTATCTAATCCACTGATTTACTCAACAGAATAATTTTTGAAAACTCTATTGTTATAGATTTCATACGAATTAGAAATTTAATATTCTTTCTCTTCAAGTCTTAATTTTTTAATATTAAAGACATAAAGTTGATCTTACCACTTATAATTTTTAAATCTAAACTCCCCCTCTATGCTCTTTTCAACAGAAATTGCTTCGCAAAATAATTTCTAAGCAGAATTTAATAGTTACCTCTAAGGTAAGGCTCTTTTTAACTAACAATAACAACAACAAAATAAACTCACAGAAAACAAGCTGAATCTTACGATAACATACAGACAGTAAATTTAAGTGTTTTTTTTTATTTTCAAGTAGTAACCAAGAGCGTAACTACAGGGTGAAAAAGTGGGCAAAGCAGAAATAAAAGAGAGAGATCACTTATTACCCTACTCACAAGAAATTATTTTTTAAGCATCATTGCATAGTGTTGTACAGTAGCTCTAAAAATATCCGAATACTATGGTTGATAATAGAATTCAGAAAAAAATGTCTGGCAACTTTTTTTTAGAAATTAGTGATCTGGCAACCTTCGTGTCACATGACACGAAGGTTGCCAGATTACTAATTTCTAAAAAAATCGTTGCCAGATATTTTTTTCTGAATTCTGTAATCAACCATAGTATCGGATATTTTTTAGAGCTACTGTACATACACTTTACAGCTATCTTATTAGATACCTTCCATGTTATGTGAATAGTAAGATACAGAACTCGGTTCTTAAATACGCTTTTTAAGAAAAAAAAATGTGAAAGAAGATAATTTAAAGATCTTAATCAAATGCATTTCAATATTGATTTTCAACAATACGTTCTGTATTTAGAGAACTACGGAAATTGAAATATTTAACAGTAAATAACAGTTAAAATACGTGATCAGAAAAGTTAATAAAAACAAGTTAAAACAAAAGTAATAACCGTTAAACTAAACTTTACTAATAAGTATGATAGTACTTTTAGCAGTTCGCTTAATAATTACAGTAATTTTCGCCAATTTTGAATAATTTTCACATGAATAAGTTCATATTTAAGTCACTAAGATGGAATTATACCTAATAAAATGGCCTCTGAGTATATATCATAATCAGAATTAAAGCTCCCTCCCCCAAAAAAATTAAATCATAGTTAAGCCATTGGCAATACCTGAAATATTGCATATAAAATTTGAATCTTCTTGCTATAAAGTTAAATACTAAAACTCTTAATTTATGAAAGTAACTTAGAGAAAACAAGCTTACTATTTCTATACAGAAAGGATATGACTGCCATGCCAGAATCGTAAGCTGGACTGTCTCCCGGGTCAGAACTTTCTCCGTTGTCTTGCTTGAGATGAGAGAAGTGCAGAGAGTCCGGAGAACCCCGCTGATGACCGTGTGACGTCAGCAAGGGATGGAGTGAGTTGGGAGTGCTGTGGAGAAGAGCATCATCATCAGGAGGTTCGACGGCATAATGTGCTAGGCGATGCGGATCATAGGCGAATCCGTGGAACAAGTCAGATTGATTGAGGCTAGGATTCGGAATGGCAACGGTCGTCGGGAGGCTAACCGGAACGAGAGGAGGTGGCGGAGGATGATGAGAGTATATGTGGGGGGGTGGGGGAGGCTCGGATGGTGGCATACTACCCAGAATGGAAGGATACTTGGGGCTGGTGTCAGCCTCTTGACCTAAGCCTCCCCTGCCCCCAAGTCCTGGGCGGGGGTTGAGACGCGTGTCGGTGACCTTATGTCGTTTCTTCTTGGGAGTCACCACCAAGGACATAGCCTCTGTCTGCTCTGGCAGATCCATAGACACTGAATGTGGGGTCGGGGTGGAATGTACAGGAGAATGGTAAGGCTGCGGCATGGACACCGGCGGCAGCTGGGGCGGGCTGCCGTACAGGAAGGCGGCTGTGGCGGCCGTCGCAGACATGCTTGTGGGCGGTTTTAAGGGAAAGAAGAACGGGGGTTTTGGAACTGTTGAAAGGTCCGGGGGGAAAGGACTGGTGCGGAGACCGCCGAGGCTGTGGCCGTTGACCCTCGTGCCCCGATCGATGACCTTCGTTCGTGGAGATTTCCTGTCCAGCATCTGAGAAAGCAGAGTTGGGTCTTTTGGAGGTTCTTGGTCGGATGTGTTCACTTTTGTCAAGGATTTCCTCTGAACGTAGCGGGACACCACAGAGTCTATCACTTGGCTTAAAGAAGAAGATAGTTCGGCTTTTAAGGAGTCTACTAGCCAGTCGACTTCAAAGTTAGGACCGTGAATGTCGCCGTGGGAAGGGGGTCGCACGATGCACGATTGTCTGACCTCTTGTAGACCTCCTGCGAGAGATGATTTGATCGTGTCGTCAGAGGCACTTCTCTCCTCCCGCTCTCGAGAAGACATTATTTTCTCGTTGTGTTCGGCGATCACCAACCTCCGATGTTCGTCGTACATGCTGGCCGTGTCGTAGTCCAAGTAACTTTTTGATTGCGGCTGTAAACCACTTCTGCTGTCCTTGATGTCCGGCAAGCGAGGTTTGTGGTCCTCGCAGTCTGATTGGTCAGGCGTCCGCTGACCCACGGATGGAGCATCGTCTCGTGGCCGAAGTGGGATGCTGCTCATGTGGTTCAAATTAGAAGATGGCGTAATGCTGTTCCTCGTAGGAGAAGCGGCGACTGCTGAGGATTCATCCTCATCCGTACTGTCACCATCCATCATTTCCATATATTGTTGTTGCATAGCAACCAATTGCTGCTGCATCTGCCGTAGTTGTTGTCGGAACGTGTGCAGCTCCGTGTTGCGACGTTTCGACGCTGGCTCGTCATCTTCATCTTCATCTTCTTCATCATCATAGGTATCGTCGATGCCGTTCATCGAAGCCGGCCTGGGCACCGCTTCATGCTGCTGAGGCTGATAGAGCTTTCTCTTCTTGCAGCCGTTCACCGGGGTCGGCTGGTCGACGCAGCCCACGCCGCCACCTTGAGGTCGCGTCGGTCCCTGCAGCATGTTGCTAACGATGGTCTCGACCCGCGCTCGCTTCACTTCGAGTGCGTTGCTGCACGGAATGATGCCGCCGGCGGCGTTGGCACTGGACGACTGCCACGTGAGAGAGTTCGGTGTGGTTGCCGAGGCACAGTGGGGGCTGCAGCTACGGCTGGTGGGGGAGGACACAGGGCTCGGAACAGCCAAGCCGCCGTCACTGCTCGGGTTGCCCGTCGGGGATGCCCTGGCAGCAACCGCCGCGTCCTGCTCCGACATCCTACTGCTAGCTTTGCTCTCAGCCGAATCTTCGCTGTCGGCCTTCTCGGGCGGCGTCCTGGTCCTGCTTCCGGCAGGGATCTCCCCGCCCTCTGCCGTCGCTGACGGTGGTGGCGGTGGTGGTGGCGTCGTCGTCTCCGGCCCGTGACCGCCGGAAATGCTCCCTTTCAAGAGAGGCCCCAGCACGTGCTGACCCGGTGGGCTGGTGGTGCCGCTTCCATTGTACTCCCCCCCGTGCTGTTTCCGTCCCTGCAGAATGTCCCGTAGAAGGTGGCTGCTACTGCTGCTGCTGCTCTCGGTGGTGGGGGGACTGTCAGACGGCCCCCGCGACGACGCGTACAGGGAAGGCAAGTCGCTCGGTGAAGTTCCGTTCAGGTACATCCTACCTGGCGTCGTCGTTGCTAAGGCAACGGGACTAGTTCCGTTCATTCCTCGGCCGTCACTATCCACAATCATCGCGGACGGCTCTTCTTTGGAGTGATGGCGCCCCCCTAGCAGGTCACAGAGCATCTTGTTGGCGGAAGCGACGCTGAACCCATTGTGGTGGTACTGAGAAAGAACACTAGGGGGAGCTGGGTTAGGTGGAGGTCTGGAACTGAAATTCGGGATGCTGGCGTAGCTGTTGCGCGGCTCTCCGGCGTCGACTCGCTGCCGGACCCGCTTCTTCGCTTTTAAGGATTTTTCCTCCAGCAAAGCCATGCAGTCTGCGTCCTCCTCTGATGACATCATATGGAAAATCGGGGTCTGTGATTGGACGGAGAGCTCGACTGGCCACTCGAGGAATGGAAGGCGGGCAGGCTTCCGACTTATCGCCGCTCGTCCGTCCCTCTCATGACCTGCGGGCAGGATGGTTCATGCACCGGCGACCACGGGATGAAGCAGCCTGCAAGGAGGAGGCAAGAGGAAACGGGATTAACATCTTAACAGCAATTGAGTCGTAACATCTGTTGATTGCAACACACAAAAACAACACTTCGTCTTAAGGACAGGCAATAAAAGAAAACACCTGCGGAAATCTTTTCTTTTTGCAAAAGTGGGGGAGAAGTTGTCATTAATATTTATAACTGTAAAAAAGTATATCTGCTCATTTACGATTATTCAGATACGTACATATACAAGCATGTAGCCGGGAAATATTTTCAGTGATGGAAAATGAAAATTGGATATGCAGTAAAAAATATGCCTCAAGTGCAGTCGCTCAAAAAAGTATCCGAACACTATGGTTGATTACAGAATTCAGAAAAAATATCTGGCAACGATTTTTTTCAGAAATTAGTGATCTGGCAACCTTCGTGTCACGTGATTACAGAATTCAGGAAAAACATCTGGAGCGTGTACAGCAACTGTACACGCTCCAGTTACCTTTCACAGCAAACTGGAGCGTGTGCAGTAACTGCACACGCTCCAGTTTGCTGTGAACGGTAACTGCACACGCTCAATATTTCCGTGAGTGAGCCCACACGATCTGGTATCAAAATAATATAACCACCTACAGTCGCTCAAAAAAGTATCCGAACACTGTGGTTGATTACAGAATTCAGAAAAAATATCTGGCAATTTTTTTTTAGAAATTAGTGATCTGGCAACCTTCGTGTCACGTGACACGAAGGTTGCCAGAACAAGGCTCCTGCTCACGAGGCCACGGCTTAACGTCCCATCTGACGGACGGTGGCCATTCCAAGCCCATTGGCATCCCTTTCTGACCGAAGGCATTGATTAGCGAAATAATTTTTAATACAGCAGGGGGGATTGGAACCCGAGATTATCAGATTAGAAGTCGGTCGCGCAACCTACTGGACAAACTCCATCCCCTTCAATCAATGCACACACTTTCATGAATAAGCATTTGCTGTACTGGCTATGAGTACCCTAAAATAAGAACAAACATTTTTTATTTATGTCATTTCGTTAAAAAAAATCAATTTTTACGAACTATTTACATTTTATTTTAATTGAAATTAGTTCAGTATATTAAATTTAATACCAATACTGTCATTTTTTATTGTTTCAGGAAAAAATTAATAAATATTTTATAATTTGCGAGATAAGAGAGTCGGGGAGGGGGGGAGCTCTAAATGACCCTCTGACCTTTGATGCTCCTCATATGACACTGAGCGTGATGGTAATAAAAAACGATTCAAAATAGGAAATTGTTTCTTTGAAAACAGGTGCTTCTTATCAAATAAATGATAAAAAAAAAGTGTAAACTAATCTTAGATATAATAATATAAAAGAAGACATCATTTATTTGTCAGCATCAAGTGTTGGTCGGTTGGAAAATATTTCGGGGGGGGGGTACATAAAACTGGGACGACCTTAACATAGATAATAGGCTCTGTTGATAGGAACATCTGTTTCTGTAGTGGGTGTCGATCTGAGGTCGCTTTCTGTGATCTTCCAGAAATAACCTAATCTGGAAGTGGAACCCAAATCTCTTATTTAAAATACAAGACAGACCCTTCAGTTTCTCAACCTTGGAGTCTAGTCTAGGTCCCTGGTTTAATATGGGAGTTGAACGTAGGTCCCTTATCCAATCACGGAGTCGATTCCAAGGCAGATTTTCCAAGGCAAATCCCTTATCCAGACCGGAGACGGTACCAGATACCGAGAGATGGACACATACCAATTTCCAGTCTGTGAGTCGAACCCAGATCACTTGTGTAATCAGGGAGTCGAACCTAGATACCTTTCCACTAAAGTCAGACTCTAACTCGTCTAACAACGTCTAACTGCTTGTCTACAGATAAACTCTAACTCGTCTAACAACGTCTAACTACTTGTCTACAGATAAAAATGAAATTTTAACAACAGAACCTCGGTTTTTTTTCTCTTCCTCTTTGCACTTATAGAGAGAGGACGAAGGAAATGCAAGAGTAAGAGTGAGGAAAGAGTTTCTTCACGTGATTCAAAGCGAAATGAAGAAAAGTTTGGAAGAGGAATGCGGATAGTCTCAGAGAAGGGGGAATGTGAGGATGGGTTGGGTTACCTCTGAGCGGCACTTTTTTGCACACCATGGGCTAAATGGCCAGGTCACATGGACCCCGAAGGCTCAGAGAAGGATGGGGGAGGGGACCCACTGGAACAGCTGTTGGGAGACAGATGGTAGCCTCCCGTCAAGGCCATCCAGCGTGTTCTTTAACGTGCACAGGGTATGGCTCTCCCACACACGGGGCCACGGCTTAACGTCCCATCCGACGGACGGCGGCCTTTCCAAGCCCATCGGTGTCCCCTACTGACCGTGGGCAGGGCGGGGAATTTTGCGGAGATAAATCTCAACGCTGACCCAGCTGGGACTCGAACCTGGGAACTACAGATTACGAGCCTGGCGCGCTACCGACTGAGCCACCCCCGCCCCAATGTGAGGATGTGATGTATAATAAAGCCAGGTCTCACTGACGATCTTCAGAAACCAAATGCAGATCTAACAAACTTCGCATAGTTGGATCGCTGCTGTCAGATTATCCGTTTTGTGCGAGAAATAACTCTAGTTGATGTTAGTATGTGCGTGCAGGCTTCAAGTTAATGCAAGAGAGAATTGTGTGTGCGAGTGTCCGCGTTTCCGTTTCCTATGGTGCATTGTGCACACGAATCTCGTCACAGCATCAGAGTCAATTCTTTCTTTCCTTCTGCAGATTTATTTGATGCCTACAAATAAATAAATAAAATAAACCCCTCAAGCAGCTGCTTGCCACAGGAAATTGTCAATATAATACCACACACAGATGATCTGAGAGGAAGGTAAAACCTCAGCAGGAAGATAACGCAGAAACTTCAATACCTTATCCCGGGGGGCGGGGGTGGCTCATACGGTAGCGCGCCAGGCTCGTAATCTGTAGTTCCCAGGTTCGAGTCCCAGCTGGGTCAGCGTTGAGATTTATCTCCGCAAAATTCCCCGCTCTGCCCACGGTCAGTAGGGGACACCGATGGGCTTGGAAAGGCCGCCGTCCATCGGATGGGACGTTAAGCCGTGGCTCCGTGTGCGGGAGAGCCATACCCTGTGCACGTTAAAGAACACGCTGGATGGCCTTGACGGGAGGCAACCATCTGTCTCCTAACAGCTGTTCCAGTGGGTCCCCTCACCCAACCTTCTCTGAGCCTTTGGGGTCCTTGTGACCTGGCCATTTAGCCCATGGTGTGCAAAAAAGTGTCGCTCAGAGGTAAAACAACCCAACCCAACTGCCTTATCCGGGGTTCGAACCCGATTCCCTTTGATCAGTACCCAAGCACGCTAATCACTCGGAGAATTTCTGGAAAGCTCTGCGTTTAAAAAAATTCGGTTGATTGATTGGTGGTTCGTGGAAGAGATGGATTGTTCAGAGATTCAAGCCATCAATCATTTGATTGAAACATGTCAACCCTCTCAGACTCAAACATCTCACCCACAAATAGATTCGTATGGCTCTCTCAAAAAATTCCAATTCTCTCTTTAAACTAGGGGCGGGGGGGGGGGGGGGGGTGGCTCAGTCGGTAGTCTGCCAGGCTCATAATCTGATGTTTCCGTTTATCTCTGCAAATTTCCCCGTCCTGCCCACGGTCAGTAGAGGACACCGATGGGCTTGAAAAGATTGCCGTCCGTCGGATGGGACGTTAAGCCGTGGCTCCGTGTGCGGAAGAGCCATACCCTGTGCACGTTAAAGAACACGCTGAATGGCCTTGACGGGAGGCTACCATCTGTCTCCCAACAACTGTTCCAGTGGGTCCCCTCCCCCAACCTTCTCTGAGCTTTCGGGGTCCATGTGACCTGGTCATTTAGCCCATGGTGTGCAAAAAAGTACCGCTCAGGGGTAAAACAACCAACCAACCTCTCATTAAACAAATATGCCAACCCGTTTTTGTGTTGTTTTCTTCAAAATATTAATTTCAAACACCAAACAAAAATAATTAATCGCTGGAAATTGAATTTGCACAAATATTAATTTCAAACTACTAGCAACTATTAGTATAAAAATAACAACAAATATATATCTGTTATTTAAAAAAAAAGTTAAAAATCAATACCGAAGAAAATATGTTTTCGAAATATTAACTGCAAACTAGCAGAAATGGTCGCGGTTATGGTTTTTGTTAGTCTTCCTAATAAATATTTTGAAAATCTTTGTTTTTGCGGTTCGGATTACTTTACGAATAACCACGACTTCAAAAACAAAAATATCTTTGCCTAAGCTCTAATAGTTAAAATTAACAAGATCCATAACCGTGAGAAATGAAATTCTCAAGATGTTATTTATAAACTACTAGCAACCGTAATCTTAATAACAAAAAACGAAATTTACAAAACATTAAAATACCAATAGAAACCGCTGCTACAAAGAACGAAACAAGTCCTGGCCGTATTCCAAAAAGTGTCCAACCAGTGTCAAATGTCAGAAACTTGACAGGTTCTAAATATAGCCCTTCTCAGTAAGCGACCAACGCCCAAGTATCGTTTCTTTCTACGAGATCTGAACGGACGCTCGCTAAAATCACTGGCAAGGCCAACTAGCCACTTAATATTCCCCTTATTCAAGCACATAAACAACTGCATGTGTAATTCAATTGGGTTGATTTGTTTTACTTCTGAGCGAAATGATCATGTACAAGGACCCCAAAGGCTCAGAGTAGGCTGCGAAAGGGACCCACTAGATAACTGTTAGGAAAGAGATAGAATCCTCCCTTCAAAACCACCCCGCATGTTTTTTTAACGTGCACAGGGTATAGTCCTTCTGAACCATGGTTTAAAGTCCCATCCGACTGGCGGAAGCCATTTTAAGTCCATCAGTGTCCCATTTTTCGCCGAGGTCAAGGTAAGGTTCGTCAAGGTAAGAATCTCAAAGCTATCACAGTTAGAACTCGAACCCGGAAACATCAGGGTTGGGGTGGGTTCTTTTACCTCTGAGCGGTACTTTTTGCACACCATGGGCTAAATGGCCAGGTCACATGGACCACGAAAGCTCAGAGAAAGTTGGGGGAGGAGACCCATGGCCAGGTCACATGGACCCGAAGGCTCAGAGAAGGTTGGGGGAGGGGACCCACTGGAACAGCTGTTGGGCGACAGATGGTAGCCTCTCGTCAAGGCCATCTAGCGTGTTTTTTAACGTGCACAGGGTATGGCTCTCCCGCACACGGACCACGGCTTAACGTCCCATCCGACGGACGGCGGCATTTCCAAGCCCATCGAAATGCCGCCGCGGCATTTACTGACCGCGGGCAGGGCGGGGGAAATTTGCGGAGATAAACGGAAACATCAGATTATGAGCCTGGCAGACTACCGACTGAGCCACCCCCGCCCCTTTGATTTAGTACGGCGTTTCTTAGGTTGCAGTTAGTCCTCAGGGAGGGTGGCTCAGCGAGTATCCCTCAGTGTGGGGCGGAGACGAATTTCTGCCGAACTTCAATGGGTTTTCTTTGATTTAAATCAGTTTGAAATGGTTAGGGATGTGTAAGCTACAACATAATCGATAGTCGTGGGCCTATTTACTGGCTAAAAATATAAGTTTGATAAACGATTAAAGGATCTAGGGCACTGGCTTTGAAATGTACACTCATTGGCCACTTTATTGGGAGCTGGGTTGGGTTGTTTTACCTCTGAGCGGCACTTTTTTGCACACCATGTGCTAAATGGCCAGGTCACAAGGACCCCGAAGGCTCAGAGAAGGTTGGGGGAGGGGACCCACTGGAACAGCTGTTGGGAGACAGATGGTAGCCTCCCGTCAAGGCCATCCAGTGTGTTCTTTAAAGTGCACAGGGTATGTCTCTCCCGCACACGGGGCCACGGCTTAACGTCCCATCCGACGGACGGGCGGTCTTTCCAAGCCCATCGGTGTCCCCCTACTTATTGGGAGCAAAAACCACGTTATATCAAAAGGAAGCCAGATATAGAGCTTAATAAGTTTTTAAACAACCTTTTAATGAATAATGAAACGTGATTAAAGAATTAAGATCTCGTTTTTAAGGCAACCTTCGTTCTACATTTAAAGAGTTATGGAAGTTGAGACAGTTAATAACTGATCTCGATCAATGAATCATTCAAAAATGGAGAACATAGAAATAATTCTTACAACCCGCCGTATCTACAAGTTTCCGTAGCTTTCCTACTTTAATTTCTTTACAAAAAATGCTCAGCAGCTGTATGGACAATGGATTCTTTTCAGTCCAGCATCCCTTAGTTTACTATTGTCACATCTGTTCCCCATTACTCTTTTAACTAAGTCGCACTTCCTGTGTGTGAGGCTGAGTCGTACAGGTGTGGACCTGCCACCAGACGAGGTAGGAAGTACGACGGGCTGAGTATTGTTTTCTCACCACTCCACCCGCACCTCCGGTGAAGCCACCAAACTCCAGCATCAGCGGCAGCCAAGCCGAGGCTCCCTTTAAAAGTTTAAATGTCCGGCCGGAGCCGGCGGAAGGGCGCGTGCGACGACGGAAGCCACCACAAGGCGCTCGGCTCCGTTTCTGTTCCATCCTCTGTGTGATCAGACACCGGAGTTCCCAGAGGCAAGGGCGTGCACAACCCGAACTGATTGCTCCGAGGTTTCCTGTTACGTAGTTGAGGTAGGGGTTCACCTCTTCCCCCCATTGGGTCTGTTTGGATGCCGAGACTTTACTTTTCTTGGCATTCGTTTGCGGGATCTTGCCGTTTTTCCGTAGTGATTCTACTGGAGTGCGATTTAAGTTCATTTTCACAGTGATGAAGCACACTTCATCACTGTGAAAGATGATGGTCCTAAATGACCAGGTCACAAAGACCCCAATGACTCAGAGAAGGTTGGGGTAGGGAATCCTTTAGACAGTTGAGGAGACAGATGGATACCTCCGATCAAGGTCATCCAGCGTGTTTTTAGCGTGCACAAAACATGTATTTCTCCTTCCTGCTCGTGGGACTATGATTAAACGTCCCATCTGATGGACGACCACATTCCCAAGACCATCGGTGCTCCCTTTATGACCGAGGACAGGGTGGGTGGTTAGAGGAGATGAATCTCGACCTCACGTAGTTCGGATTCGAATTTGGGAACTACAGATCACGATCCTGGCGCGTTACCGATTGAGCTAACCCCTTCCCTCGACAAGGAAGATCTCTCTGATGACCGAAACGTGAAGAGGAAGGAGAAAAATGATGACTACTTCGGATGATGTCACTCAGAATCACATTCAAGGAAATGGGGGGAAATACATATGTCCCCTCCCCCCCTCTCAATTCGGAAGAACTCTAAATAGAAGTTGTAAGAGGCGAACTTAAGATGATGATGGCAATCAGGACTGAATATTTTGCTTTTTTATGGAAATGTTTATACCTATTTACCTTTTAAGACATTATCCAAGAAAATAAAATGGAACAAATTTAAGATATAGAAATTACTACAGCTTTGATTTAAAATGGAATTAAGATTGATTATAAATTTTTTATTCTTAATAAGATTTGATTTATAAATGGAATTTGTATTTGGAAAGGCCTGGCGGGCCTTTCCAAATACAAATTCGTGGCTGGGTCATCGCCTCCAACAAGAAGTCTAAATGAAAGTTATCTTCCGAAACTTTTTGTTAACGACAAATACAGTCTCGAGAGAAAGTTAAAATCTCAACCAAAAGGAGCAATATTCTTTTACTTAATAAAAACGTTTTCATAAAAAGCTTATTTTAAGAATATACCGAGTTTTGCATCTGAGTTATTATCTAATATAAAGTGCATTTCCGAAGGTACGAAACTTCGAACTTCGCATTCTGTTTTGTTTACCTTTTAACAGATAGATAATATTCTAAATAACTATTTAATTGTTGGAAGCTTCAAATTGCATTATGGGTCAATGAAAACATTACGTTCGGAAGATGCTTTTAGGATTAAAATCAGTAATTCAGGTGACATTCCTAACGGAAACAACATCGAAGGGTACGAGTCTGGATTTCTATTAGGTTTCGTCTCCGATCCGGCTATTAAAAATCTTCACAAGGTGGATAAGGCGGTCCCATCCATACATCTAGGCCAGGGTTATGCTCATTTTAAATTTTGACGCTCGTATTCCACTTTTTATTGCATAAATGTAAGTGGTTAGCACGCTTGGCTACTGATCTAAGGGACCTGGGTTCGAGCCCCGTATAAGGCATGAATGTATCTGTCGTTTTTCTGCTAAAAATGTGTTTTCCACAGTAGGTTTTCTCCTACTGTGGCATATAAACTGACAGGCTCCTGTCAGACCTCTGTGGCAAGCAGCTGCTTGAGGGGGTATTTATTATTTATTTATTTAAGTCCTTGAATGCTTTTTGAGAAGGGAACTTTAGCATTAAGGAGTCTAAGCTAGATGATGGAATGATAATAACAAGGGAGAAAAAATGTCATAATAATGATTACGATAAGATGGATGATGAAATGATAATGAATGTGGAAGGCTTAATGATGATAAGAAGACGGATAATGAGATATTAACGAATGAGCAAGGGGGCCACGATGATAAAACGGATGATGAGATATTAAAAAGTGAGTAAGGAAGGTATAATGATGATTAAGCGACAATGAGATATTAACACGTGAGCAAGGAAGTTTTAATGACGATAAGACGGATGGATGATAAATGTTAACGAGTGAGAAAGATATAATGATGATAAGACTGATGATCAGATGTGAGCAAGGAAGGTATGATGACGATAAGGATAATATGTATAGTGAGATATTAACAAGTGAATAAGAAAGATATAATGAGGATAAGATGGATGATGAGATATTATCAAGTGAGCAAGGAAAGTACAATGATAAGAAAGATGACGATATGTTAACAAGTGAGTAAGGAAGTTATAGGATGATAAGATGGATGATGAGATGTTAACAAGTGAGTTAGAAATTCATAATGGTGATAAGATGCTAACAAGTGAGTAGGGAAGGTGTAATCATGATAAGGATAAAATGATGAGATATTAACAAGTGAACAGAATATACTAATACTGTTGATGAGAAAAGACAGATGAAATGATAACAAGTGAACAACGAGGGTACAGTGATGATAAGGATGAATCTGATGAGGAGATAGTAACAGGTGGGCAAGAAGGGTACGATGACGATGATAAGAGAGATAATAGATGATAATAAATAAGCAATTCAACACAGGTAGAATTGCGAATTTTAAAAAAATAAGACTAAGTAGGGTCATCTTGCCATATTAAGGCCTGCAATCATTTGCATATTTAGATACATTGTGCTTCAAATGCTTTCAAAAGTCGCTCTCAAACATTCAATCTTTGACCACGAACAATATTTAAACGTCACGAAGACGTACGCAAACCGAAACATGGCCTCTGCGTGTGTCTATCGTCTTCGGAGCCTCTGCCGAGATGATCCGAATTCATCCGATTACCTCACGGATTATGGAAAAGGACCTTGAAATTGAAGACTGTTCGGAAACAATCCTAGAGCCGGGAAACAGCTGACGCAACGAGTCTATATATTTCCTTTCTGCAATTTTTCTTTCAAAAAACCTCCGTCGCCACGAGAGGGTCCAATAGGAAGCGGCTCTCAACCGTGGAATGCACGGTGTCCGCCCCCTGTCTTGCCCCCTTCTCCCCGCTTCCTAATTGGACCTTTTGTGACAGTCTTGTATCTCCATATCCTGAAAACTCGGATCAAGTTTCCGGTAAGGAGTACTAGCCAAGGTCTTTAGGGACGGATCACTCGCTACTGCTTTCCCCCCACCCTGCTTCCTCCGAATGGCGGGCGCTCAATGACGTCATGACACGCGCAACACCTGCCGGAGGCGAATTGAAAGTTGGTGGTGTGCACCGGGGCTTCGTGCGCCGTGCAAGGGTCTGTTTGGTGTCTGAAAACTTGGGTTAATTTCATTTGGTGAATTTCTGCTATTTGTGTTGAACTTAACGGGAATTCGGGTTCGACTCTATTTTTCTTAATCTCTCAGGGATACTTTCACGACGAACAATGGCCTAAAAAGGTCAGGTAGCGAAAATCCCAATATTCGCAGCACAATTAGGGATTTTTTTTTTACACTTTTATCCGTCAAAGTCATTTAGCTTCTTTCTTAAAGATCAACGTTATAGCTTTTCTTGGACATAAAAAGGTCCATATTTGATGCTTTATTAGACAAACGGTAGTCTCTTTCTTGCGAAGAGTTGGGTTGGGTTGTTTTACCTCTGAGCGGCACTTTTTTTGCACACCATGGGCTAAATGTCCAGGTCACATGGACCCCAAAGGCTCAGAGAAGGTTGGGGGAGGGGACCCACTGGAACAGCTGTTGGGAGACAGGTGGTAGCCTCCCGTCAACGCCATTCAGCGTGTTCTTTAACGTGCACAGGGTATGGCTCTCCCGCACACGGGGCCACGGCTTAACATCCCACCCTAAGAAAGGTGGCCTTTCCAAGCCCATCGGTGTCCCCTACTGACCGTGGGCAGGGCGGGGAATTTTTGCGGAGATAAATCTCAACGCTGACCCAGCTGGGACTCGAACCTGGGAACTACAGATTACGAGCCTGGCGCGCTACCGACTGAGCCACCCCCGCCCCAATTCTTGCCAAAAAAAAAACTAACCGTGGAATATGCAGCGCCCAAACTTTTTCATGCTTAGATTATTAATGAATTCAAAATGTAGTTGGGTTGTTTTACCTCTGAGCTGCACTTTTTTTTTGCACAGAATGGTCTAAATGGCCAGGTCACAAGACCCCAATTGCTCAGAGAAGGTTGGGGATAGGGGGGCCACTGCACAGCTGTTAGGAGACAAATTGAGGCCTCCTGTCAAGGCCATCCAGCACATTCTTGAAAACTCTCGGGGTATGGCTTTCCTGCACGCTGGACCACGGCTTAACCACCCATCTGACAGAGGGCGGTCCTTCCAAGCCTATATGTGACTTTCTTAAATATTGTGTATGTTATTTGGCCAATGATCAGAGAAATTCTGTGTTTCGTAACTTCGGATATAAACTTTTTATGGAAAAATGTTACAGAAAAATAAAGATCAAATAAATCTAGTTAAATCCTGAATTTCAAAAATATTCACTAAGTATTTAAAGAGTATGAACACTGGAATAATTAAAATAAACAATGCTGGCCCTAAGAAATTTATACAAACTTAAAGGACACTGAAAGAATTAGTTACATAAACTTCTAAAATATACTCTTATTTTTTACTAAATGATTCGAAATAATTCTTTCTAAAGTTTTATTTAACTTCTGAAGTAAGCTGTTATGAGGGTAATGCTACTGTTAAATGTTCCAACTTCCATAACTCTTTATGCACTGAACGACGGATACTGCTGAAAATCGACCTACAGATAAATTTGATTAAAATCTAAATTCATCATCAGCCAGTTTTCCGTAAAAAGTCAGCATTGAGATTTATCTCCACAAAACTCCTCTCCTTTCCCAGGGTCAGTAGGGGGCACCGATGGGCTTGGAAAGGCCGCCGTCCGTCGGATGGGACCTTAAGCCATGGCCCCGTGTGCAGGAGAGCCATACCCTGTGCACGTTAAAGAACACGCTGGATGGCCTTGACGGGAGGCTACCATCTGTCTCCCAACAGCTGTTCCAGTGGGTCCCTCCCCCAACCTTCTCTGATCCTTCGGGGTCCATGTGACCTGGCCATTTAGCCCATGGTGTGCAAAAAAGTGCCGCTCAGAGGTAAAACAACCCAACGTTAAAGAACACGCTGGATGACCTTGACGGGAGGCTAACATCTGTCTCCCAACAGCTGTTCCAGTGGGTCCCCTCCCCCAATCTTCTCTGAACCTTCGGGATCCATGTGACCTGCCATTTAGCTAATGGTGTGCAAAAAAGTGCCGCTCAGAGGTAAAACAACCCAACTTTAAAGAACACGCTGGATGACCTCGACGGGAGGCTAACATCTATCTCCCAACAGCTGTTCCAGTGGGTCCCCTCCCCCAATCTTCTCTGAACCTTCGGGATCCATGTGACCTGCCATTTAGCCCATGGTGTGCAAAAAAGTGCCGCTCAGAGGTAAAACAACCCAACGTTAAAGAACACGCTGGATGACCTTGACGGGAGGCTAACATCTGTCTCCCAACAGCTGTTCCAGTGGGTCCCCTCCCCCAATCTTCTCTGAACCTTCGGGATCCATGTGACCTGCCATTTAGCCCATGGTGTGCAAAAAAGTGCCGCTCAGAGGTAAAACAACCCAACGTTAAAGAACACGCTGGATGGCCTTGACGGGAGGCTACCATCTGTCTCCCAACAGCTGTTCCAGTGGGTCCCCTCCCCCAACCTTCTCTGAACCTTCAGGATCCATGTGACCTGCCATTTAGCCCATGGTGTGCAAAAAAGTGCCGCTCAGAGGTAAAACAACCCAACCCTATGTTTATGCTTTGATTTGATCTTATTTCACCACTTTGCTGTTGATGGGTATTATTTCAGACTAAACTTTACGAAAGTAAATGAAATTTGGTGAAAATTGTTTTAATCATTTTATAAAATCGATAACTAAGATTGGCAAGAGATAAAAGATCATGTGAAGATTGGGGAAATGTAAAAGAGATCTTATTGAGATGTTACCAAAATTTATTAAGGTATTGTTAATTATCAGGCTAGCATTATTTTTTAAAAAAAACCTTTGCATTGTTACTTGAAGTGAAATTCAATTAACTTTTCAGTATTTCAAATAAGTTAATTAATCAATGTAAAAAATTATTTTTCTAGACAATTTAAAGCAGGAAAAAAATGTTATTCTTAGAAGGACTATGCCAGTTAGTAAATATTTCAGAGCGTGAAATAAAATAGACGAGGAAACAAAAAAATATATACACAAAACTGACAGAAAAAAAAAGCATTTTTTGTTAGTGTGAAGTGCAAATGCTTTCTTTTTTTCATTTCGTCTCATGCAGTTTTACGTGATGAAATTATTCTTAATCTGCTTTAAATAGTGAGGAAAACTTAACAAAAAAAAATTCAACAACAAATCCTTTACTATTCTTTCTCAACAACGTTTATTAACAAAGAATCTGCCACAGATAGAAATTGGAGCCTAAAAATATACACAGAAACAGCCTTGTTCGATTCAGTCCGGCTTTGGCTGAAAGTCTAAGCTCAACTATAATGTTTCGTCTGACACGACATTCGACAATCAGACGACTGCCGCTGCTAGTGACCTCTAACATAAAAATATAGAGGGCGTTTACGCTTCACTTGTCCCATCTGTTGCCAAAACAGTTTTCCTCAATACGCCGATTCTGTTGGCACGCTAGCATTGTGTGTGTATCTGTATGAGTGAAAATTCCTCCTTTACCAGATGCGTAGGAACTCCGAAGTTACAAATACCTCGTTTTTTCACAGGAGTTGGGAATTTTTTTTTAATACCTATTTACCCTAGCCACCTGTCCTGATAATTCCGCATCAGGAACAAAATTTGGTGATGCAACTGGAACTGTAAAGTGCATTGTAGCATAAAGGATTTTTATAGAATGAAGGTATATAGATTGTGCATTTAATGCTTTACATAAGTAAAAATATATCTCTATAATAGGGAACAAACGGTTTATGTATCGAGAAAGTGCAATGTTCGGCATATACGAGTATAAGGGGCTGGCTATAATAGGACTTGTCCTTTTCCTTATTAATATCAATCCACAGCACACCTGCTTTTTTTTTCAAACAAGTAATAGAAACTTTATGGGGTCCAGCTAACAGATATTGTAGATTTGTCTGACCTAATAGACTTGTCAGATGACATGTAACATTCTGGATCTATTGTCAGATTTTGAGTCACACCACGACTATGCCATGTGTCGGATATGTCGCGGCGACCTCAACTTATTGTGGTGGAAATCACGGACATTAAGCATTTGAAAGGCAATCAGGTGCAGTCGTAGAATGGCGGTTAGGGTTTACTATTTTGGTATTTACTCACAGGGATTTGGAATGGACTAAATGGCCAGATCACAAGGACCTCAAGTAATTGGATCTGGCTAGAGCAAAATTATTCACTGGACAGCTGTTAGGAGACAGCCTCTCCATCAAAGCCATCCAGCATGTTCTTTAACTTGCACAGGGTAGGGCTCTCATTCACACGGAGCTACGACTTAACGTTCCATCCGATGGACGGCGGGCTTTCCAAGACCATCGGTGTCCCATTTTTCACATAAGTAGAGTGGGGGTTAGTGGAAAATATCAATAGGTCTCAGTATAATCTACAAATTCGAAGTGGCTTTGAACTTATAAAAGTAAAAAAATTTAATAGGGCGCATTTAAAAAGAAATAGAAATCCATACAGGTAGCAACTTTAAAGAAGTCTCATAGAAACCTGTTGTTAGCATAAATTATAAAGGATCGAACAAAGTGGAAAGGTGATACCTCAGTGGAGGGAAAGTGGTTGAGATCCCCACCCTGCTCTGGGTTAGAAAGGGGACACGGATGAGCTTAGAAAGGACACCGTCCATCGGATGGAACGTTACGCTGTGGCACCGTGTGTATGACAGCCGTACACTGTGCGCTTTAAAGAATATGCTAAGATGGCCTCCACAGGAGTCTTCTGTCTGCATCCCAACCGCTATACATTGAGTCATCTCCCGGCAACATTCTCTGAACTCTTGGGGCATTTTTGACCTGAGGGGCATGGGTGTCTCAGTTGGCAGCGTGCCAGGCTGATAATCTGCAGTCCCACCTGAAGCATCGTTCAGTTTATCTGCACATCACCCTCCATCCTACATTCAGACAACGAGGGACACCGATGGGCTTGAAAAGCCGCCATCTTTCGGATAGGACGTAAAGCCGTGGCCCCGTGTGCAGGAGGGCTTACCCTGTGCACGTTAAAGGACACACTTGATGGCCTTGACAAGAGGCTACTATCTTTCTCCTAACTACTGTCCAGTGGGCCAACTCTTCTCAACCTTCTGTGAACCTTCGGGGTCATTGTGACCTGGCCATTTAGCTCACTGTGTGCCAAAAAGTGCCGATCAGACTTAAAAACAGCCCAAAGAACCCTGAACAGAGCGATAAAGATCCATTGGGTTATTCAAATTTCTTTTGTGTAGTAGAAACATATTCGGAGTCATTGAAAATCATTGAACAGTTCCCATGTATGCCAATAGAAAGTGAATAAAAAAGTCCATATCTCCAAAAAATAAACGTTTTATGGGAATGTGGCTGAAAGTATTAAATATATACATCAAATGTATCTAAATATTAAATTTCAGTAATATTCGTTTAGTATTTAAACAGCTATGAAAACTAGAATACTTAGGAGTTAAAGTTGCCAATCGTAAGAATTTACTTTAAAAACCAACCATAAAAAATAAGCAATAATTGCTTCAACAGTTTACTAAAATAAATGTGTAAGAAGTTCGTTTATAATTAGTTCAATTTTCGTCAATTTAGACAACTTTTTAAGGAAATTAGTTTGGGTTATTTTTTCCCCTTTCAGAGGCACTTTTTTTTCATGCAGCGGAATAAATGGTCAAGTTACAATGACACCAAGAGCTTCTATCTTTATAAAGCAAAATTGATTCATGAATTTTATTTTTATAACCTATAAAAAAACTTCAGTTTTATTAAAATTTAACAGGAAAGTCTATTGATGAGTTTTGCAGCTGTGTTTTGATAATTAATCATCTCATTATTAACATCCAATAACAACAGAATTTCCCAAAGAAAACTCTCTCGTCTCTTAACATCCTCTTCCCAGAAATACTCTTTACAAACGAACTCTCCGGGCAATTATGGAGCATTGCTGGAAACCACTCTAATGAGCACTATATCGCCATGCGCACACAATCAACAACTTCGGCGGTGCTAAGGGGCGCGGAGCGATAACACCATCGGGCAAACCATTCATCCCTATCCATTACCATTGCTCATTGGAAGTGGGCTTAGAATGGGGATTAGATTAGTTTCGGCCTGGATTAGTGGTATGTGGAAAGCTGCGGGCTTGACGGAGTGGAGCGACCGGGGCTATCTGGGACATCTTCGCGGGGCAGCTTCGCGGTTATTAAACGGGAGCCTCTGCCATCAATGTGATGAGGAACGTCGGGAGAATGGACTTAAGGGATCGCAGCTTACACAGCTCACAGCACACGGAGCCATTTCATCTTTCTTAAGGCTGTGAGGTCACATAAGGGCTTTGCTCAGGCAGCGCAGTAATTATAGTGAAGCGATCCAATTTTACTGCAATTAGAAATTATAGAGTTTGGGGCTCTTTCCTCAAGGGGAGCTCGATGAGATTTTCGAGCCAGGAGGACGAAAGAGGAGCATCTCTTTCGGAGGATGAGGGATGGGAGGAAAAGGAAGCTGTTTGATGAAGGCCTCAAATTGTTTTCCTTGCGGAAGTGTCTCTTAGCAAGTTGAAATGGAATTGGAAATGTTTTTAAATGTTACGCGAGAAATGAAAGAAATGTTATAAGCAGGTGTAAGAAAATTTGGGAAAATCTGATCAGCCAGCTGTTTTCACCACAAGCCAGAGTCGGGTTTTTATCTCTGAGCGGCACTTTTTTGCACACCATGGGCTAAATGGCCAGGTCACAAGGACCCCGAAAGCTCAGAGAAGATTGGGGGAGGGGACCCACTGGAATAGCTGTTGGGAGACAGATGGTAACCTCCCGTCAAGGCCATCCAGCGTGTTCTTTAAGGTGCACAGGATATGGCTCTTCCGCATACGGAGCCACGGCTTAACGTCCCATCCGACGGACGGCGGTCTTTCCAAGCCCATCGGTGTCCCCTACTGACCGTGGGTAGGGCGGGGAGTTTTGCGGAGATAAATCTCAACGCTGACCCAGCTGGGACTCGAACCTGGGAACTGCAGATTACGAGCCTGGCGCTCTACCGACTGAGCCAACCCCACAAGCCACAGAAAATGCATATATTCAATGTGCATGAGAAGAGAACAAAAACGTTCAACGAAATTAATGATAATGCATTCAAAGGTGAATGCATCTCTGAAATATTTTCCAGCTTCGAAACTAATACGCCACTCCAGAAAATTCCCTCGCCGTTGGTAAGTGTATTTCTCTAGCCTTAGAAATGAGTAGATGGTAATAGTACGAGTGGCTGGGGACAGAGACTATGAGATTGCGCAGTTGAGGCTTTGACGTTTCTTATAGACCATTGGTTGATTGATAGGTCATTGACCAATGATATGTGAGAACTGTCGAAGCGTCAACTGCGCAGTCTCATAGTCTCTCTCCTTGGTTGACATTTGCATTACACCGCTGCTAAGTACATACACAATCGTATCAGAATAATATGACCACCTACCATAGTATACGTATAGTAGATGGTCATATTATTCTGATACTACTGTGTATATAGTTAAGTATCAATAGAACACAAAATGTAAACGCTTTATGAATTCGGGGATTGGCTCATTTAAAGAACACGCCGAATGGCCTTGATGGGATACTTCTATCTGTCCAGTGGATCCCCTTCTCCCCAATTTTCTCTGGGACCTTGGGGCCCTTGTGACCTGTCCGTTCAGCCAATTATGCGCAAATAAAGTACTGTTCAGAGCTAAAACAAACCAATTGACAACGGAGATGACCTCACAGCAGATTGCAGTAACGCTCAACTCACCCGAAATAACGCTAAGCCACTCGAACCGCTTTTCGTGTGACCATATCGAAAGCATCATTGGTTAGCAGCGAGTTCAGGTTATGCTGATGGACGAAATATCGGAGCCAACGATGTTGGACTGTATGGTTCCGTGGCTTCGTAACGGCCTTACCTCCAGATGGTTGCGAGAGTGACTCGCTCACCACCTGGGTGACACGTGGGGATTTTCGGGTGGGGTGCTAATTAGGGAAGAGTGTGACGTAAAGCAACTCATTGTCCAGACAGGTAACGGTCAGGGAGGCCTAAGAGAAATGGAGAGAGAAAGTGGAGGAGATGGTCACAGGAGACTGATCATGACAGATGTTGAGCCACGCGACCACGATTCGCTCACCATACTTGGTTACGTCACGCTCAGTCACCACAGTGGTTCTTTTGCACGCCTTAGTGGATCAGAATCTGCCTCAAGAGCTGGGTTCGCTTCTGCCGGTATTAAAGGTTTCCACTGAGCCTAACACAGTTCGAGATTATTTTAGATTAATGACATTAGAAGTAATATCGTATCGTATTTAGCTGAATAGAAGACAGTTGTTTTTAATTCAGCATTTGTAAAGAAATGTGTGATCGTATAAACATGGCCTTCGATAGGAAATTTTTCCAAGGGTTGGGGGTAATTCCTTTAGAGAGGGGCAAAAGAAAATAACTATAAATTAATGTTCCAAAATAGAAGTACATATTTAGGCCGAGCCATTCATTAATGAGTGGAGTTGAGAATACAGTCGCTTAAAAAAATATTCGAACACTATGGTTGATTACAGAATTCAGAAAAAATATCTGAAAAATATCTATAAAAATGAAAAAATGCTTTTTCGGTTGGATAGGTATTGATGAAATACTAGATTTTGCGTCTTCTGATAGCTGTAAAGCACGTGTAAGGATGGGAAAAGGTAGAGAATTTATGATAGAAATTCGAAGTTTTAGTGTGTTAGAGCAGGGGTTCTCAACGTGGTTTTTTTTTTAAATTTTAGGGTACGCAGAATTAAGCCAAATTTTTTTAGGGTACGCAGTGAGAGCTCAAAGGTCGCTAGATCTAGTAACAAAGTCGCTAAGTTCGCATTATTGTGCTATAACTATAGTTTTATCTATCTATTTAAGGGGTACGCCAGTTACATACACATTTCCAGGGGATACGTGAAGCATAAAAGGTTGAGAACCACTGATATATATGTGTTATTTTTTATTCCCATTGTAATACTATAACTATAGTTTTATCTATCTATACAAGGGGTACGCCAGTTACATACACATTTCCAGGGGGTACGTGAAGCATAAAAGGTTGAGAGCCACTGATATATATGTTTTATTTTATTTCCATTGTTATACTATAACTATAGTTTTATCTATCTATACAAGGGGTACGCCAGTTACAAACACATTTCCAGGGGGTACGTGAAGCATAAAAGGTTGAGAACCACTGATATATATGTTTTATTTTATTCCCATTGTTATACTATAACTATAGTTTTATCCATCTATACAAGGGATACGCCAGTTACATACACATTTCCAGGGGGTACGTGAAGCATAAAAGGTTGAGAACCACTGATATATATGTTTTATTTTATTCCCATTGTTATACTATAACTATAGTTTTATCCATCTATACAAGGGATACGCCAGTTACATACACATTTCCAGGGGATACGTGAAGCATAAAAGGTTGAGAACCACTGATATATATGTGTTATTTTTTATTCCCATTGTAATACTATAACTATAGTTTTATCTATCTATACAAGGGGTACGCCAGTTACATACACATTTCCAGGGGGTACGTGAAGCATAAAAGGTTGAGAGCCACTGATATATATGTTTTATTTTATTTCCATTGTTATACTATAACTATAGTTTTATCTATCTATACAAGGGATACGCCAGTTACATACACATTTCCAGGGGGTACGTGAAGCATAAAAGGTTGAGAAAGATTGATATATATGTTTTATTTTATTCCCATTGTTATACTCTAACTATAGTTTTATCTATCTATACAAGGGGTACGCCAGTTACATACACATTTCCAGGGGATACGTGAAGCATAAAAGGTTGAGAACCACTGATATATATGTGTTATTTTTTATTCCCATTGTTATACTATAACTATAGTTTTATCTGTCTATACAAGGGGTACGCCAGTTACATACACATTTCCAGGGGGTACGTGAAGCATAAAAGGTTGAGAACCACTGATATATATGTTTTATTTTATTCCCATTGTTATACTATAACTATAGTTTTATCCATCTGTACAAGGGATACGCCAGTTACATACACATTTCCAGGGGGTACGTGAAGCATAAAAGGTTGAGAACCACTGACATATATGTTTTATTTTATTCCCATTGTTATACTATAACTATAGTTTTATCTATCTATACAAGGGTACGCCAGTTACATATACATTTCCAGGGGTACATGAAGCATAAATGGTTGAGAACCACTGATATATACGTTTTATTTTATTCCCATTGTTATACTATAACTATAGTTTTATCTGTCTATACAAGGGGTACGCCAGTTATGTACACATTTCCAGGGGTTACGTGAAGCATAAAAGGTTGAGAACCACTGATATATATGTTTTATTTTATTCCCATTGTTATACTATAACTATAGTTTTATCTATCTCAAGCAGCTGCTTGAGGGGGTATTTATTTTTTATTTATTTATACAAGGGTTACGCCAGTTATGTACACATTTCCAGGGGGTACGTGAAGCATAAAAGGTTGAGAACCACTGTGTTAGAGTATTAAAGTTAGGTATTAAAGAAGGGTTACAGTATTAAAGTATTAAGGTTTGAGTATTAAAGAGGGTTACATTGGCAGCAATGTTTTTGCCCCTTACCATCTCGCATGTCGGAGGAGGAATTATTTTTTCTTTTAAGAACTGAATGAAAAAATTCTTTTTGTGTTTTATATTACTCTTTCTATTTTTCCAATCATCCATTAGTTGTAATTTCCACTGTTAGAGGGAGTTAAAGACGGATAATAAAAACTTCATTCTCTTCGAAAACGAGCATCCGATATTCGCCAAAGGCAATGTGATTTTTTTTCTGGTTTTTAACACTTTTGTTTCAAAATATCCTACAAGAAATGCAAGTTGCTAAGGTCATGGGGTCATCTTACACTCAGTAAAGCTTCTAAAGTTAAACAGAATGATTTTTGTTAGAATACAAAAGAGCAATTCCATCTTCTTCGACAGTAAGACGTCCAGAGAAATGCGGTTTGGAAGCGGCAACTTTAAAGTAGGGAACGAAGCCTGGGCGAAGGAAAGATAATACGGTAATTGGAGTCTCCTCGAATAACAGGAGGTCACTCTAAACTTCGAATCTAGTAATGCCACTTGTTTGAACGGAAAAATATCAGCAGTTATTATTAAACTCCGACTGAATCAGAGAAGCCAAAACATTCGCGGTTTCCCACAGGTTTTTCTGCTAAGTTTCTCCCATCACAGGTCCAGCTGCAGAGTTAAGACCACACAGACAACGGTTCTCACTCCGGTCGGGACGTTTTCGACCGCAGCTCGCACGGAAGCAACAGCAGAAGTTGCCAGACTCCAGCCAACCAAAAGGGGAAAATAGAAAGGTCGGTCGGGGGGAGAGGGACGGATAAAGCTTGGTAACTAGTTCCGATAAAAGCAAGTCAGAACTGGGACACTGACGAACGAAAGTGAGGGTACTACAAAATACTGCCGAGCAGTCTACTCTCCTATAATCGCCAAGGACCAATAACTCCAAAGCAGCTTGTCGACAATATGGAGATAATTATCTGTCTAGGGTGGTTGGATCAGGGGGGAGGGGATGGAAAGGGAGGGAGGGAGGAGAGGACGCAAAACGTTAGACTTCGGCAATCTCATGCAGCCCATTTTAGTCTCCTCCCCCCCTCTTCAGAGTAGTCACCGCATGTGACTAAACACACGCACGCAGAGCAAGAGAGAGCAACGCCAGCACGCGATATGTGCCTGGCAACCCAGCCTCCGAATCCTTCGTGTCAAGCGATGCAGAAAGACAACGAGTCCACAAACAAGATTAGCTACGGAGGGGAATGATCCGCTTCCACATAAGTACGGGTTGCATTCGCTACAGAGACCATGTTGGCCTAGATTTTCATGAGAAAGTGTCGGTTTTTGTTTACGTTAAAAAAGAATAAACTTATTGGGAAAGAGATATTTCTTATGATATATGTCATCGAAACATCTGGGAGTAAAAAAATATACGTAATAATGTCTTTACTAACATGTTTTTGATTCTACGAGCACTTCATTAGGTACACTGACTTCGGTTTCTGATTATACGAGAGCTACATTGACTTAAGTTTCTGATTCTACGAGAGCTACATTGACTTAGGTTTCTGATTGTACGAGAGCTACATTGATTTAGGTTTCTGATTCTATGAGAGCTACATTGACATAGGTTTCTGATTGTACGAGAGCTACATTGATTTAGGTTTCTGATTGTACGAGAGCTACATTGACTTAAGTTTCTGATTCTACGAGAGCTACATTGACTTAGGTTTCTGATTCTACGAGAGCTACATTGACTTAGGTTTCTGATTCTACGAGAGCTACATTGACTTAGGTTTCTGATTGTACGAGAGCTACATTGATTTAGGTTTCTGATTCTACGAGAGCTACATTGACTTAGGTTTCTGTTTCTTCGAGCGAAATATTCGCCTTAGGTTTCTGATTCTACGAGAGCTACATTGGCCTAGGTTTCTGATTGTACGAGAGCTACATTGATTTAGGTTTCTGATTCTACGAGAGCTACATTGATTTAGGTTTCTGTTTCTTCGAGGGAAATATTCGCCTTAGGTTTCTGATTCTACGACTGTACTGCATTTATATTCGAGAGTGCAATTATTCTGGATTATTCCTCGAATCCCAAAATGCCCACTAATTAAATTCTTCATGGAAAATCCCATCACAAGTTCAGAAATGAAGTAAATCAGCTTCTTAGAACTGAAGTAGGGACGATAATTGCCCAAACTGTACACAATGACCACCCGATGATTAGTAAAAAAAACTATTGTAAACTATATTTTTTACAATGTTTTATTATTTGACAGTGTTAATATTTAGTTCAGCCCTTATTTTTTTGGGGACGGGGGTGGCTCAGTCGGTAGCGCGCCAGGCTCGTAATCTGTAGTTCCCAAGTTCCAGTCCCAGCTGGGTCAGCGTTGAGATTTATCTCCGCAATAATTCCCCGCCCTGCCCACGGTAATAGGGGACACCGATGGGCTTGGAAAGGCCGCCGTCCGTCGGATGGGACGTTAAGCCGTGGTAACGTGCACAGGTTATGGCTCTCCCCCCACACGGGTGTGCTGGAGAGCCATAACCTGTGCATGTTAAAGGACACCCTGGATAGCAAAACGGGAGGCTACCCTCTGTCTCCTAACAGCTGTTCCAGTGGGTCCCCTCCCCCAACCTTCTCTGATCCTTCGGGGTCCTTGTGACCTGGCCATTTAGTTCATGGTGTGCAAAAAAGTGCCGCTCAGAGGCAAAACAACCCAACCCTTATTTTGTCTTAGTACTGACAAATACACTGATGGCAAAGCAATAGCAAGACTCAAAAAAGTTTCACAATTACAGCATTTACATGTTTAAGTCAAATTGCAGAAGGTGTTTTTGATAGGAAGGACCATTAGTAACATAAATACAGTCTATGTGAAATCACTAATATACTTTCTTATGAATCAAAGATAATATCTCCCCACTTAATATATGCTGAAGGAGAAAGTTAAGACACCGGTTCAACAGGGAATTGAATCACAACATGTTAAAAATTGAGTTCCCATTAAAAATAACATGTTACTGGCCCTCTTATTTACACAGTACTGGTGAGGTGCATGCCATTTAATAGTTCTTATAACAATATGGTGTCACAAATGATGTAAAATGGATTCATGGTTACTGCTTTTTAATTTTGCATCTTTATTTCTCATTTCCAATAAAAAGTGGGTTAAGTCGCTGTTGCATCCAGATCTTATGCATTTTTGTATTCTTTAAAGAAGAATCCCATGGCCAAGTGGTTAGCGCGCTTGGCAAATGATCTAAGGGACCTGGGTTCGAGCCCCGGGTAAGGCATGGCTGTTTGTGTTGTTTTTCTGCTGAGGGCCTGCCATCCTCTCAGACCTTCTCCTAATAGCATATAAACTGACAGGTTCCTGTCAGACCTCTGTGGCAAGCAGCTGCTTGAGGGGGTATTTATTTATTTATTTTAAAGAAGAACTATTGTGGCCTAAAATGAAATGTTTTTGTGCTTTCCTGAGGCTTAGTTTAAAAGGTGAGCCTAATCAAGAAGCTTACTTTGCATTATTTGAAAGGATCAACTGATAGTTCATGGTAATGACTTTGGACACCATATGAAGCTACGAACGGATTCGACTGAATTGTTTATCAATGTACAGTCGCTCAAAAAAGTATCCGAACACCATGGATGATTACAGAATTCAGAAAAAACATCTAGCAACGATTTTTTTAGAAATTAGTGATCTGGCAACCTTCGTGTCCTTCGTGTCACGTGACACGAAGGTTGCCAGATCACTAATTTCTAAAAAAATCGTTGCTAGATGTTTTTTCTGAATTCTGTAATCATCCATGGTGTTCGGATACTTTTTTGAGCGACTGTACGCATTTTTTTTTGCTCACAATGGGCTAAATTACCAGGTCACAAGGACCCCAAGGGCTCAGAGAAGATTGGGGGGAAGGGGACCCACTGGACAGCTGTTAATAAACAGATGGAAACCTCCCATCAAAGCCACCAAGAATATTCTTCAACTTGTACAATATTTTTCTCTCATGCACAAGGAGCCATGGTTTAACATCTCATTTGATGGACGGCAGCCTTTCCAAGCTCAGTAGTGTTTTCTTTCTTACCTAGAAAAAAAATCGCATCTCAGATATAGTGGTTGTTGGGTTGTTTGGGTTGTTTTACCTCTGAGCGGCACTTTTTTGCACACCATTGGCTAAATGGCCAGGTCACATGGACCCCGAAGGCTCAGAGAAGGTTGGGGGAGGGGACCCACTGGAACAGCTGTTGGGAGACAGATGGTAGTCTCCCGTCAAGGCCATCCAGCGTGTTCTTTAACGTGCACAGGGTATGATTCTTCCGCACACGGGGCCACGGCTTAACGTCCCATCCGACGGACGGCAGATATAGTGGGAACTTGATCCTTGGGAGCATTAGGATTTCGACTCAGCGTGAATTCGAATCCGTGTGAAGAGCATCTCAAGGTATTACAGAGACAATGGATAATCAGATGATGTCAAGACAGTAAAAATGAGATTAAAACAGTACGTTATGTAAAATACTCTCTTTTTAGCCAGTGAAAGCGTGTCGACTAATGATTTAGACCAGGGATGGTCAACCGAAACTTAGTGAAGAGCTACTAAGAGAAAATTATATTCTTAAACAGCCGCAGAAAAAATTATCAACTTAAGAACGATCAATATACTGATGATTTGTTTCATGAGCCACATTGGATGGGCCTGATTTAGAATTCTTACTGAAGGCCGCAACCACCTCTCCCCACAATAACCCAATTGAAGTAAGAAAACCGAAGTGGCTATTCCGTGGAGTCCGGCTTCCCTTTAACCTCGGGATCCCCCCCTCCGCCCCCAGCTGGCGTCGAAGCTCGGTTCTCACACCCTCACGCCACGTGCGACCTGTCGCCAGGTGGGCAAAGAGAGGAAGCCACGCAAGGAAGCATGGGATACGCTCACCTTGGATGGGGATTGGAGCTTGGGTGCGTGTCGTAAAGGGGGGGGGGTAAAAACAATAATAGCTCTGCTTCGTCTAGATTAGACCGGAGGGAGGGGGGGATCAAACATTCTCGAACTGTATCGTTGAAGCCGAAAGTGCTCTTAATGGGGCGTTTGTTTTCTTATTTAGCCATATAACGGTTTTCACTCCAGATGTTAAGGTAATGTTACGTACGTTGACTGACTGGCTAGTATATTTGGTTTGTGGTGGTACGAGATCCGAGTTCAGATCCTAGTCAAAAGCATTATTATTTCCGGTTCTGTTTCTTCTTAGTAGCTAACTTGGCTTCGGTGAGAGACACAGATGACTTGGGAAAGACTGCCATTGAATGGAAAGTTACGCCGTGGTCCCTTGTGTACGTTAAAAAACACGTTGAATGGCCTTAATAGGAGAATACCATCTGTTCCTAACATTAAATCCTTTTCCCTACCCTGTCCAGAGCCCTTTGGTTCACGACTTAACATCCCATTCGATGGACGACGGCCTTTCCAAGCCCATCATTGAAGGCAGTTAACGGAGATGAATGTCAAAGCAGGCACAGCTTGGGAACTTGGTCGAACCGTAGATTATGAGCCTGAAGCACTTCCAACTGAGCCATCCTCACTCCCGAGATTTCGTTGGATATCTGCCTCATCACTTACGTCGCCCATATTGATCATCTGTATTGGGTTGGGTTGTTTTACCTCTGAGCGGCACTTTTTTGCACACCATGGGCTAAATGGCCAGGTCACATGGACCCCGAAGGCTCAGAGAAGGTTGGGGGAGGGGACCCACTGGAACAGCTGTTGGGAGACAGATGGTAGCCTCCCGTCAAGGCCATCCAGCGTGTTCTTTAACGTGCACAGGGTATGGCTCTCCCGCACACGGCGCCACGGCTTAACGTCCCATCAGACGGACGACGGCCTTTCCAAGCCCATCGGTGTCCCCTACTGACCGTGGGCAGGGCGGGGGAATTTTGCGGAGATAAATCTCAACGCTGACCCAGCTGGGACTCGAACCTGGGAACTACAGATTACGAGCCTGGCGCGCAACCGACTGTGCCACCCCCGCCCTGATCATCTGTAATCGTCATCATCATTTCTTTTTGATCATTTGAGGTTTTATGCAATTCAGGCTGTATAATGCGCAGCCATTTCTTGTCACAAATTGCATTGGTTACAAATGTTTAGAGCTGTAAAAATGCTTTGTAAATATACATCTAAATTAATTTATAGCTCGAACTGAAACTAAGAATAGTTTCGTAGGAATTTAGATATAGAAAACTCATCAACTAATAAAAAAACCGTTTTACAAAACAAGAGCCAAAACAAACAAAAAAAACTCCAAACAAATGCGACACAAGTGGGTCATAAATGATGACGCCATCACGATGTTTGTTTTCTTTGTTATCAAAGGTAAACATTCACCATTGGGTGAAGATAATGCGCGAGCCTAAAGCTGGGTCTAGGATAAGTCCGAAGTGGAATGCGATTCACGAATATTCCGATTATTTGCTGAATGCGTCAAAACGGCCGCTTTGGAATCTAAAATTGGAATATTGTGCAATGATGTTGCAAGGTCAAAAGTGCTTTAACCTAAATAATTCTGCAGTGCTCCTTAATGCAGCATTTCCCACACATTAATATATGTGATTTAATCACGGCTATGAATCCTTCCATCTTTCAAAACCTTCTTAAATTTTTATTCTATCATCTCCTCGACATCTACTTAAACTGTGGATCATTTCCCCCCTAAGGTTTTTCTGGGCCATACATGCTTTCACACCAAGACTTATCTGTGGAATATATTCTCTCTGCCCTTACAGCAATCCTTGCCTACACAACCTTTCACCTTCGAGGCATCTCTAGATTTTTCATACTATCTAGATTATGCACTTTCCACACTCTCTAAATATCTCTAGACTATGCATCTTCCAAAAAAACCTTCCTAGGCTATGCAACCTTACACTCCCAAAACTTTATCAGAACGTGCAACTTTCGACTGCAAAAATTTCGATCGGGTGTATATCACCCCCCCCCCCCACCAAAAAAAACCTCCGTTACATTTCTCCAAGACTCCTTAGGACCACCCCCTTTAAGAAATTCCCATGCTATTTAATTTTTGGCCTTAAGACCTCCTAGCTCTGCATCCTTGAACCAACATGATCTCCACACATTTCACTCCAAAAAGTATAGCCTTCCACCTCAAAACCTCCATAGGCAATTAAACTCCCTCCACAGAAAAAGACCTTCTACGCTATGCATCCTTCACCCACAAGACCTCCATAGGCTGAATATTTAATTCAACAGGCAGTCTTTTCGTCCCAAGATTATACATGTACATCTTTTCGTCCCAAGATCTCTCTCTTGGCTGTATATCCTTCTATTCCAAGATCTCTTTTATCTTTCACCCAAGACTTGAACTTATTTTACCCTTTTATCATAAGACAAATGCTAAATATTTTTGCACAATAATGAATATTAAAAAAAAATAGATAAAGAATGACTAGAAATTGCTTTTAACTCTAAAAGTTTGATTTCAAAGTAATGAAACTTCATCATGATCTGTTCAAGAAGCGCAAAATATAAAAACTTATAACACTAAAAAATTATTTCCAAAAGTGTATTTAACTTACCTTAGTTAATGTACTTGATCGAAGTTAAAGGAATAGAAACTAAACTGTAATTTACTACAAAGCGAATGCAAATTGAAATTCTAAACGAAAACATGAAACATTTCTCTGGAATAAATAAGAAATGCAGCCATCATTACAAACACTTATTTAGTCGTTAAATCTTTTAACAATCTGCTTGAAGCTAAAACTCAAGCTTCAACTCTTTACCAAAAGGGTTATAGATTGAGTTAGTATCAGCGACTATCGTTATCATGACACTTCTTTTCCCCTGAATCATCTTGTATACAAGCGCAGTTAGTTCATTGGCAATCAGCAAAAAGGAGTCATCATCCTTTAATAAGAATAACCGTACTTTCATCCCACGCAATGATTTTCACTGATGATAAGCCCGTAAAGATAGACTAATTGACTTAATGCTACTTAGCACTGAGAGAGAACCTACGCATTTATGTATGTATGGTTTCATTTCGAATAGATTGCTTTCTAAGGGTAATGTTTCATGCACAGTTTTTATCACTTTCTACTGATAACGTAGGTAGAAGGGCTGATAAGATGCCATTCGAGATCTGTCAGCGAGTTATTCAACAGGTCAGTCAGTTCTTTATTTCTGACGAATTTCCGAACGAAAAGGCGTTTTTGCTCGTTGAAAAAAAAAATGGTCAGCATTCAAACTAAACAACTGATTAAAGCTGTAATTGAGGGATTAACGTTTTGATCAGGGTTTCTTTTATTCGTGATAACTTTCGTATTTTTATTTTCAAATGAGCTAGTTGTCTCTAATGTTTTGAGGAAAAGGGCCAGATCTGTGATTGTGGCAGGTGGATAATACCTGACAGGATCTGGTTAGAACTTGCTGGTGCTGCTAAATACACCTATCCCTCGATTTACACGGTACTCAGTTCACACAATTTTGGCTTTGCACGGTCAAAAAAATGCAACCAGTTTCGATTTACACGGTACTGACTGAGATTTCCTTTCTATGTACGTCTCAGTCAGTACCGTGTAAATCGAAACTGGTTGCATTTTTTGACCGTGCAAAGCCAAAATTGTGTGAACTGAGTACCGTGTAAATCGAGGGATAGGTGTACAAAAGCTATAGCTTACGATAGACAGGTATGGAAAACAAAATTATACACTCTGGTTAGAACTTCATAGCCAATGGCCGCTTCAGAATTATGCATTCCTGCTAATTTGACTGACTGGACTTTGTTAAGGAGGATTGAGGTCCATTTTTTCAGTTGTTCATATTTGAGTATTACTATTTGTTGATGAATTATTGCCTGTTGAATTAAAATCTACTGTTAGTGTGAGATTTGGGCGAGTGGTTAACGTGCTTGGCTGCAGAATCAAGAGAGCAAGATTCGAATCGTGATAAGGCCCGATGCTGATTTCTGCTGAGGTCTAGCCTCCTCACAGATCATCTCTATGTCTATATTGTACTGGTAGGCTCTTGTTAGACTGGGGCGGGGGTGGCTCAGTCGGTAGCGTGCCAGGCTCGTAATCTGTAGTTCCCAGGTTCGAGTCCCAGCTGGGTCAGCGTTGAGATTTATCTCCGCAAAATTTCCCCGCCCTAGGACACCGATGGGCCCCTGCCCACGGTCAGTAGGGGACACCGATGGGCTTGAAAAGACTGCCGTCCGTCAGATGGGACGTTAAGCCGTGGCCCCGTGTGCGGAAGAGCAATACCCTGTGCACGTTAAAGAACACGCTGGATGGCCTTGACGGGAGGCTACCATCTGTCTCCCAACAGCTGTTCCAGTGGGTCCCCTCCCCCAACCTTCTCTGAGCCTTCGGGGTCCTTGTGGCCTGGCCATTTAGCCCATGGTGTGCAAAAAAGAGCCGCTCAGAGGTAAAACAATCCAATCCAAATCTTGTTGGACTTCCGTGACGAATAGAGTGGATTGAAGGGAAATATATATATATTTTTAATATCATAACCAAATCTTCGTGTATTTCCTTCGTCTATTTCTGATATTCCCTCTCTAAAATATTCAACAATAAGTTAAATATTGTGAATTAAAAACCCGTAAAGGTTCGAATAGTGACCCGGGTTAGAATATTTTTGCTTGCATCCAACTATTACAAAAGCCCGGGCTTCAAATTAAAATTAGTGGAGATCCGCAGAATTATTGCGCGGGAGTTTTTCAATTAATTTATGAACGTGTGATTACATAAACAAAGGACATTAAACTGTTCCAGTTTTTCATATAAATAATAAAAAAAAAAATCTTTTCTTTCCTAAAGTACTTTACATTTAGGAAGAGGCAATCAGCAGCACATCCAAACAAACGTCTGTCATCCCTGTCTGAGTTGGGTTGGGTTGTTTTACCTCTGAGCGGCACTTTTTTGCACACCGTGGGCTAAATGGCCAGGTCACAAGGACCCCGAAGGCTCAGAGAAGGTTGGGGGAGGAGACCCACTGGAACAGCTGTTGGGAGACAGATGGTAGTCTCCCATCAAGGCCATCCAGCGTGTTCTTTTACGTGCACAGGGTATGGCTCTCCCGCACACGGGGCCACGGTTTAACGTCCCATCCGACGGACGGCGTCCTTTCGAAGCCCATCGGTGTTCCCTACTGACCGTGGACAGGGCGGGAATTTTGCGGAGATAAATCTCAACGCTGACCCAACTGGGACTCGAACCTGGGAACTACAGATTACGAGCCTGGCGCGCTACCGACTGAGCCACCCCCGCCCCTCCTGTCTGAGTTCCTGCTACTATTTACAAATTCTGCGCTATTACTGGGCTACAATTTAAGCACAGGACTACTATTTAGGTCCCGGCGTTTAATGTGCCTCATACGATATCATCTGACCTCGAAGTTGGTTGTTAAAAGCCTCAAAGTTCCAACAGATTGAAAGTGCACGATAACAGTTAAGATACCAGATGCTCTCGTGATGATGAGGAAGAGAAATTCTGGGAAGGGATTGGGAAGATAGAGTGGAGGGTGGTCTCGAGTTAACACCTCAGAAACATTATCCAGTTGTTGGCCAACAAACAAATCGAGTTAAATCCGCACTGATGGAAGGGCACGGCATCGTGTTGTAACTGGTCTCCATTAATAAAGTGGTGCAGTTGTGCATCTCTTACAGCGACGTATTCCTGCATCAGCCTGGGCTTTAGGAGGCCATCTCGTGCACCTTCCCCTCTCACCTTCCCACTCTCCTCACGACTGGGGAGGTGATGAGGCTTTTCCCTCTGCGCATGCGTGCTCGTTAATCCGGCCAAGTATCGCAGAGCAGCTCACAGTTTGTGGAAACTCCGTCCACACCGTGCATCCTCACACACACACACAGACACCAAATGCCGACAGTCGAAGCAGAGCAAGAATACGGGCGGCAAGAGATTACACAAGCCAGTACGGCTCTCCCAAGTTTCACGTGGCGTTCGACTCTCTCTCTAGCGCGCTTCGGTTCCACTGGGTCTGTTTGGTAGAGGATAATAAGCCTATTAATTTAATATGGCACCCTATGCTGTTCCCAAACACGCTTTACCCAAGTGTATAGACACAGAATATATATATATTCTCTTAGTAGACAACAGAGCGGGTGCTTTCCATTGTAGAATCCAGATGTTAGACCTAACGTTATCCCAGACCATGCAAATGTGGGATGTATGTGAACATCAGTGATCTCTACATGCACATCAGTGATCTTCACGGATTCACGCGAACACACACAGCATTCGATACTTAATACTTTGAAGAACGAATCAACGCGGGAAATAAGGAGGAAAGATAAAAAATGGAATGAACTACAGTGGTCGGAATGATTAGGTCCTGATGCATACGACGATGGAAAAGATACGTTTGAAGCTCCCGAACTGAGAAAAACAGGCCCCGAGAAATATCGAAAGAGTTAAAGGATCTGAATTAAATATCCTGAAATCCAAAAGTTTTGAAAATTGCATTTCTATGTTTGAATGAATTCGAAAAGTTTGCACAATGGCGCCACGTTGTGAGAGGATATTTGGTCTAAAATTGATGAAAACTGAAAATATTAATTAATTTGAGTTTAAAAAATACACTGAAATAAAAAAAAATTGCTTATAGTTAGTAATTTACTTTTAAGGTAAATTCTTATGAATAAAATCTCATTCCAAATACAAACCGATCAGAAAATTTATAAATTTAAACAACTGGATAGACTTTAAAAAAATTTTAGAAAGCAAATTACCTTTAAAATTTAATCTAGATTATCAAATGTTTTAGATGAAATCAATAATTGACAAAAAATTGCTTTAAAACTATTCTAAATAAAGTTCCAAGAATAGAAAGAAATTTTTGGTACATGAATAGAATAGCTGCAAATTAAGAAAAAAGCAGAACACAAGGCAAATAAGACCAAAAATTTTGCATATTTTATTCATTTTAAAAAAAATTAAAGCTTTAGTGAGAAAAAAAAAACTTAAATACCTATATAGAGAAAACTGGAGGATATTTGCTGAAAAACTTAATGATAAAAATAGAAATATCTGGAAAACCTTTAAAGCCATAAATAAAAATAATTTAAACGAACAACAATATCCTAGGAATGAAATAGCAATAAAAAATCAAATCGCTTTAAAACAAACTTCTAATCTTTTTGCACAAAAATATAAATTAACCCAACAATCAAAATCATCAAATTATGAATTTAAAATTCAAAAATATATAAAAAACTTTAAAATAAGCCAAAGCATCCCAGCACTTGACACTAACTGAACTAAATTTGGCAATTTCAAAACTCAACCCAAAAAAAGCAAAAGGCCCAGATAGCATTTCTAATAAATTTATCTTATCACCTCCCCAAAATTGGAGAATCAGTCTACTAAATATCTTTAATAATTTTTGGATCACAAGTAACTATTCCTTTTCATGGTTAAATTCTTATATCACTTTCATTATCAAACCTAACAAAGACCCCTCAAATGTAAAAAACTACAGACCTATAATATATTAATTACATTGCAGATTAATATAGTATATTAATCTCCAATGTGTATAAATTATTTGAGAGACTTGTTCTCAAATAGACTTACATGGTTTCTTGAATTCAATTACATTTTACATCAGAATCTAAATGGTTTTAGATCTACCAGATGCACCAAAGACTGCATACTGGACATTCATATAGATGCCCATAATAGCAAAAATAATAAAAAAATTAAAACAACAGCAATTTTTATTGACCTAGAATCAGCATTTGACTCTATTTGGTTGGATGAACTATTATATAAATTAATAGAAAGTGGTATTAATGGAAATTTAAAGAAATTCCTATATTTTTTTTTTCTAAAAAATAAAACTTTTAAAATCAAACTTGATGACACATGTTCTGATAAATTTAAAATTGTTAATGGCCTTCAACAAGGATCCATATTATCTCCTACTCTTCTTAACCTTTTTATAAATTATATTTTTAAGAATTTACCTAAAGAAGTAAAACTACAAATTTTTGCAGATGATGTACTGCTCTGGAGCACAGGAAAAAATTTAAAAGTGTTGAGAATTCTCTACAAAATCGATTGTAACACATGTAAAAATATTTGGACAAATGGCAGTTAAAAATAATTGCAGGAAAAACAGTTATCCGACCTTTCATTACAAATAAAGCTAAAGCTCCAATACTAAATATTAAAATACAAGATATTAAATTGCAACAAGTAACTTTTTATAAATATTTGGGAATCACCATAGATTCAAAATAAACTGGAATACACATTTAGAAAATGTTTTAAATAAAAAACATGGAACTTTTAATTTTGCAAAATGTTTTGCCTCATATGAATGGGGCTCATCTCCTTACTACTTAATAAACCTTTACAAGAATCTAATTAGACCAAAAATTGAAATGGTCTTGAATTCCTGATAGGAAGCACTGACCATAGACTTAAAAAATTAAATATACTACAAAACATATGTATTAAATTGGATCTAGGACTTTATAAAACAACATCTACTTTGGCAATACAAGCTGAAATATCAACCCCACCATTCCATATTAGAATAAATACAGTATTCAAAGCAAATTTGTCAAGATTTATTTTTAAACATTCTAAACACCCTTTATTAGAGAAACTACATTTAAAACATCTCATCATAAATTTATTAAAACTTTTCCAAATTTTCTTCAAAAAATTTCAAATAAATTGAAAGGAGATTTGATTAAAAGACTTCCTTTTTGGTTTTACATTCAACCCAACATTAAATTAAAAATTCCAACTATTAAAAAAATCTAAATATTCAGAACTTTCTTTGGAAATTCTAACTTTGGAACACCTTGAAAATTTTAAAAACTATCTTTTTATTTATACTGATGGAGCCTATTTTCCAGAAACAAACATTGTAACTGCTGCATTTTAATAAAATAAATAAATAAATACCCCCTCAAGCAGCTGCTTGCCACAGAGACCACAATTAAAAATTTCCAAACAATTTAAATTTTGAAAATAAAATAATTAATGCAGAACTTTATTCTATTATTTCTGCAATTCAGTGGTGCAGAAAAATAAAAAATAAAAATATATTGGTACTATCAGATTGTAATGTAGCCTTAAATATACTAAACCAGAGCCCAAATAATTCACCTTTTAATGCCTATATCATTGATTTTTACATCCTTCTTACCCAAAACTACATAGAAAAGAGAAATGTATTTACTCTACAATGGCTTACAATAGTCATTGTAAAATTAAAAATAATGAATTAGTTGACAAACTGGCCAAGGCTGCAGCTACTTAGAAATAACTACAAACATTTATTATTTTTATTATCCAGCCAAAAAGTTAATAAAAGAAGAAGAAAAGCAACAACTAAGTAACTACATTAATGTTTATGGACCAATTCAAAATTGCTTCAGATATGAATTAGACCAACATACTTCAATAGTAAGAAATATAAACATGGAAAGAAAAAAAATATCACCTTAATTTATGAACTGAGAACAGGAAATGTTGGATTAAAATATTATTTATACAGAATTAAAAAATCAAAATCACCAAAATGTGATCTTTCTAAAATACCAGAAACAATAAACCATTTAATATTGAATTGCAAAAAATGGAAACAATAAAGGAAATATTCTTTCGTAATTTAAAATCATTAAAAATATAAAAAATATTCTGAATCATCCTGAAATTAAAACCAGAGAAAAATGTTTTCAGTTTATAATCCAATTTCTATTAAGTTTACCAATATATAATCAACTTTAATTGTTTATGTAATGTATATTATTCTACAAATTTAATGTATTTAAACATTATATTTTATTTGTTACATTCAATAATTCATTGAGCGAGCGGTTCAAGTCGAACCGAATGGCTCAGATGTAGTGATGTTTAATAAATAAATAAATAAATAAACACCATGGCTTAATTTTCCAGTTTCAATAACGTTTTTTTTTTAAGTACTGAACAAATATCGCTTGAAAGGCAATATTTTGAGAGATTCGTTTTTCTCTGAGCCCTTGGGGTCCTTGTGATATGGCTTTTAGTCCAGTGAGTGCAAAAAACCTGCCACTCAAAGATAACACAACCTAACTTCTGCATGATGTTTTAGATTTGGGAAATGGATCAAGAGATTATCACTAAAACTGTGGTTTTCAAACTGTGGGGAGCCTAACTTTGGGAAGTTGAGGGAGGGAGGTTCTGTACACTAACCTCACACTTTTACTAACAGTATATGTATGTAAACCTGGCATTAAATTGCATTTCGCACAAAATTGTATTAAAATCATTCGGTTTTGATCAAATCCAAAACTAACTCGATGGTAAAATTTGTGAAAATGGCAGATAGCTGCAATTAGGAACTGAATGAAACTGCTGAGACTTAGTAGTAAAGAATCACAGGATGTGTCCTGTAGACATGGAAATCATGAAATTTCACGAGTTCCATGTCTACAGGACATAACCTGTGATTCTTTACTACTGATTTATTGATTTAACGCCATGAGCGTGAGTGGCAAATATTAATACCATGCTGAGACTTATTTTGAGGTTCTGAATGTGGGAAACCATTGTGGGATCCCATTTCCTCTTGATACTGAGAGTTACGTGAATACTGTAAATCTCAGGGGGTGAGGTCGCTGAAAGGAGGAGGAGGAGAGGGGGATTATAAACTGAAAAGAGGTCATGACCGTAAAACAATGTACAGTCGCTGAAAAAAAATATCAGAACACTGTGGTTGATTACAGAATTCAGAAAAAATGTCTGGCAGCGATTTTTTTTAGAAATTAGTGATCTGGCAACCTTCGTGTCACGTGACACGAAGGTTGCCAGATCACTAATTTCTAAAAAAAATCGTTGCCAGATATTTTTTTGAATTCTGTAATCAATCATAGTGTTTGGATACTTTTATGAGCGACTGCACTGAACATTGTGGCAGAAGATGATAACATGAGTTGGGTTATTTTAGCACTGATTGATGGGGGGGGGGTTGCATTATATGTATGCAACCCCCCCATCAATCATGTATGTGCTAAGTTTACAAGGTCACAAGGACCACAAACTCAGGGTAAGAGTTTGACAGATGTTAGGGGAAGATTTGAGCTTCCAGGCTTATCCATGACCGTACTAATGCACAGAGTTAAAGCTCTTGTTGGAATGTCTTCATCACAGAAACAAGTCCATTCATTGGCTAATCCTAGAACGTGGGTGATTACATTGGCAGCACGTAAAGCAGGGAATTAAAATCCCCCCCCCCCTCCTCCAAATAGGAATTTAACTACTGGCCTCCACTTTTGCTTAGGAGACTGCTAACACTAAACAAAAGTTTCAATGGCATTTATCGTGCAAAGTCTCTGATAATCAATAATTCAAACTGCAATAACTAAGTGCTTGAGAATCAACTTTTAGTTAAACATTATAAACGAGTCAGAAAAATTTTCCCTAACCCGGAAAAGAGATGAAACCATCGAACTTCTCACATCCCTTTCCTCTTTTCATCCTCATCCAGATCGACCCCCGCTCCTCGGAAACATCCTCATCTTCTTCCCCCACAAGGGGACGCGATCCCCTCCCAGCCTCTTCGTTTTGTTTTCCCAATGCGGCAGTGAACTTTATGGGGTCATCGACAGGTCATCCCGATTTTCTCGGTCATCCCTTGCCCGCAACGAGCGAGGAAGCTGCCAGTTCTACGACCCCGACTCACACAGAGTCCATCCTGGCAGACACCGGACGGACCATTGTTGGGCGCGGATGTGTCGGGCCAGATGAGCGCGGAGCACGGGACCATGGCGACCGAGGATGAAGGGAAGCCGAGGAGCACGGGAGGAGGTGACGAATGACAGACGAGTTGTCCATCTTCTAATGGTCAAAGATGGGAAGTGGAATGGGTGGACCGTATCTGTGACGTGTTGTAAGTATTTAGGGCGAATCTTTAGGGGATGGGCGAATGGCTTCCAGTACCTGATCTACATCCATTTCTGCAGGGGCATTGTTCCACGCATACACGTCTACATCAGAGGTATCTCTCTCTCTCTGTTCCGCTTTTATCAATTCTTCCTTTGCTATTATTATTTGTTTAATGCTTCGTTACACTTGGGGATTTATGACTATACGCAGCTTTCTGTTACTTTGCATATTTTCCTTCTGTTTTTGACTTTGTCGTTAGCTTCACCTTTGCAGGCATTTTCTCCGCAAACCCTACTTTTCATTTGGGAAGAAATGGGACGTTGATGGGCTTGGAAAGACCATCGGATGTGACCTTAAGCCCCGTGTGCATGAGAGCCATACTCTCCATCTTCAAGAATAATCTAGAAGTCTTGAGGTAGGTTTTCATCTATCTCTTAACAGCTATCCAAAGGATGCCCTTCTCCCAAATTCTCTGAGCCTTCGGGGTCCATGTGACTTGGCCATTTAGCTCATTGTGTGAAACAAAAGTGCTGCTCAGAGGTAAAACAATCCAACCCAGGGATTCTTCCATAATCCTGTCCTCTGGGCATCTTCCCTAACCTTGTTTTGTGGTTAACTTATTATCCTTACCTAAATATTTTACACTGACGACGACCTTCTGCATTAACCCTGTCTTTTGGGCCTCCCTTGCCTTTTCTTGTTTCGTATGTCTCTTGCCATAACCTATTCTGTGAACCCATTTTCCGCTATCCCTATTCTGTTGGAAACCTTTTCTACTTTTCTATGAGCTTAATTTTCTTCCCCCTTATCTAGTATCGTTCCTTAACCAAGTTCTGTAGACCTCATTTCCTAATCCTATCTTGTGGGCCATTTTACCTAAACCTCTTCTATGGATCTCCGTACCTAGTTCTCTTCTATGGGCTTCCTTCTCTAACATTATCTAGTCAACTTTATTTCCTATTTAGCATACTTCCCTTCTTAACCCTGTCCGGTCGACTTTCTTCCCTTGTTCAGTGGTTTTTTCCCTTGCTCTGTTAAGCAGGCTTTCTTCCCTAGCCATATTCAGTTGGTTTCTTCCCTAACTCTATTCAGTGGGCTTTCTTCCCTAACTCTATTCAGTGGGCTTTCTTCCCTAACTCTATTCAGTGGGCTTTCTTCCCTAACTCTATTCAGTGGGCTTTCTTCCTTAGCCATATTCAGTCAGTTTCTTCCCTAGTCTTGTTCTGTCGGTTTCTTCCCTAGTCTTGTTCTGTCGGTTTCTTCCCTGGCGCTGTTCAGGAGGCTTTCTTCCCTGGCGCTGTTTAGGAGGCTTTCTTCCCTGGCGCTGTTCAGGGGGCTTTCTTCCCTAGCTCTATTCAGTAGGCTTTCTTCCCCAGCAATATTCAGTCTGTTTCTCCCCTAGCCTGTTTTGTCGGTTTCTTCCCTGATTCTGTTCAGGAGGCTTTCATCCCCAGCCATATTCAGTCGGTTTCTTCCCTAGCCTGTTTTATCGGTTTCTTTCCTGATTCTGTTCAGGAGGCTTTCGTCCCTTGCTCTGTTCAGTGGGTTTTCTTCCCTACCTCTGTTCTGTCGGTTTCTTCCCTGGTTCTGTTCAGGGGACTTTTTTCCTAGCTCTGTTCAGTGGGCTTTTCCCCCTGCTCTATTCAGTGGGCTTTCCCCCCTGCTCTATTCAGTAGGCTTTCTTCCCTAGCCATATTCAGTCGGTTTTATTCCTAACCTTATTCAGTTGGTTTCTTCCCTAGCCATATTCAGTCGGTTTTATCCCTAACCTTATTCAGTTGGTTTCTTCCCTAGCTCTGTTCAGTGGGATTTCTTCCTTAGCCCTGCATACTTAGCTTTCTTCTCCAGCCCTGTTGTCTGTGGGTCTTCTGTTACCCTATTCTGAAACTTCTGACCTGGCCATTTAGCAGTTAAAACCTCTGCATCGGATTTAAATAACTCTGAGAATCGTGCAATTTACATTACAGAACCAACTTCCTCGATTTAATATTATTCTTGAGAAATTTCGAACTGCGATGAGAGATCTGTATAATTTTCTGGAGCAATGAATAAAATAAAAATTAACAAAAAAAAAATAGAAAAAAATTAATGATCAGAAATCAATCGTTTTTTTTTTTGATCAATTCTATTTTTTAGCTCCCGTTCCGGTTATCATAATTCCCCAGGGGAACGGGAAGAGCAAGACCCCCCCAATCTAGATCCTGTTTCCTGTTTTGACTGCGCAATAATAATAACATTGCATTACTTGGTGTCCATGGTAACGCTCTCTTTACTACGCAAGTTTTATAACACTGTGCAACTTCATTTTCGATACGGCACGCGACAAGGGAGAAAAGTTTTAATTTACATCATCGGGAAGACAAGGAAGAAGGGCGTTGGGGGGCGTCTGGAAAGAGGGAAAGGGGGGGGGGCGGTGGCTATGAAATCGCAGTTGATGTTGACGATTAAGCAAGAGAAGGCCTCCTCTTCCTCCTCTGGTGAGCGTCGAAAGAAGGCCCGCATCCTCCTCATCACCGAGCCTCATCTCCCTCGACGGCGGAGGAGATGACGAGGAGGACGCCCATTAAGGAGAGATAACGACAAATTAGTCCGAGTCACGTGACCGTCCCCGATTCCACGGCTTCCTCTGTGCGTCGCAGCAGCCGCGGCGGCGCTCAATGAAGACCTCCTGCTAGAATCAGTCGCAGGACGATCGGATGCTTCGTTCTAAAGTGGAGGGCATTCCCACGCCAAGGCAAGCAGGCGATACACCCACAGGATGGACATTCGGTTCTTTTTACGCCTGAGCGCTATCCCCCCCCCCTCCTCCGCCTACCTTTTTTTTCCTGTTTCACGATGGGGTCAGGTCACAAGGATATTGAAAGTACAGAATTCTCGAACAGCTGTAGGCTATGAATTTCCAACCACACGATGTGAATTAACTCTACAAATATATGATAGGCACCAAATATATTGGAGACCTAGCACTATAAGCGAAATGGTTAGGTCACAAGGACCCTCCATACTCAGAAGAGAGTTGGGAAGAAGATAAAATGTGCGAAATGACTGAGTCACAAGGACCCCTATACTCATAAGAGAATTGGGAAGATGTAGCACCATTAGTGAAATGACCAGGTTACAAGGACTCCCATACCCAGAAGTGAGTTGGGGAGATCTAGCGCCATGAGTGAAATGACCAGGTCACAAGAACCCCCGATACTCAGAAGAGAGTTGGGGAGATCTAGCACTATGAGCGAAATGGCTAGGTCACAAGGACCTCGATACTCAGAAGAGAGTTGGGGAGATCTAGCACTATGAGCGAAATGGCTAGGTCACAAGGACTCCGATACTCAGAAGAGAGTTGGGGAGAAGGCGAAATGACCAGGTCTCCAAAGACTCCAAGGCTCAGAATAAGATTGAGGAAGAGCTGGATCTGGATCTAACTAACTTTGGTAGCTAACAGTGCATAGCTGTTACTGGAGATGGAAGCCTCGTGCCCAGGCCATTCAGAGATACTTAACATACCTTGACTATCTGAAAGACGGAAACCATTAATGTGATTAGGATTAAGATTGTAAGTAATAAACACTAAATGGGGAAACGCTATATAGGGGAACGTTATATCGTAGTGTAATTTATACTAAAAGCATTACACTAATGCATCACACCATAACTTAATAAATTTTCGTTTCTGGTGCTGTAGGTATAATACATTGATTAATAACATCATCATTAACATACTTCTCAATAGCGATGCTAGAAATCTCATTAGATAAACAAAAGTTTTCGGAAAGCAATGCTACATTAAATGATTTCAGGGTAAGGAGGGAATTGTAAAATTCTGTTAAATAGGTGTAAAGCTTATTAATTCGTTGCTTCACTTCTTAAACTGAGCAGTGCCGATTAGTGAAATGCAGTACGAAGCCGGAGAGTGAGGAGGAAGAGGAGGAGACGGCCTTATTCTTCGTCTAAGAGATGCTGCCGATGATGATGTAGAAGATGCCATTAGCAAAGGAAATTAGTAGAGAGCATCTCCAGCAGTCGGAATGATATTCAGTGGCACCTGACCAAACAAACGTCGAAGGAAGAGCTGTTTTGGTGGATGGTGTTGATTCGGGCTGTGCCACTTCGTCGCGAATGCCAGATCTTTTGTTTGCTCTGTTTGCTGAAGCTGAGCAAAGAGTGACAACAAAGCGCGCGGGAGGAGAATTGCGGGAAATCGTCGCAGATAGACAACGAGCCCACTCTCTTCCAATCCCACGCTTCAGCGAGAAGGAATATTCCTCCAGCATCGAGACGCGAAGGATCGCTTTTAGAGTTCGGGGCCAAGTGGGACGTTAATATGAGATGGGTTGCCTAGGATACCTAAGGAGGTTTGAACGAAATGTAGACATTTTGACGATGATAAGAGCGAATGGGCGAAGTTCGCTTCACGTGAAGCTAAGATGGTTGAAAATATATTTTGTTTACAGATGTGGGAGAATGATTTTAAGAGACTGTAGTAGTTTGTTGATGAGGAGACGCAAGAAAACATGCTTATTATGGAGTCAGATGAAGTCTAATAATGCACTGCCTACCCATATGTTTACAGAACATCCATGTTATTCCAATGGGAACCTAACTTCGAACTTTATAACTTCTGAAATCTGCATTTAATGGAAAAATGAATGAAAATAAAGTTCATAATCAAACAAATTTCAATCCTTATTTTTGAACGATATTAGTTAAATATTTAAAGTTATAGAAGCTGGAATATTTAACAGTTAATTAAGTTTTTTTCGTAAAATCATTTATAATTGTCTTATGTTGAAATGATCATTACGCAAACTTTTATAATGTATTTATTTTATTAAATGGTTTGAAATAATATTTATTGTTTAAATTTTGATTAATTTCTGAGATAAATACATGAGACGCATTACTGTTGTGAAATATTCTAACTTCCATATCTCTTTAAATATTGAACGAATATTGTTGAAAATGGAAGTTTAAATAGATTTGATTATGGTCTTTATTTTAGAAATTAGATTCCCATTGACATAACATGGAAATTCTCTAATATATTGGTGGGGCAAGTGTTGATGTATAAGAATATGGAATTGTGTCCTTTCCTTATTTTGTAAAGGTATGGTTAATGTTGCCAAGGTTATGTATTGTTTAATGCAGTGGTTCTCAACCTTTTATGCTTCACGTACCCCCTGGAAATGTGTATGTAACTGGCGTACCCCTTGTATAGATAGATAAAACTATAGTTATAGTTATAACAATGGGAATAAAATAAAACATATATATCAGTGGTTCTCAACCTTTTATGCTTCACGTACCCCCTGGAAATGTGTATGTAACTGGCGTACCCCTTGTATAGATAGATAAAACTATAGTTATAGTATAACAATGGGAATAAAATAAAACATATATATCAGTGGTTCTCAACCTTTTATGCTTCACGTACCCCCTGGAAATGTGTATGTAACTGGCGTACCCCTTGTATAGATAGATAAAACTATAGTTATAGTATTACAATGGGAATAAAATAAAACATATATATCAGTGGTTCTCAACCTTTTATGCTTCACGTACCCCCTGGAAATGTGTATGTAACTGGCGCACCCCTTGTATAGATAGATAAAACTATAGTTATAGTATTACAATGGGAATAAAATAAAACATATATATCAGTGGTTCTCAACCTTTTATGCTTCACGTACCCCCTGGAAATGTGTATGTAACTGGCGCACCCCTTGTATAGATAGATAAAACTATAGTTATAGTATAACAATGGGAATAAAATAAAACATATATATCAGTGGTCTCAATCTTTTATGCTTCACGTACCCCCTGGAAATGTGTATGTAACTGGCGCACCCCTTGTATAGATAGATAAAACTATAGTTATAGTATAACAATGGGAATAAAATAAAACATATATATCAGTGGTTCTCAACCTTTTATGCTTCACGTACCCCCTGGAAATGTGTATGTAACTGGCGTACCCCTTGTATAGATAGATAAAACTATAGTTATAGTATAACAATGGGAATAAAATAAAACATATATATCAGTGGTTCTCAACCTTTTATGCTTCACGTACCCCCTGGAAATGTGTATGTAACTGGCGTACCCCTTGTATAGATAGATAAAACTATAGTTATAGTATAACAATGGGAATAAAATAAAACATATATATCAGTGGTTCTCAACCTTTTATGCTTCACGTACCCCCTGGAAATGTGTATGTAACTGGCGTACCCCTTGTATAGATAGATAAAACTATAGTTATAGTATTACAATGGGAATAAAATAAAACATATATATCAGTGGTTCTCAACCTTTTATGCTTCACGTACCCCCTGGAAATGTGTATGTAACTGGCGCACCCCTTGTATAGATAGATAAAACTATAGTTATAGTATTACAATGGGAATAAAATAAAACATATATATCAGTGGTTCTCAACCTTTTATGCTTCACGTACCCCCTGGAAATGTGTATGTAACTGGCGCACCCCTTGTATAGATAGATAAAACTATAGTTATAGTATAACAATGGGAATAAAATAAAACATATATATCAGTGGTCTCAATCTTTTATGCTTCACGTACCCCCTGGAAATGTGTATGTAACTGGCGCACCCCTTGTATAGATAGATAAAACTATAGTTATAGTATAACAATGGGAATAAAATAAAACATATATATCAGTGGTTCTCAACCTTTTATGCTTCACGTACCCCCTGGAAATGTGTATGTAACTGGCGCACCCCTTGTATAGATAGATAAAACTATAGAGTATAACAATGGGAATAAAATAAAACATATATATCAGTGGTTCTCAATCTTTTATGCTTCACGTACCCCCTGGAAATGTGTATGTAACTGGCGTACCCCTTGTAATGTAATGTATGTAACTGGCGTACGTTATACGTTATAGATAGATAAATCTATAGTTATGGTATAATAATGGGAATAAAATAAAACATATATATATAACATATATCTAGCAACTTTTGAGCTCTCACGGCGTACCCCATAAAATTTTTTACCGCGTACCCCATGTTGAGAACCCCTAGTTTAATGTATTGCTACTAAATTATGAGAAAAATGTGGAAAAATGAAAGAGTGGTAAAAGTAAAATTATCCGTGATACAATCGCTCAAAAAAGTATTCGAACACTATGGTTGATTACAGAATTCAGAAAAAAATATCTGGCAACGATTTTTTTAGAAATTACTGATCTGGCAACCTTCCTCACGTGACACGAAGGTTGCCAGATCAGTAATTTCTAAAAAAAATCGTTGTCAGATATTTTTTCTGAATTCTGTAATCAACCATAATGTTCGGATACTTTTTTGAGCGACTGTATGTATAAAGTTATCAAAATACCTGAAAGTTGAGAATTGCTTACTGTAATTGCTATCAAATCGTCAGAAAAAGGAATGAACACGATTTTGAAGATATAAAATTATCAGAACGATGTAAAGGTTAAGGAGCGATTCCTGTAACTGGGGCAAAAATGAAAAAAAAAATTATGAAGATTAAGGAATTGTTACTATAATCGGATATAAAATGATGGAGAAATCCACGAAACTGTTATGCTTACAAGTATTGCCAAAATAGAATTACAAAATTTGTCGAATAAAGCATATCGGCGTCGTGGCCCAGTGGTTAAGTTATTTGTCTTTTTTAAAAATGGACACGGATTAGAACTCATTTTAAGTAGGGAAAGGTATTTATGATTTTTTTTTTGCAGGATCTATTGACAAGCTAGTCATTGTATTAGTTATAAAGAAAAGTTTAGGATAAATATTTCAAAAAAATAAGGAGTCGTTGATAGAATCCAAATAAAAGTTTGAAGTAATTGCTGCATAAATAATAAGTTAAATATTGTGTGAGAATTAGAATAAATATATTTGAGACAGATTTATCGTGAAAAGGTGAATAGAATCATATTTGAGTCCAAAGAAGACAACAGCAGATGTGTCCATATCATCAGACCGTTTCAGAGTTTGCTCAAGGAAGTCTCCTAGTCTGTTCCTTGGAGGTGATGTGACGTCAAAGAAACATCTGCCAGTAAAAGAAAGTGACGTCATTTCGATCTTTGTTTCCTTGACAGATAACAAAAGACAACGAGGAAAAGTGTTGGCATTCTTGGAAACTTCTAACGTCTTCAGTTTTTCGAAGCTTTCGAAAGGTTTGTGAAGCATTTAGTGTTGCCAAACGAAATTATAAAATCCTTCAAATAAGTCGTTTGATACGAATGTTATTGGGTGTCAATAGTGGCCCAGTGGTTAGGTTCTCTGTATTAGAAATGGAAATGGGTCGGAATTCATTTTAAGTAGGGAAAGATATTTTTGTCAGAGCTGTCGACAAGTTACAGGACCAATGGTCTGCTCGTATATTGTTATAATATTCAATCTCGCTGAAATTGTAATGAGGAACCCAAATCCTGCATTGCAGAGAACCTAGACGGATGCAGAGAGAGGTCTTCACTACAAAAAGGTCTCTCACTACATTACAAAATTCCTATTAAAATTCCTGTTTTCTACTAAGGTCTTGTCTATAACGAAAAGTACTGAAACGCCCCTATTATGACATTGGTAGCTAGTATCTTCTCGAAAACAAATGAATTTATTTCAAGACATAGAATCCTTAATGAGTTCGGGACAACTGACTTCGACGAATCCAGTGGTGAAAATAGCTCTCCGAACTCTCCGTTGTAGCAAACCGAATCAGCGAAGAATGGCCACCCTGCAACGAGAGCTGAATACAATGAGGTTTTTCCTTTTGTCAAGGTTCGAGTAAGGAAGGAGTCGGTGAGACAAGGAAACGATTAGCAGCAGGAAAAGAAGGCGCATGGCAGGAAGGGCGAGGGCTCATCCAAGAACCGTTACTTCGAGATTGAGAAGAAGTGGAGGTTGAAGGGGGGTGGGGAGAAAAGAGAGGGGGAGTGCAGACAGGCAAGAGGATATGGGGTGGGGACTACAGACTCAGCCATTCGTGCAATCTTGACTCTAGATTGGTTTCCTGTCCCTCAAGACGCATGTAAATGCGTGTATACACGTATACATGTATGTAGCAGAGTGTGTGTGTTAGCTAAACCTGCCACTGTGCCAAAGGTCACGGTTTAGCTGATGGCGAAAAAAATGGCCGTTATTGAACGGAAGTTTATTATTGATTAATCTGATGTATTTAAAATTATTTTTGTTTATGCGGCGATGGCAGATGGTAAAATAGAAGGAATGTTTCTTCTTTTTTTTTGAGACAATTTAAAAGATTAAGAAGTAAATTTTATTTACTGTTTAGTGAAAGTGTTGTCGGAAAAATATTAAGGTATAGTTTCTGTTAGAGATAAATTCAGTGCTCGGGCTCAGAATAATTCAAATTTTAAATATTTCCTGAAATTGTGAAAAAAATGTAACAAAAATATAAAATATTTTTCGATTATGATGAAAACCTTTTCGATCTTTAGGGATTAAAAATAAGCACCAAGGGACTTTTTTTTTACGTATTCTTTATCTTTAATAAATGAATGGCTCTTTCAGTTTATAGTGATTCTGCCCAAGAACTCTGTTTCTACTAGTTCTAGTTTTTAATAATTTTCGTTCCAAATAGCATTAGCATTTTAATTTTGTCACAAAATGATTCTAATTAATAATATAAGAATGAAATGAAAGATTGTAGCGACATCTATTTCTCTTCTTATGTCTTATGATACGTCAAGGAATTTTTTCCCATAAATTGGGTATGAGGATCCAAAAACTGAGTAGTTTCTATATTTTAACAATTTTGGAAGTGCAAAGCAATTTTAAAGGAATTTTTTTTCGTGAAATTAGGCATAAAAATACCCCTTTAATTTCTGAAATACTGCATTTTCGCGTGAAAAATTCTAGTTTTTTGATTTAATGTGTTTGAAACAGTTTATTTCACAATTATTCTAGGAATGAAATTTCTAAGTAGTACGCCTATGATGTTAAGTATAACAATTGTTATTGATTCGCCAGGTAAATGTGAAAAAAACTATTTTTATCGAAAAATAAAATACTTTATTCAAAAGACAATTACGTGAGGAAAAAAAACAAAATTTCATAATTGATTGTTCCAATTTTTTAGTATTTTGATTACTCCATGTTGCAAAACCATATATTTATTTTAATGAAATAAGCTATATATATATACGTATATATAATAGATAAAAAAAAATATAAAGAAGCTATTTAACTTAATTTTTTTCTTTGCGAAAATTCCGTTTTTTGATAGAGAATGTTAACTAATTTGTTTAATAATTTCGCTTTAGCTTCTTTATAAATAAACAAGATATTGTTTTGACTTTCTGGTCGGGTTACAGACTGTCACCCTTTTTTTAAAGAGATAAAAATTCTATTTTTTTTATTATCTTCGATGGATATTAATACATCTTCCGAATCCCCTAATAGTTTGAATTTCCACTTAGAAGTCGCTAAATTTGGAAAAATATCAAAACTTCAAAACGAATATTTGAAGTGCTAGAAATATGAAAATTAGTTGACAAGATTAAGCGCTTTTTTGCTTTATCAGAAAAATGCAAAACTCTTAATAACGATATTACTCTTCTCATTTTCTGAACCTTCCACTAGTTTAAAATTCTGCCATTAAAGAGTGCTAAAACTGGCAAATGACAACACTCTTTTTCTGTTTAAAGATGTCTTCTTCTTGAAGGGTTGGGTTGGGTTGTTTTACCTCTGAGCGGCACTTTTTTGCACACCATGGGCTAAATGGCCAGGTCACATGGACCCCGAAGGCTCAGAGAAGGTTGGGGGAGGGGACACACTGGAACAGCTGTTGGGAGACAGATGGTAGCCTCCCGTCAAGGCCATCCAGCGTGTTCTTTAACTTTGGGTTGTTTTACCTCTGAGCAGCACTTTTTTGCACACCATGGGCTAAATGGCCAGGTCACATGGACCCCGAAGGCTCAGAGAAGGTTGGGGGAGGGGACACACTGGAACAGCTGTTGGGAAACAGATGGTAGGCTCCTGTCAAGGCCATCCAGCGTGTTCTTTAACGTGCACAGGGTATGGCTCTCCCACACACGGGGCCATGGCTTAACGTCCCATCCGACGGACGGCGGCCTTTCCAAGGCCATCGGTGTCCGCTACTGACCGTGGTCAGGGCGGGGAATTTTGCGGAGATAAATCTCAACGCTGACCCAGCTGGGACTCGAACCTTCTTCTTGAAGGACCAATCTGATTATCAGAAGATTTAAAAGAGACAATTGCAACAGAGCTTTGCTATTTGCATTCAAGAAAACTAATTCTGGATTAATGAAGAATACTGCAGTGATCTCTGTTTCGGAATGGCTGCTTTACCTCTGAGTGGTATTTTTTCTACACACAATAAGCTAAATTACCAGGTCACAAAGACCCCAAAGATTCAGAGCTAGTTGGAGAAGGGAATCCACTGGATAGCTATTAGGATACAGATGGAAGCTCCGCGTCAAATCTTTCAAAATGTTATTTAATATGTGCAGAATGTGGCTGTCTAGTACAGTCGCTCAAATAAATATCCGAATACTATGGTTGATTACAGAATTCAGGAAAAAATATCTGGCAATGATTTTTTTAGAAATTAGTGATCTGGCAACCTTCGTGTCACGTGACACGAAGGTTGCCAGATCACTATAATCATTCGGATATTTATTTGAGCGACTGTAATAAAAAAAAAATAAATACCCCCTCAAGCAGCTGCTTGCCACAGAGGTCTGACAGGAGTCTGTCAGTTTATATGCCACAGTAGGAGATCTGAGAGGATGGCAGGACCTCAGCAGAAAAACGACACAAGCATTAACTCTTCTCCAGAAGATGGTAGTTCTTCGAATCTCATTGGTTCATCCCCCCCCCTCTTCTCGCTGAGAGCAGAGTGGGAATTAGGGGAAAAAATCTCAACAGAAGCACAGTGAACTCTCGGAAACGACGACACAGTAGGAACATCAGGTTGAGAACTTGGGAAACAATGTTCTGATGTTCAACATTTCAAAACTCTACCAAAACCAATTCGAATATCCAAAATTCCAACCTACCTGCTGTTCTGCTTTTCTTTTCCCTGAGTTTCTATTAACTGCAACACAATTGTCAGAATTCTTCTAGAAAACAAATTCAGCGTCTAGTTCTAGTCACGATATCTCTGTTCGAGGTTTCTACGCAGAAAGAAGATGATGATAAAGATGAGAACGCTTCTTCCTCTTCCGCTATGTCGGAATAATAATCATCGTGGTAGGAAAAACGCCAATTCGAAGCTGCAAACTTATCACTGCAGCTGAAATAAAACATGTTCATGTCACAGAGAGATTCCTTCTCGAAGTAACTTAACAACGGAATCGAAAGCTTAATCAACTGCCTTGTGCGCCTGCGTGACTGATACTGATAAGACAGATTTCAATTTTAACCATGCAGGTAATGAAACCTCGTGCTCTTTGGGCGATGCACTCACCCCCTTTATTCCCTTTTCTTTCTTTCCCCATTTCAGCGATAAAAAGAGTGAGAAACCCCTCTACGGGTGTTTGCAAACAACGCCTATCGGTTTGCGACGTCCCGTGATGCGCCAGGTTATTCTCTCTCATTTTCTCTCCTCGAACTAAGACGATATCGGACTTCAGTGTATGAAATTTGGTCTCTGTTAATCGCACTTGGCTGTCTTGTTATCATGTTGATGTCATCTAGGCGATAGAGGGATTGCATCTCCAGCTGAGAGTGCTTTTGCTTCGTAAGGCAGAAGTGCGTTCATTTCTATATCAGGAACGAACTTTATATTATAGATTTAGAGAAGGAGTGTTAGGTCTTCATTTTATCTTTTCATTTGCCTTGTTTTCACTTACGGAGAGAAATGTGACGATGACGAATGTTTTTCCTCGTTCTTTTTTTTTCGCGCTTTATTATCCGTTGCGGTCGATGATGTAGAAGAGAATTCTCTATCTCGGACCATAAGTCACAAACAAGAGTGGAAAAATATTGATAACAAAAATGTAATTTTTTTTCTCAGGTAGCGTATTTCAAACAGATGTCGTGACAACAGGTTGGATTGGGTTGTTTTACCTCTGAGCGGCACTTTTTTGCACACCATGGGCTAAATGGCCAGGTCAGGTTTCTCTGAGCCCGAAGGCTCAGAGAAGGTTGGGGGAGGGGACCCACTGGAACAGCTGTTGGGAGACAGATGGTAGCCTCCCGTCATGGCCATCCAGCGTGTTCTTTAACGTGCACAGGGTATGACTCTCCCGCACACGGAGCCACGACTTAACGTCCCATCCGACGGACGGCGGCCTTTCCAAGCCCATCGGTGTTCCCTACTGACCGTGGGCAGGACAGGGAATTTTGCGGAGATAAATCTCAACTCTGACCCAGCTGGGACTCGAACTTGGTAACTACAGATTACGAACCTGGCGCGCTATCGACTGAGCCACCCCCGCCCCTCGTGACAACAGTGTTTAACGTATAATAGGATTATAGAAGAGAACTAACTGCAAGGGAGACGGGATTTTAGCACAAAGACAACCATGTCCTCTAGGATAGTGCCGTCCTTAGCAATCGCGAGGCCTCTTCTTTCTCCTTTGAACCAGCAATCTCAGAGGGGGTGGTGGTGGAGGATGGGTTAAGTTTGGTTTCTCTTTTTCTTGTCAGAATTTGTATATTTTACTTCCGTTTTATAAACGCGGGGTCCAGGGGAGGTGAGGGTCCAGACCAGGTTAAGGTCTCCAAGTTTCGAGGGACAAAGGTTCGTCTGTAGCATACGAGGCTCGAGTACACACTGCGACTCTTTTTTGAGATTTTCTCCCCTAAGCCCCTTCTGAGAAAGGGGACGATGATGGGTTTAGAAAAGCCGTCATTCTTCGGATAGGACTTTAAGCTGTGGTCCTGAGTGCCGGATAGTCATAATCTATGCACGCTAAAATACATAATGGGCATCTTTGATGGGAGACCTTCAGATGTCTTCTAAACATCCCAATGGATCCTTTCCTCTCCAGGGTGTGTGTGTGTGTGTGGGAGGGGGGGGGGGGAGGTTCAGTTGGTAGCGCGCCAGGTTCGTAATCTGTAGTTCCTAGGTTCGAGTCCCAACTGGACGAGCATTGAGATTTATCTTCGCTAACCTCCGCCCTGCCCTCGGTCAGAAAGGGGTCACCAATGGGCTTGGAAAGCACGCCGACCGTACGGATGGAATGTGAAGCAATGACCCGCGTGAAGGAGAGCCGTACTCTTTGCACGATAAAGAACACATCGGATGTGGAGTTGACAAATGACTTAAATCTCTCTCTTAACAGCTGACTAGTAGTTCTCCTTCCCTTACCCAACTCTCAGCCCTTGGAGTCCTTGTGACCTGGCCATTTAGCACATTGCGTGCAAAAAAATATCACTCAGAGTTAAAAACAGCCCAATCCTTCCTCTCCAAGCCTTTGGGGTCCTTGTGACCTGGCCATTTAGCACATTGCATGCAAAAAAAAGTATCACTCAGAGTTAAAAACAGCCCAATCCTTCCTCTCCAAGCCTTTGGGGTCCTTGTGACCTGGCCATTTAGCACATTGCATGCAAAAAACATCACTTAGAGTTAAAAACAGCCCAATCCTTCCTCTTCAAGCTTTTGGGGTCCTTGTGACCTGGCCATTTAGCACACTGCATGCAAAAAACGTATCACTTAGAGTTAAAAACACCCCATCCTTCCTCTACAAGCCTTTGGGGTCCTTGTGACCTGGCCATTTAGCACATTGTATGCAAAAAACGTATCACTTAGAGTTAAAAACAGCCCAATCCTTCCTCTCCAAGCCTTTGGGGTTTTTGTGACCTAACCCTTTAACCCGTCATGTGCAGGAAAAGTACCTTTTAGATAAAACAGAACTGAAACCCAGAAATGAACCCAGAAATGTGAACAGAAACTGGAACCCAGAAACTGAACCCAGAAATGTTTAAACGCTGACCGAATATCGTTGAAAATAGTTTAAATTGATTAAGATCTTTTCCTCTGGTTCAGTCCCATTATTTTCCCGCAAAATGTTTACGTCGAAAAGCATCGCACTTTGTTTTCGGTTAACCCGAAGTCAATTCCTTTTATTACAGGAAGCAACATGCTCAACAGAAATGAAGTCGCGCAAGAAGAGATTTTTGGCAAAAGCGTGTCTGTTAGAATCAAGCGTTTTTCGCTAGCCAAAACAAAGTGCTGAAACAGAAACCTCCTCAGTCATTTGCAGCCGATGAAGAAATGTTCAACGAGGGGTGAAGAAATTTCTTTCCCGACAGAGAAAGGGGGAAGTGGGAGGGAGGGAGGAGGGGTCGAAGGGTGTGCACTAGCGCCACCTATTATCGCTCAACCCTCGTTTATTGCTTCACCTGGCATCGAGGTTAGGCAAAGTTTGAAACTGAAACTTTTTACTTGCGAACAAAGCCGTAAAAAGCACAGAATTGTGATAGATGGCGGCATAGAAAAAAAGGCGTCTTCTCGATGTTCACGCCAACCTAACTCTTACTAATTAGCGCCGTAATTAGCGACTTTTTCCCCTTCTTCATTCGCTCAGTTCTAAGTGAGTGCTAATGTTGGTGTGGCAGTGTCGTTTGCAAAGGGAAAATGCGCCTCGATTTTTGCTCATTTCGAGAATTTTTTATTTTTTTTTTATTTTTCAGAAATTTTTGATTTTTTTCTTTTTCTCCCCGGAGTTTTTTTTTTTTACTTTCTGCGTGTCTTTATGTCGGAAAGAGTACGCTAAATACAATTTCGAATGCTGTTCGTGTTTCGGGGGAAGACTGTCTATTTCCGTCGTCAGTTTCTTCTTTCTGATGAGAAAAGCGCGAAACGGAATCGCTTCGAAACAAAACTTTAGTAATCGTGGTAATAGTTGAAATGCGCGTTTGCCATTTTTGCTAGAACTGTGGAATTATGAATTGTTGCACGAAATTGCGGAAATGTTTTTCTCCGTGTTTCATAACTGAGATAAATATTGAAATGTGGAGTAATTTTATCTTTTTTTTTTTAAAGCAGCTCCATTTAAATTCCTATCTTTAATTTCTTTAAACATAATTTGCATGTTTTCAATCTGTCTTAAACGAAGCACTAAGATGTAATAATTTCGATATGAAGGGAGACACAATATTAGTAACTCAGTGTAAAGAATTGCTTATTTTGTATGTTTCGCTAGCAGAGACCACTCTGCCAGCGAAACATACAAAATAAGCAAATTATTGATATATAAGCCTGTCAGTTTAATATGCCATAGTAGACGGTCTCTGATGATGGCAGGACCACAACAGAAACATCCATGCCTTACTCGGACTCGAACCCAGATCCTTCTGACCAGTACCATGCGCGATCGGAAAGCATCGTACTTTGTTTTCGGATTGAAATCATCGTACTTTGCTTCTGACCAGTACCATGCGCGATCGCGCATGGTACTGGTCAGAAGGATCTGGGTTCGAGTCCGAGTAAGGCATGGATGTTTCTGTTGTGGTCGCTGCCATCATCAGAGACCGTCTACTATGGCATATTAAACTGACAGGCTTCTCGCGCATGGTACTGGTCAGAAGGATCTGGGTTCGAGTCCGCATCGTATTTTGTTTTCGGCATCGTATTTTGTTTTCGGATTGAAATCATCGTACTTTGCGGAAACTTTTCGGAAGCATCGTACTTTGTTTTCGGATTTAAATCATCGTACTTTGCTTCTGACCAGTACCATGCGCGATCGCGCATGGTATTGGTCAGAAGGATCTGGGTTCGAGTCCGAGTAAGGCATGGATGTTTCTGTTGTGGTCCTGCCATCATCAGAGACCGTATACTATGGCGTATTAAACTGACAGGCTTCTATCAGACTTCTGTGGTAAGCAGCTGCTTGAGGTGATATTTATTTTATATTCTGAATAATAGAATAAATATTAGCTGGATAGATTAGGTTTTGTATGTTGAGAGTGGGACTCGAACGAGTGGGACTCGAACCCATGACCTCCTGATAATATTTTAGGTGCTCTGACCCAGTTGGGTTGTTTTATCTCTTAACGGCACTTTTTGCACACAATATCGTAAATGGCCAGGTCATAATGACCCCAAGGCCTCAGAGAATAGTGTGCAAAAAAGTGCCGCTCAGAGGTAAAACAACCTAACTCGGCGGGATAACACCTGCAAACGATAATGAAGAAAACAGCAAACATGGCCGATATCGGCGTCCTTAGAAAAACAACATTTTTCTGCTCATGAATTAAAAAAACAAACAAAAAGTTATCGCCATCGTTGATCATGACCGCGAGAGCACAGGCTGTTATTTATTTCAAATTCAGGTATCACTTTTTGAGCCTCCGTGTGTATCTTCATCATTACTTATTTTGTACTTTTCTAAAACGTTTCGAAAGAAATAATTGAGTCACATCACCTCTGACACCATAAAGCCATTAAAAACCTGAAACTCGCCACAGGTAAATAAACATCCGTCTCAAGTAAATAAAAAAGTAAACAACAACAACAACATCATCAGAACCTTATTTAACTCTTCAAATACGTGTTGAACTTCCTTTGTATTCAAGTAAATAGTTGGCCGTGTACGATACCGTTAATAACTGGCGCAGACAGCCAGGTGGGGTAACAGTTTCTCGTGGGTCTATGTGAGAGCATAAGGGGTCCCCTCCCTTACCCTAGGTAGACGCAGGAGTCGGCAAGCAGACCCCACGGGACCAGCTGGTCTGCGGCCGTTTCGTCCCGCTAGTTGCCTTAATCACGTCTGCCACGCGCCAGCCGACAGTCCTCTATAACGGTCACCCGGGTAAATGAGTGGCCTTGGGGTGGTCGCGGCCGCACGCATGGGAAGAGGTCCGCATCTTGATGAAACGGCGCTTGGGGGTCGGTGCAGAAGGTTGTGGAAGTGGGGAGTTATTAAGCATCCCTCATTTCCTCCCCATACACGCTTCTGCGCAGTTATAAGCTGATGACGGATTCTTGGAGGATGACAGATTAAGTGAAAGCATCTTTTGCATTTGAGATGCTCCGTTGCAATCCTGAAGAGATGAATTCTGGGAAGCGAAACAATTATAGGAGTGTTTCGCTTTTTTTAAACAGTGATTAGTGATGAAATCGTCGTGGAAGAATAAGTCAAAATATTGTTTTTCTTTTCCTTTGAATGGGCAATAAACAAAATCTTAAATTGAATAATCAGTGGAATTTTGTTGAAAGTTTCTCTTGAAAAGGAAAAGAAGAGACTAGGAAGAAAATGGAAGAAAATACGATGGAGATGATTGGATACAGACGTTGCATATATGATGTGGATATGAGAAGAAAATGGATGAGAGGTAAATCGCAAAGAAGATACGGAGTTGGATAACACCTGGAAAGAGGAGCTGAGGAAGATCGAGAAGAGAGAAAGGAGTGAAGGATGCAATACAGAAAAGAGGTTAAAGGATGATCAGTGAAGAAAAATGAAGGATTCAAGAGATGTTCGTAAATGGGGGAGAAGAGGTTACCAAAAAAAATATGGAGATGGATAATATCTGGAAAGAGAATATGAAGACGATCGACAAAAGATGATGTGGAGCATGTAGTGCCAAAAAAAAAAAAGATTTAGAGGAAAAGCAATAAAAAGAAAAGGGCAACCTTAAAAGAAATAATTTTTTCTGAAACTTTTGAAGAAAACTTATTGTGTATCTTGGAGCCACTAAAAGGGAATGAGTTTTGTATCGAATGACATTGGGAATGATAATGATGTAGTAGGAACTAATTATCGTTCACTGGTTATCTGAAATGCTCATACTTGGACACGTGATTTAAAACCGTGTCTGAAGTAGAAACAAATATTATTTGAAGATGAACTGACGAGGATGGTAATTTTTTTTTTATTTTGCTGAAATTTAACTTCGACATCTGCTTCTCCTCCCCGGTCTCTTCTAAGCGATTAATGATTAAATCAGCGATGGTCGTTAGTTGAGGGGCAAATTTGGCGACCCTTATAAAAATTGTCGCTAGTGCTCCCCTGATTCATCCAACCAAAATAAAAAAAATCTCTCGTTTATCTCTTAAATCAGAAAAGTTGAGACGATAAAATGAAAACAATAGTTCTTTTCTTTCTGAAAAGAGCTAAAAAAAAACATTTCGTTACCTTGAAAAGCACAATTTTTTTCTAGGAATTTTCCCCTCCTAGTGTTTGGACGGGAAAAGTTAAGCCACATCATCGAATGAGAGCAGAGCTGAGTGCATGCTTTGGCAACTAGGGTGGCCACGTCATCCCCTTTCAAGGCCGCTCTCTTGTTCCCAAACAGTCTGCAGCAAACGGGCACAAGTGGATGTCGTAACTTGAACAAAACATAACGAGAAAGGAAAATATATCAGTGAACAGTTCGGCCGCAGATAAACTCCGACAAGATAACTCGTTCACCAGTCAAAGTACACAGGAGGATGCGACATTTCTTAACTGCATTCGCACTGAATTACATGGCTGAGAAAGAGGTATTTTTAACGTATTTTGTTTTTGATTCTCAGTTCATGTGGGGCGGGGGTGGCTCAGTCGGTAGCGCGCCAGGCTCGTAATCTGTAGTTCCCAGGTTCGAGTCCCAGCTGGGTCAGCGTTGAGATTTATCTCCGCAAAATTCCCCGCCCTGCCCACGGTCAGTAGGGGACACCGATGGGCTTGGAAAGGCCGCCGTCCGTCGGATGGGACGTTAAGCCGTGGCCCCGTGTGCGGGAGAGCTATACCCTGTGCACGTTAAAGAACACGCTGGATGGCCTTGACGGGAGGCTACCATCTGTCTCCCAACAGCTGTTCTAGTGGGTCCCCTCCCCCAACCTTCTCTGAGCCTTCGGGGTCTATGTGACCTGGCCATTTAGCTCATGGTGTGCAAAAAAGTGCCGCTCAAAGGTAAAACAACCCAACCCAACAACTCAGTTCATGTTTCCCTTAACAGATTATAGCTGTTTTTTTGTTCTGATTTCTGATACTGCAAGATCTGCAATTCAAGATCCCTCAGAGCAAACATTGTTTATTATAAAGAATTTGTAATGTAAAATCGGGCAAGATTTCGATTAAAAAGTTCACCTGAAGTCCTGGTTATGCTCAATGTTAGTATTAATTACTTAAATCAACTTGTTAGAAGTCTCTGATCTCTGTTCTTTGCTTTTTTCTTGCGTTATAGTGTAATCCTGTAGTAGACTTATTACAATCTATCGTATAGTATTTTAAACATTACTAACTTATAGTAAACTTTATTCGTTATATTAAAACTGTCTTGTACTTCAATTACAATCGAGAAAGCGTTAGCAAACTTAACTACATTTAGAGCTTGATTCTAAGGGTTTAAACCACGGGAAGGAAGCATCATACTTAAGGTACATATTGCTGGCTATATGATTCCTTTGTAACCTACCACCTATATGACTCCTTTGGGTCCTCGCTACCTATATGATTCCTTTGTAACCTACCACCTATATGACTCCTTTGGGTCCTCGCTACCTATATGATTCCTTTGTAACCTACCACCTATATGACTCCTTTGGGTCCTCGCTACCTATACGATTCCTTTGTAACCTACCACCTATATGACTCCTTTGGGTCCTCGCTACCTATATGATTCCTTTGTAACCTACCACCTATATGACTCCTTTGGGTCCTCGCTACCTATATGATTCCTTTGTAACTAACCTAGAGCCGTCCCGTGGTCGAGTGGTTAACGCGCTTGGCTACTGATCTAAGGGACCTGGGTTCGAGCCCCTGGGTAAGGCATCGATGTGTCATTTTTCTGCTGAGGTCCTGCCATCCTCACAGACCTTCTACTATGGCATATAAATTGACAGGCTCCTGTCAGACCTCTGTGGCAAACAGCTGCTTGAGGATTTTTTTAACCTACCAGAAGTCTGCTATTAAGTATCTACGAAAACTGGTAAGCGCCTATTTTTAAAGCAGAAGTCTATAACTTAATAATTTAACATATAAGGTCCAAAATTGATTTATCATCGCAATATTATATATTCTACTTTCTAACGTATTGTCTAAGCAGTTTCAGTTGTCTATACACTGTACTTTGCAACTGTGTCGACAAATTTTACTTTAAAATGGGAAGAAGATCCCCACATATATATTCAATGAACACTGATATGTAGGCTTAATTATAGACGCTTGGTTGCCGATGTTTATGGGGGCGGGGGTGGCTTAGTCAGTTCCCAAGATCGGGTCCCAGCTAGGTTGAGATTTATCTCCGCAAAATTCCCCGCCCTTCCCACGGTCAGTAGGGGACACCGATGGGCTTGGAAAGGCTACAGTCCGTCGGATGTGACATTAAGCCGCGGTCCTGTGTGCAGAGAGCCATACCCTGTGCACGTTAAAGAACGCGCTGGATGTCCTTGACGGGAGGCTACCATCTGTCACCCAACAGTTGTTCCAGTGGGTCTCCTCTCCCCAACCTTCTCTGAGCCTTCGGGGTCCTTGTGACCTGGCCATTTAGCCCATGGTGTGCAAAAAAGTGCCCCTCAGAGGTAAAACAACCCAACATAACTTAATTACAGAGTCTTGACCACTTATTAAAATATAACAGTAATCGTTTAGTGCCTCCGTAAAAGAAATCAACTTTGCCGATAACACCTGGAAAGAAGAGGTGAAGAAAATCGAGAAGAAGAAAAAAACAGTGAAAGATGCAATACAGGAAAGAAGTTAAAGGATGATCAGTGAATAAAAGTGAAGGATTCAAGATACGTTCCAGGTTACGGCTTTCTCTAGATTACGAGCTGCACTTATTTCCAACTTTATTGCGCCAGAATCCTGACTTTAGAGCACACATGAATTCGTAGAAGAATTGTGCAAAGTGCGGATCTTTCTTATCTTGCAGACTTTTGATATGAGAGCTCGAAACGGAATTCCTCCGGCTATTGTCTTCTTATCCGAAGAAAAGTCCACAGAATCGATTAAGATAACTGTTTGTGTGGGGGGGGGGGATCTTCATTTTCCCCCCCTGATTCCTTACAGTTTCCCAGTTTAAACTGTTAGCTTTCTATAAACAGCAATTCGAAACTGACATTAATCTTGTAGAAGGGGAAATCAAATTATGGGTTATGCTTTTTTATCTAAGAGGGACCTTACCTCTGAGTTGCACTTTTGTGCACACAACGACTCGGATGGCTCAGAGTTGTTAGCAGACAGATGGTAGCCTGCCGTCGAGGCTATTCAGCATGTTCTTTAACGTGCAAGGTTATGGGCTCTCCTGCAAAAAGAGTCACGGCTTAAGGACTCATCCGACGGGCGGCAGTCTTTCCAAGCCACCGAAGCCAGGATTGAGGATAAACGGACTGCAGGTTACGAGCCTGGCGCGCTACCGACTGAGCCAACCTCCGCCCCACCTATGAGTGGCCCTTTTTTTACACAATGGGCTAAATGGGCAGGTTACAGAGACCCCAACAGCTCAGAAATAGGTAGGGGGAAGGGATCTCCTGAACACCTATTAGGGGAAAAATAGAAGACTCTCATCAAGGGGGCGGTGGTGGCTCAGTCCGTAGCGCGCCAGGCTCGTAATCTGTAGTTCCCAGGTTCGAGTCACAGCTGAGTCAGCATTGAGATTTATCTCCGCAAAATTCCTCGCCCTGCCCACGGTCAGTAGGGGACACCGATGGGCTTGGAAAGCCGCCGTCCGTCGGATGGGACGTTAAGCCGTGGCCCCGTGTGAGGGAGAGCCATACCCTGTGCACGTTAAAGAACACGCTGGATGGCCTTGACGGGAGGCTACCATCTGTCTCCCAACAGCTGTTCCAGTGGGTCCCCTCCCCCAATGTTCTCTGAGCCTCGGGGTCCATGTGACCTGGCCATTTAGCCCATGATGTGCAAAAAAGTGCCGCTCAGAGGTAAAACAACCCAACTCTCATCAAGGCCGTTAAGCTTTAACGCGCATAAATTATGGCTCTCTTCGACACGGAGCCATAGTTTAAGGATTTTTACCCAATCCATAGACGTCCTTTTTTCCACGTGGTTACATGAGAAAATCTTAATGCAGGCACAGCGGGTTTTAAACCTGGCAATATTAAATAAATAAAAAATAAAATAAATATGGTCGAATGGTTATCGCGCTTGGCCACTGATCTAAGGGACCTGGGTTCGAGCCCCGGATAAGGCATGGTTGTACGTGTCGTTTTTCTGCTGAGGTCCTGCCATCCTCACAGACCTTCTACTCTGACATATAAACTGGCAGGCTCCTGTCAGACCTCTGTGGCATGCAGCTGCTTGAGGGGGTGTTTATTTATTATAATATCAGCTTACGAGTGTGACACGTTACCAACTGAGAGAATCGGGCCCGAATCAAACATGCTTATCCCTCAAACAATTCCCTGCTACATTCCATGCACATAGTTCTAGCGAATAAGAATGGAATGTATATGCAGCTATTGATAGTCAGCGTGCCATAAGCTGCCAAAATCATTTTAAGGAGTAATTCAGGTATCCTAATGTATACCCACATTCCAAACTACTTTTTTTTAAGGAAATTGGGATGCTGCCTTTGTTACCTTTAATAACGCTAAACCAATTTCTGTGTAATCTTACTCTAACAAGAAAGTTTTTCATACACTGTTTGAAATTGATACTAAAAGGGTTGGGTTGTTTTACCTCTGAACGGTACTTTTTTGCACACCATTGGCTAAATGGCCAGGTCACATGGACCCCGAAGACTCAGAGAAGGTTGGGGGAGGGGACCCACTGGAAGAGCTGTTGGGAGACAGATGGTAGCCTCCCGTCAAGGCCATCCAGCGTGTTCTTTAACGTGCACAGGGTATGGCTCTCCCTCACACGGGGCCACGGCTTAACGTCCCATCCGACGGACGGCGGCCTTTCCAAGTCCATCGGTGTCCCCTACTGACCGTGGGCAGGGCGGGGAATTTTGCGGAGATAAACTCAACGCTGACCCAGCTGTGACTCGAACCTGGGAACTACAGATTACGAGCCTGGCGCGCTACCGACTGAGCCACCCCCCGCCCCATCATTTTAAGGAGTAATTCAGGTATCCTAATGTAGACCCACATTCCAAACTACTTTTTTTAAGGAAATTGGGATGCTGCCTTTGATACCTTTAATAACGCTAAACAATTTCTGTGTAATCTTACGCTAATAAGAAAGCTTTTCATACACTGTTTGAAATTGATACTAAAAGGATTAACTTGCACAGGGTAGGCTCCCTTGCATATGGGGCCACGGCTTAGCGTCCCATCAGACGAATGGCTGCTTTTCCAAACCCATTGGTGTTCCCTTTCGTCAACGACGGGCAGCGGAAATAAGTTTCGTACGCTGGGAAAGTTAGGATTCGAACCTGAAATTTGAAGATTATGAGTCTGGTGGCAATGGATTAAGCTTTTCCTTCCTCAACAGTGAAATGGAAATTAGTCTGTTGATAAAGGTGATGAAAATCCGCTGAGATTCCTGTCTGTTAAATTTTAACAATCAGCAGATTGATGGGTTTCAAAGCTCAGACCAGAAATCTAAAATAGCGATTTTTAGCAATCCTTGTGTAAGGTTTATATGCTGTATGAGAAATCAGGATAGGTTTCAATAATGCTTCCAAGTCTATGGGGCGGAGGTGGCTCCGCCCCATAGACACAAGTCTTTTTCCGCCCTTTGCGTTAGGGAGACAACATCCCTTTTTGAAAACAAGAAGCTGATGAAGATGCAGAAATATGAAACGAAACCAAATACCCAAAATTCAGGTTTACATATTTGTTAAAGGAAAGAAAAAATATATTAATATTTGGTACAACTGTATCATTATTCAACATAAATTTATTTTTCGATCAATTTTTTCCAGAAGAGGGGGACTACCTGCCCTCTTGTCCTACCTCTCCCCATTCCAAAAAAACTTCCGATGTCCATATTTTTTCTTTTGCCATTCTCTTTGGGGCGGGGGTGGCTCAGTCGGTAGTGCGCCAGGCTCGTAATCTGTAGTTCCCAGGTTCAAGTCCCAGCTGGGTCAGCGTTGAGTTTTTTCCCCGCAAAATTCCCCGCCCTGCCCACGGTCAGTAGGGGACACCGATGGGCTTGGAAAGGCCGCCGTCCGTCGGATGGGACGTTAAGCCGTGGCCCCGTGTGCGGGAGAGTCATACCCTGTGCACGTTAAAGAAAACGCTGGATGGCCTTGACGGGAGGCTATCATCTGTCACCCAACAGCTGTTCCAGTGGGTCCCCTCCCCCAACCTTCTCTGAGCCTTCGGGGTCCATGTGACCTGGCCATTTAGCCCATAGTGTGCAAAAAAGTGCCGCTCAGAGGTAAACAACCCAACCCAAAGCCATTCTCTTTTAACTTAATTAGCATATTAAGAGTTTTCCAGTCATTATTGTTTCGCAGACATCATAAGTTTTCGGTATTGAAGTGCGATGTTGGACCTCTCAGATACGTTTATCGCTATGCGAAGAATTGCGGGGGGGGGGGGGAAGAACTTCCTTAAGACATTTATCGGTGTAAAAAGCGATTCCGATGTTGGGCATCCTTTATACGATTATCTGTGGAAGAGAAGATTACTATGAACCCAGACAAAAAAGGAATCCAAAACGAAGCAAAAGTGACGATAGCCGAGATCGTTTGCATTCACTATGGCGTGAGTGATATTCGTAAGCATAAAAAATGACAGTCCGCAGTGGATGCGAGAGGTTGGTGGACATAAAGGAGATCTCCTCCTCCTCTTCCTTTGACTTTGCTCTCCCACGTGATTCACATCCTCTCTGTGTCCAAGATGACGTCCGTACGAATTCCGGTCGACATGAGGGAACACAATACTGAGGAAACGGACATTAGAGGAACCTGCAAGGAAGACAATGCCGCTCCGGAGGGAGGGGTTACCAAGGCAACGACAGTGCTCACCCACCACCATCACCACCACCATCCAGGCAGGGTGCCGGTCTGGGTGGATGCATGTATATATGATGGCAATTATCGGAGTAAGCTATGAAAGTCAGTGGAAGTGCAATTAGTGAGCCGCAGTTGTATACAGTCCAACATATGGCTATTCCATGGCCTTGACAATGGTATAGGCGAGCACTATGGAGGTTAGGAGCAAGGGACAGATGGTGGGAGACATCTCTAACTCCTCCACTGGCGTGTGCTTCCGACGGCGGTGGGAACGGCCTCGTTGCTCTTAGCTGGACGCTCGGGTGATGCGTTGCCTCACTTTAACCACATCACGTCTGACCTCTTTCGTATCGAGGTGGGGGGGGGGGGGTATTTGTGCGAACTCTGCAAGCTGTGAGAAACAAAAATGAAAAAAGAAAAATTCCACTGAACTCACGCTCTTATGGGAGACTGCAAAAATGTGCCCTTTTGGGAACAATGCTAATTGTCTGTTTAAGAGAATGCTGCTTGTGTTTCCTTTAGCAAGGGATTGGTTCAGTATGTAGCATTTCATGCTCGTAGTCTACAGTTCCCAGGTTCGAGTCCCGACTGTGGCAGTGCTGAGATTTACGTTTGGTAATATGTGGCAGTGCTGAGATTTACGTTGGTATATCCCTGCCCTCGGTGGGTTGGGTTGTTTTACCTCTGAGTGACACTTTTTTGTACACAGTGGGCTAAATGGCCAGGTCACATGGACCCCGAAGGCTCAGAGAAGGGTTGGGGGAGGGGACCCACTGGAACAGCTGTGGGGAGACAGATGGTAGCCTCCCGTCAAGGCCATCCAGCGTGTTCTTTAACGTGCACAGGGTATGGCTTTTTGCACAGGTATGGCACAGTTTTACTTTTTTGCACACAATGGGCTAAATGGCCAGGTCACATGGACCCCGAAGGCTCAGAGAAGGTTGGGGGAGGGAACCCACTGGAACAGCTGTTGGGAGACAAATGGTAGCCTCCCATCAAGGCCATCCAGCGTGTTCTTTAACGTGCACAGGGTACGGCTCTCCCGCACACGGAGGCACGGCTTAACGTCCCATCCATCGGTGTCCCCTACTGACCGTGGGCAGGGCGGGGAATTTTGCGAGATAAATCTCAACGCTGACCCAGCTGGGACTCGAACCTGGGAACTACAGATTACGTGCCCTCGGTGAGAAATAGCGACATCTATGGGCTTGAAAAGGCTACCATCTGTTCCATGTGCAGGAGAGCCATGCCCTGTGCACTTTAAAGAACACGCTGAAAGACCTTGACAGAAGTTTACATCTGTCTCCTATCAGCTGTCTAGTGGGTCCCCGTACTCATCTGTGCGCCTTGTGTGCAAAAAAGCGCCGCTCAGAGGTAAAACAACCCAACCCAATCCGATTAAAGAGCATCTCAGATTTAGGAGAAACGAAAATGCTTGCTGGACTTTGCTTGATTATATATTAATATATAGTGCTAATTTTTTCTAGACATGAAATTATAAATGATAATAGATATGAAGGCAATGTGTATATAAGATAGATAAACATTAATATTCTTATATTCAGGAATACTTTTACGATAAACATTCCTAACAAAAATTTCCGTAGTTGAAACAAATTTCCGCTCAATTGTTTCGCAAGCGATCTTAATTACGTACATCGTATTAAAACAACGCATGAGAGCAAACGATAGAAAGAGATAAAGTTCAGTACCAAGCGATAAGCAATGAGAACCTTTTATCATTTCCCAAACATCTAATGCAAAAAAAAAATCAGCCTTATAAAGATAAAAACGATAACGAGTATATTTTGCAGAGTCATGAGACATTTAGTTTAGAGAGAATTAATAACTGGAATGACCACGAGATTCCGGCGAACAGAGAATCCTCATTTTCGAAGTTTCTCATTTTTCCGAACTTCAGCACTTTATAACAGTGGAAACAAAAACAAAATTTAAGATTTTTTTCATTTATCTCTTAAAAGAAAAGGAAATGTTGATGTCTAAGGTCATTTAGTCCATTATCGGCAAAAAAAGCGCTGCTCATAGGCAAAACAGCCCAAAACAAAAATTGTTTCAGAAATTAGAGCTTTCAAACTCATGGTAAATTTAAAAACTGTTAAAAGTAGTTTATCTTTAGTAAAAATAAAATAAATACCCTCTCAAGCAGCTGCTTGCCACAGAGGTCTGACAGGAGCCTGTCAGTTTATATGCCAGAGTAGAAGGTCTGTGAGGATGGCAGGACCTCAGCAGAAAAGCAACACAAACGTCCATACCTTATCCGGGTCCCGACTGTGGCAGTGCTGAGATTTACGTTTCGTAATCCCTGCCCTCGATGGGTTGGGTTGTTTTACCCAACAGCTGTTCCTACGAACCCAGGTCCCGTAGATCACTAGCCAAGCGCGCTAACCACTCGGCCACGGCACGCATGTAATAAAAAAAAAAACATTTGTGTTTTCAAAAATATTTAAGATTTACCGACTGCCGACTACGAAATGAGTATAACATTCTCTTTCATAAAAAAAAACCCCTCCGAAAACAGGATGCAGTTAAGAAAAACCCACAAAATTGCAATGATCCTCCCAAAAAAAATCTCTCGTAAAAGAATCACACGAAGATCTGATTCTTCTGAATCTCCTCTACATTTTGGTGTTGTGGTGTCTGTCACGAAAAGGCTTTTGTCCAACATTTCCTTTCGTGAAGCGGACTTGCGGCCAAGCCAGCCGACAATCACTGAGTGACTTATCCGTTGACGTAACCTTCCTGTGGACCACTTAATGCGACGAATATCCTCTCTCGTTCGTGGCCTTCGTCGGTCCACCCAGCAGGATTCACTCACTCCGCTCGCTGACTGGTTCTCTCTGTTGCTGCTTCTGCGGCGACAGTGCTGCAAGTCCAACTCATGGCCTGATTGTCGGCTCCGTTTCCGTCTCTAGAGCTAAGGACGACGGCGATGAGAAAGTCCTCCGCCAACGAATTGCATCCTGCTCCCAGTTCCAGATAGCAATTAATAAGAGTCTGATGAGTTGGTTGATAGACTCATAAGTCATGAGTAGTGATTGCTTAGTTGGAAAGAAGCGCTTCATTAGGAAATTCGTCATGAAATATTTCAGTTTTTGATAGGTAGTTATTGTTAGTGACTTAGACCTTTTTTTAAAGTGGAAAGAGGTATGATTTGTTTTTTAGTCATTGAATAAAATGGATTTTTTTCTGAGGTTATTGACATAGAGGCTTTGTTAGACGGTGGTTCTGTAGTATGGGAGGATTGTTGTAACTCAATTTTTAGAAGAAAAAAAATGAGTTTGAAACTAGAGGACATTTGTGTTTCAAATCTTGGGGGTTTTTGTGGTTAACTGCCACTCTTAGTTCCTTTTGATCTTTTCTAATCCCTGAAACCAGATCTGACTGGAGATTCTTGTGGTCAGTTCTGAGATTTGTCATTCTTGCAACCGGTTCTGAGTCTTGCGATTTTTGTGGCCATTTCTAATAGATGATAATAATGATATATAATAATAATGATGACTGTACCTCTAAGCAGAGCTTTTATGCCCACAATGGTTTAAATGGGAAGAGCATAAGGGGATTACTCAACCCCGTGAGTAGATGATGAGAATGCACTGGACAGCGTCAGGCGACAGACGAAATTCATCATCATCTAAGCCATTCAGTGTGTTCTTTAAGATGCACATGGCATGACCCTCCTGCACACGGTCCACGGCTTAACGACCCATCCCACGGACGACAATCTTTTCAAATCCGTCGGGATCCCGGTATTATAGATGATATAACTTTTTGACCAGCTGAATAAATTGGGATGCTTGTGACTAGTTCTGAGTCATTTGATCCTTATAAGCAGTTCTTAATCTTGGCATACTTATAAACAGTTCTCTCTCTTAATAAATAAATAAATACCCCCTCAAGCAGCTGCTTGCACTAGAGGTCTGATAGGAGCCTGTCAGTTTATATGCCACAGTAGAAGATCTGAGAGGATGGCAGGACCTCAGCAGAAAAACGACACATACTTCCATGCCTTAATCCAGGGCTCGAACCCAGGTCCCGCAGCTCAGTCTTAGCATAATTAAAATCAGTTACGAATCTTGCATCCTTATAATCAGTTGCGAATTTGGCATCCTTATAATCAGTTCTTTTTTTTGGGGGATCCTTTATAATCAGCTCTGGAGTCTTGGGATTCTTCTATTATACTGAACAAACATTGTTGGGAAAAAAATCAATCTTCATTCGATTAATATTTTAAAGTTTTACATTTTTTTTTAATAAAAAGTTATTTTCCAAATTAAATGCTTTGAATTAAAGTTTCCCGGTACGTAAAGTGAGCATTATTCCCAATTATTTCCAATTATATTGACCAGTATTTTTTAGGTCGACTTGTAACAACTTAATGCTTAACCAGAAGCTTTGTCACTACATGCCACCAGATGGCGCAAGGGAAAAATCACAGCAGCTTTTGGGATGAACTTCAGTTACTTCGAGTTGGATGAGAGCAGGAGGATTAAGATCCAAATTTATCATTAGCTTTCAGAGGAAAAAAATTAAAAAAAAAAAGACAATCAATAAATCTTTCGGAAATTAATTACAACTATAAAAAAAGAAAGATGAGGGTGAAAGTCGAATGACTAAAATAATGCAGTTGTTTTAAACTTTTCAAAGAAGTCATGTTATTTTTACTTTCCCAAAGAAGTCGTGATATTTTTACTTTCTCAAAGAGTTCGTGAAAAGATACATAGAAAAGTGTCATAGAAAACACACTTCAACAATTATTAAAACATGTTGAAAAAAATTACGCTGACGCGGCGGGAATCGAACCCGCGACTCTTTAGATACAGTCGCTCAAAAAAGTATCCGAACGCTATGGTTGATTACAGATTTCAGAAAAAAATATCTGGCAAATTTTTTTTTAGAAATTAGTGATCTGGCAACTTTCGTGAACTGCCAGATTATTAATTTCTAAAAAAAATCGTTGCCAGATATTTTTTCTGAATTCTGTAATCAACCATAGCGTTTGGATACTTTTTTGAGCGACTGTTGACGTTAGCGGAGATAAAGCACAATGCTGTTATAGTTGTGATTCGAACCTATATGTAATTTATGACGAATCCCGATACTCCGCAATTCAGAGACTGCACTACATCTTTAGGGAGAAGCTACGTTTACCACTATCTACCGTCGGGGCTGAACAGTACTATAGAAGTCAAGTCCAGCACTCGCCAACACCTAATTGTAATCTTCGTCCTGGATCGCCACAAACAAGGATATTGAGAATCCAACTTGCTCCGGCGTCCCTGACGCCAGATAGATTGCGAGCCACTTTCCGTCCCTAAGTATGAAGTAAAAAACAAACAACAAACAAGGATATTGAGAATCCAAGTTGCTCCGGCGTCCCTGACGCCAGATAGATTGCGAGCCACTTTCCGTCCCTAAGTATGATGTAAAAAACAAACAACAAACAAGGATATTGAGAATCCAAGTTGCTCCGGCGTCCCTGACGCCAGATAGATTGCGAGCCACTTTCCGTCCCTAAGTATGAAGTAAAAAACAAACAACAAACAAGGATATTGAGAATCCAAGTTGCTCCGGCGTCCCTGACGCCAGATAGATTGCGAGCCACTTTCCGTCCCTAAGTATGATGTAAAAAACAAACAACAAACAAGGATATTGAGAATCCAAGTTGCTCCGGCGTCCCTGACGCCAGATAGATTGCGAGCCACTTTCCGTCCCTAAGTATGATGTAAAAAACAAACAACAAACAAGGATATTGAGAATCCAAGTTGCTCCGGCGCCCCTGACGCCAGATAGATTGCGAGCCACTTTCCGTCCCTAAGTATGATGTAAAAAACAAACAACAAACAAGGATATTGAGAATCCAAGTTGCTCCGGCGCCCCTGACGCCAGATAGATTGCGAGCCACTTTCCGTCCCTAAGTATGAAGTAAAAAACAAACAACAAACAAGGATATTGAGAATCCAAGTTGCTCCGGCGTCCCTGACGCCAGATAGATTGCGAGCCACTTTCCGTCCCTAAGTATGATGTAAAAAACAAACAACAAACAAGGATATTGAGAATCCAAGTTGCTCCGGCGTCCCTGACGCCAGATAGATTGCGAGCCACTTTCCGTCCCTAAGTATGATGTAAAAAACAAACAACAAACAAGGATATTGAGAATCCAAGTTGCTCCGGCGCCCCTGACGCCAGATAGATTGCGAGCCACTTTCCGTCCCTAAGTATGATGTAAAAAACAAACAACAAACAAGGATATTGAGAATCCAAGTTGCTCCGGCGCCCCTGACGCCAGATAGATTGCGAGCCACTTTCCGTCCCTAAGTATGATGTAAAAAACAAACAACAAACAAGGATATTGAGAATCCAAGTTGCTCCGGCGCCCCTGACGCCAGATAGATTGCGAGCCACTTTCCGTCCCTAAGTATGATGTAAAAAACAAACAACAAACAAGGATATTGAGAATCCAAGTTGCTCCGGCGCCCCTGACGCCAGATAGATTGCGAGCCACTTCCGTCCTTAAGTATGATGTAAAAAACAAACAACAAACAAGGATATTGAGAATCCAACTTGCTCCGGCGTCCCTGACGCCAGATAGATTGCGAGCCACTTTCCGTCCCTAAGTATGAAGTAAAAAACAAACAACAAACAAGGATATTGAGAATCCAAGTTGCTCCGGCGTCCCTGACGCCAGATAGATTGCGAGCCACTTTCCGTCCCTAAGTATGATGTAAAAAACAAACAACAAACAAGGATATTGAGAATCCAAGTTGCTCCGGCGCCCCTGACGCCAGATAGATTGCGAGCCACTTTCCGTCCCTAAGTATGATGTAAAAAACAAACAGCAAACAAGGATATTGAGAATCCAAGTTGCTCCGGCGCCCCTGACGCCAGATAGATTGCGAGCCACTTTCCGTCCCTAAGTATGATGTAAAAAACAAACAACAAACAAGGATATTGAGAATCCAAGTTGCTCCGGCGCCCCTGACGCCAGATAGATTGCGAGCCACTTTCCGTCCCTAAGTATGATGTAAAAAACAAACAACAAACAAGGATATTGAGAATCCAAGTTGCTCCGGCGTCCCTGACGCCAGATAGATTGCGAGCCACTTTCCGTCCCTAAGTATGAAGTAAAAAACAAACAACAAACAAGGATATTGAGAATCCAAGTTGCTCCGGCGTCCCTGACGCCAGATAGATTGCGAGCCACTTTCCGTCCCTAAGTATGATGTAAAAAACAAACAACAAACAAGGATATTGAGAATCCAAGTTGCTCCGGCGTCCCTGACGCCAGATAGATTGCGAGCCACTTTCCGTCCCTAAGTATGATGTAAAAAACAAACAACAAACAAGGATATTGAGAATCCAAGTTGCTCCGGCGCCCCTGACGCCAGATAGATTGCGAGCCACTTTCCGTCCCTAAGTATGATGTAAAAAACAAACAACAAACAAGGATATTGAGAATCCAAGTTGCTCCGGCGCCCCTGACGCCAGATAGATTGCGAGCCACTTTCCGTCCCTAAGTATGAAGTAAAAAACAAACAACAAACAAGGATATTGAGAATCCAAGTTGCTCCGGCGTCCCTGACGCCAGATAGATTGCGAGCCACTTTCCGTCCCTAAGTATGATGTAAAAAACAAACAACAAACAAGGATATTGAGAATCCAAGTTGCTCCGGCGTCCCTGACGCCAGATAGATTGCGAGCCACTTTCCGTCCCTAAGTATGATGTAAAAAACAAACAACAAACAAGGATATTGAGAATCCAAGTTGCTCCGGCGCCCCTGACGCCAGATAGATTGCGAGCCACTTTCCGTCCCTAAGTATGATGTAAAAAACAAACAACAAACAAGGATATTGAGAATCCAAGTTGCTCCGGCGCCCCTGACGCCAGATAGATTGCGAGCCACTTTCCGTCCCTAAGTATGATGTAAAAAACAAACAACAAACAAGGATATTGAGAATCCAAGTTGCTCCGGCGCCCCTGACGCCAGATAGATTGCGAGCCACTTTCCGTCCCTAAGTATGATGTAAAAAACAAACAACAAACAAGGATATTGAGAATCCAAGTTGCTCCGGCGCCCCTGACGCCAGATAGATTGCGAGCCACTTTCCGTCCCTAAGTATGAAGTAAAAAACAAACAACAAACAAGGATATTGAGAATCCAAGTTGCTCCGGCGTCCCTGACGCCAGATAGATTGCGAGCCACTTTCCGTCCCTAAGTATGATGTAAAAAACAAACAACAAACAAGGATATTGAGAATCCAAGTTGCTCCGGCGTCCCTGACGCCAGATAGATTGCGAGCCACTTTCCGTCCCTAAGTATGATGTAAAAAACAAACAACAAACAAGGATATTGAGAATCCAAGTTGCTCCGGCGCCCCTGACGCCAGATAGATTGCGAGCCACTTTCCGTCCCTAAGTATGATGTAAAAAACAAACAACAAACAAGGATATTGAGAATCCAAGTTGCTCCGGCGCCCCTGACGCCAGATAGATTGCGAGCCACTTCCGTCCTTAAGTATGATGTAAAAAACAAACAACAAACAAGGATATTGAGAATCCAACTTGCTCCGGCGTCCCTGACGCCAGATAGATTGCGAGCCACTTTCCGTCCCTAAGTATGAAGTAAAAAACAAACAACAAACAAGGATATTGAGAATCCAAGTTGCTCCGGCGTCCCTGACGCCAGATAGATTGCGAGCCACTTTCCGTCCCTAAGTATGATGTAAAAAACAAACAACAAACAAGGATATTGAGAATCCAAGTTGCTCCAGCGCCCCTGACGCCAGATAGATTGCGAGCCACTTTCCGTCCCTAAGTATGATGTAAAAAACAAACAACAAACAAGGATATTGAGAATCCAAGTTGCTCCGGCGCCCCTGACGCCAGATAGATTGCGAGCCACTTCCGTCCTTAAGTATGATGTAAAAAACAAACAACAAACAAGGATATTGAGAATCCAACTTGCTCCGGCGTCCCTGACGCCAGATAGATTGCGAGCCACTTTCCGTCCCTAAGTATGAAGTAAAAAACAAACAACAAACAAGGATATTGAGAATCCAAGTTGCTCCGGCGTCCCTGACGCCAGATAGATTGCGAGCCACTTTCCGTCCCTAAGTATGATGTAAAAAACAAACAACAAACAAGGATATTGAGAATCCAAGTTGCTCCGGCGCCCCTGACGCCAGATAGATTGCGAGCCACTTTCCGTCCCTAAGTATGATGTAAAAAACAAACAACAAACAAGGATATTGAGAATCCAAGTTGCTCCGGCGCCCCTGACGCCAGATAGATTGCGAGCCACTTCCGTCCTTAAGTATGATGTAAAAAACAAACAACAAACAAGGATATTGAGAATCCAAGTTGCTCCGGCGCCCCTGACGCCAGATAGATTGCGAGCCACTTTCCATCCCTAAGTATGATGTAAAAAACAAACAACAAACAAGGATATTGAGAATCCAAGTTGCTCCGGTGCCCCTGACGCCAAATAGATTGCGAATCATTTCCGTCCCTAAGTGTGAAGTAAAAAGAATAGCCCAGACCTTACCCTTGCACCTGGGCTGCCTATATTCAAGCCACGTGAGTGACGCCTAACCGTGATTGTTTCAGCGTTATCTCCTCATCGATCATTAATCATTTGCATTTTTTCCTTTTAATCAGTCCGATGAATCGGACTCAACTGTCAGCTGATAATTTGCTCTCTGCCTTTCTTACTCTCTGTCCCATTATGACCTTGGACAATTATCGGCGAAAGATAATCCTGGAAAGTGATGATGCAAAAGCATCAAAATCCAGAATGACCTTTGATGAAAGGGAACACAGGAACATCTTCCTTATTAGCCAAAGCAGAACAATGGAAGTGATAAAGGTATTCATCAGAAATAAAGAAGAAAATGGAATTCTCGCTTTTAAATAAAAACTACGATATCATCAAATAAAAGATTGCACAGTCGACTTTCTCAAACTGGGGGTGTCTCAGTCGGTATCGTGCTCATCACCTGATGTTCCCAGGTTCGTGTCGCTATGTGCTCGAGTCGAGATTTTCTCCGCTAAACCCTCTTTCCCTTCGATGATAAATATCGGAATGCCGGGGGCGAGGGTGTCTCAGTCGGTAGCGCGCCGGGCTCGTAATCTGTAGTTCCCAGTTTAGAGTCCCAGCTGGGTCAGCGTTGAGATTTATCTCCGCATAATTCCCCTCCCTGCCCACGGTCCATGGGCTTGGAAAGGCCGTCGTCCGTCGGATGGGACGTTAATCCGTGGCCCGTGTATGGGAGAACCATACCCAGTGCACGTTAAAGAACACACTGGATGGCCTTGACGGGAGGCTACCATCTGTCTCCCAAAGCTGTTACAGTGGGTCCCCTACCCCAACCCTCTCTGAGCCTTCGGGGTCCATGTGACCTGGTCATTTAGCCCATGGTGTGCAAAAAAGTGCCGCTCAGGGGTAAAACAACCCAACCCCGAGATTTTCTCCGCTAAACCTTCTTTGACTTCGGTAATAAATACCGGGATACCGACGGGTTTGAAAAGAATTTCGTCCGTGGGATGGGTCGTTAAGCCGTGGAACGTGTGCAGGAGGGTCATGCCATGTGCATCTTAAAGAACACACTGAATGGCTTTGATGATGACGAATTTCGTCTGTCGCCCTGACAGCTGTCCAGTGCATTCTCATCATCTACTCACGGGGTTGAGTAATCCCCTTATGCTCTTCCCATTTAAACCATTGTGGGCATAAAAGCTCTGCTTAGAGGTACAGTCGCTCAAATAAATATCCGAACACTGTGATTGATTACAGAATTCTGAAAAAATATCTGGCAACGATTTTTTTTTAGAAATTAGTGATCTGGCAACCTTCGTGTCACGTGATTACAGAATTCAGGAAAAATATCTGGAGCGTGTACAGCAACTGTACACGCTCCAGTTACCGTTCACAGCAAACTGGAACGTGTGCAGTAACTGCACACGCTCCAGTTTGCTGTGAACGGTAACTGCACACGCTCAATATTTCCGTGAGTGAGCCCACACGATCTAGTATCAAAATAATATGACCACCTACAGTCGCTCAAAAAAGTATCCAAACACTATGGTTGATTGCAGAATTCAGAAAAAATATCTGGCAACGATTTTTTTTCGAAATTAGTGATCTGGCAACCTTCGTGTCACGTGACACGTATCTTCACTCTTGAATATGAAAGTCACTTAAGGAAAAGTTTAGAATTCACTTCGACCTTGATCAAAACATTGGCTTTTATGTCTCAACAAAGTTGATGTGTAAACCAAATACTGCATTTTTAAAGTTAAATTAATTGGGATGTTTTACTTCTGAGGTGCACTTTTGTGAACACAATGAGTTAAATGGCCAGGTCACAAGGATCCCAGGGATCAGTGGTGAAAGGGCAAGAGACGAATGGAAACCAATCTTTAAGGTGCACACAGAAAATGATTAGGCATAACTTAATCAACCATCTGAAGGACGGCGTTATTCCAAGCCCATTGGCATCCTCTTTCTCGCCGAGAACAGAACTTGGGTTAGCTGAGAAAATCTCCATACGGCCAATAATAGAGCCAGGGGTAGACTGGCACTTTCTTTTTCAAGGACACAATAACAACAGGAGGGCGCTTGGGCTGAGATAAAAAAAAAGATTTCGAATTTTTTTTAAAGTTTTCAATACTTATTCTGTTTATAGTTCATACTTACCACTTAAAAAAGTTTTTCCCCAATTCCACGGAACTTGTATAAAATAAGAATTATTATTATTCAAAATACAAAAAAAATTCTTGTTTGTTTTTTGAGAGTCCACGAGGCTGTAGAGCGCAAAGCTCCTTGTCAATCAACGCCTGAATATAGTTAGTTATTTAGATTCAAACAGAGCTTGAGAAAAAAAAAGAGACTTTTTTTTGTCCATCCTAATATCTCTGTGGATAATTCGCAATTTATAAAAAAATTTAAAGTTTTAAACTACGAAATGTAACAGGAGCTTAAGAAACCCCCGTACATGGACACAATCCAGATATAGATTTCCAACCATTCAGCGATAGCCTCGATCGATACGCCTCTCTGTGTACGATAAGGCATTAATTTCAGATGTCAAACCAAACTATTCTCAGCTATTGGTGAGCAACGGTTTTGGCGAAAGAGCTGCACAATCATCTTAACCACTTCCCAAGCGTTAATTGAGGCCTAGCGTATTTCTCGGCTCCCGAAGTGGTTTTCCCAACAAAGCAGCTCTGCTTCTCGGCGCGGATGACAACCAGAGAAGCCATTAATGAACCATTTTTCCTTCCCAAGCATTATCCTCCTCCCCCCCTCCCCCACCCACAGCCCCTCCCCCTCCTCTCCCCCTCCTCCTCTCTATCCCCCTCCGACCGGCGAATGGACAAATGAGTATCATCGATTGGGATTAAGTGCGGTCTACTTGCTGTGAAAGGGCACAAGTTAGATAACCGCTTAAAAACGCCCTGAGAGAAGTGGAACGCAAGCCACCAGCCTCACCGACTAGTTCCTACTTACCGGGCTAATCGCTTATCAATAAGCTAATTTTCCGACACTCAGAGCACTGTTTTTCTACAAGCAACACGACGCGCTCGCTTCTTAATTAAGCGTGTACGAATTAACAGTGCGGCTTTTACAGATGACTCGGTCCTGTGGATAAATCGGAGCTGATAATTGAATCAAAAGAGGCTCACCTCTTTTGGTGCTGGAAACGAGAGAGAACGGGAAAACACGAGAGAGCGAGGCAAGAGAGTTAAAAAGAAAGGAAGGTCTCCTCTGCTTGCGGGAGTCGTCTAACGAGAAAGTAACATCATTTAATAAGGAACGAATCAATACGTTAAAACTTCTTATAGTTTTTTTTTTATACTCACCGCCTTTTTTTTTTGTTACAGTAATTGCCTGGGTGGACAAAAATAGATTAAGTGGCCCGCGTTAAAAGATAGGTTGAGTTTTTGGGGCGACGCCTTTCTTTCCTCGCCGCGTTCAGCCACCCATGAGCCCAGTGCAGCGGGAATGATGCGTGAAATCGGTAGAATTACCCATCTACGCTGGCCTGCCGTTCGTCGAATTACCTGAGTTCAGTGGGTAAGGGTTTAACAACGGCAATCTTAGCGGAGTTGGACTGATCTTAACTCGCGTTTTGCACGAACCGAAGTTGAGCTCGGTTATTTTACCTCAGCGCAGCACTTTTATAGGAGAAAATAGGAAAAATGGCCAGGTCACAAAGACCCCAAAGGGTTCAGAGTTCAGTAGGAGAGGGACAGCTGTTGGTAGACAGATGGAATTCTTCCCGTCAAAGATGATGTGTTAAGTGTGTTCTACAACGTGCTCAAAAGGCGTGTTCCTGCACACATTGGGGCGGGGGTGGCTCAGTCGGTAGCGCGCCAGGCTCGTAATCTGTACTTCCCAGGTTCGAGTCCCAGCTCGGTCAGCGTTGAGATTTATCTCCGCAAAATTCCCCGCCCTGCCCACGGTCAGTAGGGGACACCGATGGACTTGGAAAGGCCGCCGTCCGTCGGATGGGACGTTAAGCCGTGGCTTCGTAGCGGAAGAGCCATACCCTGTGCACGTTAAAGAACACGCTGGATGGCCTTGACGGGAGGCTACCATCTGTCTCCCAACAGCTGTTCCAGTGGGTCCCCTCCCCCAACCTTCTCTGAGCCTTCGGGGTCCATGTGACCTGGCCATTTAGCCCATGGTGTTCCAAAAAGTGCCGCTCAGAAGTAAAACAACCCAACCCAACCTGCACACATTGATCTAAATGGCAAAGTCACAAGGACCCCAAGGCCTCAGAGCTGGTTAGAGGAAGAGGATCCACTGGACGGCTATCACCAAACAAATTTAATAAGCAAATTAATAAGCAAATGCTTCACATAAAATTTTATAAGCAAATTAATAAGCAAATGCTTCACATAAAATTTTATAAGCAAATTAAAAAGCAAATGCTTCACATAAAATTTTATAAGCAAATTAATAAGCAAATGCTTCACATAAAGTTTTATGCGAAACATTTGCTTATTAAATTTATTTGGTGATAGCCGCCCAGTGGATCCTCTTCCCCTAACCAGCTCTGAGGCCTTGGGGTCCTTGTGACTTTGCCATTTAAATCAATGTGTGCAGGAACACGCCTTTTGAGCACGTTGTAGAATACACTTAATGCATCGTCTTTGACGGGAAGAATTCCATCTGTCTCCCAACAGCTGTCCTTCTTATATTGAGCTCTGAACTTTTTAGGGGTCTTTGTGACCTGGCCAGTTTTCCCATTTTCTCATCTCAAAGTTTCTCAACATCTCAAGTTCGGAAATGAACTGAATCTGCCACTTGAAACAGAAATCACAACAACAATCGGCCTAGGTAGACACAACAACCATTCAATAACCATTAAACAAACCGTGTTAACATATAGATATTATATTCTTCTATTGACTGTGCGTTCAAAACCTCTCTGTTCTGCTGATTATCGTAAGTGAATTAGTAAGCTAAAGTTTCTCGTAATATTCAGATTCACATAAATAAATCCAAGTGGATGATATCTATTGGTTCGCGATCAGTTAGTGAAGTTTTCGAAAGAGTTTTTCACGATCGAGTTCATCCTCAAGAGCACAAGTCATCTGAGCGTTGGGGTGGGGGAGGCTCAGTCGGTAGCGCGCCAGGCTCGTAATCTGTAGTTCCCAGGTTCGAGTCCCAGCTGGGTCAGCGTTGAGATTTGTTTCCTCAAAATTCCCCGTCCTGCCCACGGTCCGATAGGTTTGGAGAGGTCGCCGTCCGTCGGATGGGACATTAAGCCGCGGCCCCGTGTGCGGGAGAGCCATACCCTGTGCGCGTTAAAGAACACGCTGGATGGCCTTGACGGGAGGCTACCATCTGTCTCCCAACAGCTGTTCCAGTGGGTCCCCTTTCCCAACCTTCTCTGAGCCTTCGGGGTCCATGTGACCTGGCCATTTAGCCCATGGTGTGCAAAAAAGTGCCACTCAGAGGTAAAACAACCCAACGTTAAAGAACACGCTGGATGGCCTTGACGGGAGGCTACCATCTGTCTCCCAACAGCTGTTCCATTGGGTCCCCTCCCCCAACCTTCTCTGAGCCTACGGGGTCCATGTGACATGGCCATTTAGCCCATGGTGTGCAAAAAAGTGCCGCTCAGAGGTAAAACAACGCAATCCATCTGAGCGTTATCAAAGTTTAGAGCCTTGGTCCTGAGACGCGCCAGAGCATTGCATCTTCCGTTATCTAATCGATGAAATGAAGAGTTATCTTTCGACTAACTCATTTTTTTATTCATTTGAGTGCAGCTTGTTTTCGCACGTGCTGAAAAAATAACCAGGTCAGCCCAAAGCGTCAGAGATGGGTAGAGAATTCACTGGAGAGCTGTTAGGAGACATGGAATGGAACGCTCTCGTCAAGACCATCCAGCGTGTTATTTAACATGCATAACATATTATTTGGTTAAATGGCTAGGTCACACGAACCCCAAGAGATTAGAGCTGGGTACGGAAGTAGTTCCATTGGATAGCTAGTTATCAGGAAACAACGTTCAGGCTATCCAGTCCTGGCATGAAGGATGTGTGCAGTCGCTAAAAAAACTATCCGAACAATATGGTTGATTACAGAATTCAGAAAAAATAAACAGGCAACGATTTTTTTTAGAAATTAGTGATCTGGCAACCCTCGTGTCACGTGAGACGAAGGTTGCCAGATCACTAATTTCTAAAAAAATCGTTGCCAGATATTTTTTCTGAATTCTGTAATCAACCATAGTGTTCGGATACTTTTTTGAGCGACTGTAGGTGGTCATATTATTTTGATACTAGATCGTGTGGGCTCACTCACGGAAATATTGAGCGTGTGCAGTTACCGTTCACAACAAACTGGAGCGTGTGCAGTAACTGCACACGCTCCAGTTTGCTGTGAACGGTAACTGGAGCGTGTACAGTTGCTGTATACGCTCCAGATATTTTTCCTGAATTCTGTAATCACGTGACACGAAGGTTAAAAACCAGATCACTAATTTTTAAAAGAAATCGTTGCCAGATATTTTTTCTGAATTCTTAATCAACTATAGTGTTCGGATACTTTTTTGAGCGACTGTACAGCCACACAGAGAAAGAGAATTGAGCGATTAAGCAATACTTTCACTACCAATACTTTGTGTCGTCTTAAAGCAATATCATTACTAACAATGGAAGCAGTCTCGCACCAAACTGGAGCGTGTGTAGTAAATTCACACGCTCCAGTTTCTGAAAAGTTTGGAGACGCAAATAACGATGAGTGGCTCAATTCTCTTTCTGTATAGCCACAGCTAAAGTCCTGAATCGTTTTTGATTCCGTCGAAATTTGTGACGTCTTCATTTCGCTTGGCACGTGTCGTTTCTTAGTGTCTTGCGTGAGGCAGTTCGGAATGCCAAGGACCAGTCTGTTATCTGCGACGATATCGGAATTATTAATCGGGGTTATTGTTACTCGTGACTTGGGAGAGTTGTAAACCATTATGCCCGATATCATCTGAAAAGATACAAAGAGAAAGATATTTAGTTTGGTCGAGCTTTCTCTCCTTCCTTGCTGTGACCTAAGTGTGGTGCAATAACTTCTGTTTCAACCTCCTCGTGGCTTATCTTCACAAAAACGAGGCTAAAGGATTGGCTCGCCACCTCAGATAATCGACTTAATTCCGTGAATTTGAAAGTCTGAAATCGGTTCGTCGTATAAAGAAGGAAATCTTTATAAGTTGAACCGATTTCAGACTTTCAATTCAAGTTCGTGAGCATTTCGTGAAATCCTTTTTCAAAAGTGAAGGGACTCTTTGAAAACGAAGGAATTTCATAAAGTAGTTTTGGAATCGAAGGAACTTCGTCAAGGGATACTTTGGGGCGGAGGTGGCTCAGTCGGTAGCGCGCCAGGCTCGTAATCTGCAGTTCCCATGTTCGAGTTCCAGCTGGGTCAGCGTTGAGACTTATCTACGCAAAACTCCCCGCCCTGCCCACGGTCAATAGGGGACACCGATGGGCTTGGAAAGGCCGCTGTCCGTCAAATGGAAAGTCAAACTGTGGCCCCATGTGCGGGAGAGCCATACCCTGTGCACGTTAAAGAACACGCTGGATGGCCTTGACGGGAGGCTACCATCTGTCTCCCACCAGCTGTTCCAGTGGGTCCCCTCCCCCAACCTTCTCTGAACCTTCGGGGTCCATGTGACCTGGCCATTTAGCCCATGGTGTGCAAAAAAGTGCCACTCAGAGGTAAAACAACCCAACGTTAAAGAACACGCTGGATGGCCTTGACGGGAGGCTACCATCTGTCTCCCAACAGCTGTTATAGTGGGTCCCCTCCCCCAACCTTCTCTGAGCCTTCGGGGTCCATGTGACCTGGCCATTTAGCCCATGTTGTGCAAAAAAGTGCCGCTCAGAGGTAAAACAACCCAACGTTAAAGAACACGCTGGATGGCCTTGACGGGAGGCTACCATCTGTCTCCCACCAGCTGTTCCAGTGGGTCCCCTCCCCCAACCTTCTCTGAACCTTCGGGGTCCATGTGACCTGGCCATTTAGCCCATGGTGGGCAAAAAAGTGCCGCTCAGAGGTAAAACAACCCAACCCAAGGGATACTTTGAAAACGAAGAACTTCGTGAAGGGACTCTTTGGAAACGAATGGATTTCGTGAGTGTCAATGAAATCGAAAGAACTTTGTTAAGGGACACTTTGAAATCGAAGTACTTCGTCAAACGACTCTGAAAATGAAGAAATTTCGCGAAATGCTTCATGAATCGAAGGAACTTTGGAAGTGTCTGTGAAATTGAATGAACTTCGTGAAGGAACTCTTTAAAATCGAAACAACTTCGTAAAGACACTTCGAAAATGAAGGAACTTTGTGAATTGAGCCTTTAAAATTTAATGAATTTCGTGAAGAGACTTTAAAATCGAAGGGGCTTCATTAAATACCTCTTTGAAATCGAAGGAATTTTCGTGAAATGACTTGAAATCTAAGGAACTTAGTTAAATAACCCTGAAATCGAAAGAATTTTGCGACGTTACAAAAACTTTGATATGTGTAAAAATAATTCGAAATCTTATGTAAGTTGCCAACATTTTACTCGAAATAATAAGAATTAACGGCGTACTTTAAAATACGTAACCATAAGATGTCTATAAACTGTTCCGAAACTCACGAAATCGCAAAAATTGAATAGGCTGGTTCAAACAGAAATCACTAGAAAGTTCATGAAAACAATACAACTTCGAGTTTTTTAAGAAGTACACGAAGCTGCTCAAAACGTTGAAAGGATACGAATACCACTAAGATATTTAATAATTTGGAAACAGCGAGAAATTCCTAAAGTGATTCAAAATTATGAAATGGAATCTTTTGAAAGAATTCAAAAACGATGAAAACTTTAGAACCCCGTGAAGTTGCTCCAACTTTCAAGCACAGAAAAGTCGAAAATATTGGATATAAAAAGTCGAAAAATATTGGATGTAAAAAGTCGAAAAATATTGGATATAAAAAGTCGAAAAATATTGGATATAAAAAGTCGAAAATGTTGGATATAAAAAAGTCGAAAATATTGGATACAAAAAGTCGAAAATACTGGATATATGAAGTCAAAAATATTGGATAGAAAAAGTCGAAAATATTGGGTAGAAAAAGGTGAAAATATTGGATAGAAAAAGTCGAAAATATTGGATAGAAAAAGTCGAAAATGTTGGATATAAAATGTCGAAAATATTGGATATAAAAAGTCGAAAATATTGGGTATAAAAAGCTGACGACCGTTTCTAAGACTAAACTTATCCAAGAATCCATATCCATTACCTACGAAATATATTAATGATTTGTTTGAAAGGTTCTAGTTATTCGAAATAAATCAGATGATTTACCGTTGATTCGGAAGGTAATCATAACGATAGGGCTGCGACAAATCTCTTTAAGGAACTGTGTCTAATAAAAAATGCCATATTTCGTGGCAGGTTTTTTCTTTTTTGAGGAGGAAAATAATTTCTTATCTGTAGGGAAAATAATTCTATTGAAATATAAAATTATTTTTAAAATTATTTTTCATACATAAATGTTATCACAATTTTTACCATCAGATATTGCACAACAACATATTCTGAAACATATTCGTAAAGTTTCTTTGAACTGCAAGAAAATCTAACTTTATTCTATCAGAAAAGTGAAAGAGAATCCGAAATAGCTTAACAATTGCAATCCTCATCATTCCTGAACAGCTTACATTCGCAATCCTTATCATTTAGACAACAGCTTACATTCGCAATCCTTATCATTTAATCAACAGCTTACATTTACAACAACTTACATTTGCATTCCTTTAATACGGATTCTCTTCTGCAGTCCCATCTTTTTCTACACCATAATTTCCATCTTCATCCCAATCCCTAGCGTGATCCGTTCGGCATCTTCTATCTCATCCGACTCAAGCGCAGCATCAGATCATGATCTCATCTAATACCTGGAGGGAATGCTAGGTGATCTGATGATGTTACTCGCAGTGTACCAAGCTTAAACACGTCCCACTTCGGAAATCCGCGAATTTTTCTTCGTAGTTGTTCGGTTTCCTCCACAGGGCACGTCCGTTCCGTTGCTGTGATCACGTGGTGCTCCTCCCCCCGATTCCCCCATCCACTAATTCCTGTATCTCAGCAGTTTTTGCAAGTTTGTTTAGCATCAGTATGCTAGAGGTGCAGGAAATGTGGGCGGAAACTATTGCCTCTTTCCTGGTTTCCATGAAACCGTTATTTAGTATTTTTACTTCCGGAAACAAAACTGAACACAGGAAAGAATCTTCATCAGGATCTCGATTCTGGAATCTTTGAAATTCTAAACCCAAAAGTCTCCTGGGCTTCTTGGGAGTCAAAATATTTGGAACTTGGAGAATCCTTTAAATTCAAATATTATCTTGATGTACAATAATAGCATGATACTTATTATCTCAATAGTAAATAGCAGCATGATACATATTATCTCCAAACCCAGTGGTACAGTCGCTCAAAAAGAAACATCTGAACACTATGAATGATTACGGAATTCAGAAAAAATATCTGGCAACGATTTTTTTAGAAATTAGTGATCTGGTGTCACGTGACACGAAGGTTGCCAGATCATTAATTTCTAAAAAAAAATCGTTGCCAGATATTTTTCCTGAATTCTGTAATCAACCATATAGTGTTCGGATACTTTTTTGAGCGATTGTACTTGTTATCTCGATTCCAATAGGAGTTTGATACTTATAGCATTTGAACTCAATGGTAACAGGATTCTTATTTCATCGTTGACCAACAGTAGCTTTGTTTCGGTTAGGTTGTTTTACCACTCAGTGATCCTTTTTTTGGGGGGCACATACTGTGCTAATAAGCAGGTCACAAGGACCCCAAAGAATCTAGGAAAGCATTTAGGAGACGAAAGGTGGTTCCCATCGGGATCATCCAGGGCAGTGGTTCTCAACCTTTTATGCTTCACGTACCCCCTGGAAATGAGTATGTAACTGGCGTACCCCTTGTATAGATAGATAAAACTATAGTTATAGTATAACAATGGGAATAAAATAAAACATATATATCAGTGGTTCTCAACCTTTTATGCTTCACGTACCCCCTGGAAATGTGTATGTAACTGGCGTACCCCTTGTATAGATAGATAAAACTATAGTTATAATATATCAATGGGAATAAAATAAAACATATATATCAGTGGTTCTCAACCTTTTATGCTTCACGTACCCCCTAGAAACGTGTATGTAACTGGCGTACCCCTTGTATAGATAGATAAAACTATAGTTATAATATATCAATGGGAATAAAATAAAACATATATATCAGTGGTTCTCAACCTTTTATGCTTCACGTACCCCTGGAAATGTGTATGTAACTGGCGTACCCCTTGTACAGATAGATAAAACTATAGTTATAATATATCAATGGGAATAAAATAAAACATATATATCAGTGGTTCTCAACCTTTTATGCTTCACGTACCCCTGGAAATGTGTAGGTAACTGGCGTACCCCTTGTATAGATAGATAAAACTATAGTTATAGTATAACAATGGGAATAAAATAAAACATATATATCAGTGGTTCTCAACCTTTTATGCTTCACGTACCCCCTGGAAATGTGTATGTAACTGGCGTACCCCTTGTACAGATAGATAAAACTATAGTTATAATATATCAATGGGAATAAAATAAAACATATATATCAGTGGTTCTCAACCTTCTATGCTTCACGTACCCCTTGGAAATGAGTATGTAACTGGCGTAACTGACTATAGTTATAATATATCAATGGGAATAAAATAAAACATATATATCAGTGGTTCTCAACCTTTTATGCTTCACGTACCCCTTGGAAATGAGTATGTAACTGGCGTACCCCTTGTATAGATAGATAAAACTATAGTTATAGTATAACAATGGGAATAAAATAAAACATATATATCTTTGGTTCTCAACCTCTTATGCTTCACGTACCCCCTGGAAATGTGTATGTAACTGGCGTACCCCTTGTATAGATAGATAAAACTATAGTTAGAATATAATAATGCTAACTTTGCGACTTTGTTACTAGATCTAGCGACCTTTGAGCTCTCAACGCGTACCCCGAAAATTTTTACCACGTACCCCACGTTAAGAACCCCTGATCCAGGGTATGGCTCTCCTGCACCCGCAGCCACGGCTTAATATCCCATCCAATTGACAACGGCATTTCCAGTCCCATCGATATCCCTTTTCTCATCGAGGGGGGGGGGGACGGAGAAAAATCTCAACGCTTACATAGTTGGGACTACAACCTGAGAACTGAAGATTACGATCCTGGCGAGCTCCCAATATCAGTGTGATATTATTATTACCATGTATAATAATAGTATGATACTTATTACTTTAACCCAATAATAACGTGATACTTATTATAATTAATATATAATTACTTTAACCCAATAATAACATGATACTTATTACTCGATGACTAATAGTAACTTGATGTTATTATCTTAATGTCCAATAACAGTTTGTTTATTATCATGATGCCAAATAACATCTTCCTATCCAGAGCAGCTGGACGAGTTTACAATACAAAAGGGAAATTTTTTTTGTTTTATCCGTGATGATAATCTGCTGCAAGTGATTCCAATGCTTATCAAACAACATCGTCAACACTGTTCCAAACCGCCAAAGAAACGAAGTCCGTCTCGAGAATCAGAACAATATTAAATTTAGAAGTGGATCCATCCACAACAACAGGACAGATTGCAGAAGGTTGAGGGAATGAGAGAGGGGGGGGAGAGAAGCGAAAGGCAGAGCACGCGCGCAAGAGATCTGGCAGAGAGGGCGCAATGTTCGTCTGTATCTGTGCCGCATCACGACGAGATGATGCTCAGAGGAGAGAGTGAGCCAGAGATTGGGTAACAACTTGAAATCCGTCCCCAACCTTCCGAACCACAGCCACGAGACAGATTTGACTGTGCTAATCCAATTCCGAGAGTTATGCAAGATTTATCGTCTCCTCTGACGAATTAATGCAGATAATAAAATATACAAAGACTGGGAGACCTGATGACTGCTCGCTTTGTTCACTCCTCATAATGAATTTACGGGCTTTAATAGCATTGGCTTGATATATAGTAGTGGCCGGTACCTCTAGCATCAGCGCCAGCATCTGTGCTAGCTGGCACAGATCAACTCTTCATCCAGGACTTGCGAAAGGGAAAGCTTCGAGAAGATATTTATACGCATCCATATGGGGCTATACACACAACAATACCCAGACACAATATACATGACCTTGCTGTAAATTAGAACTGACAGGAGCACTGAGAATGGTAACCTAAAGGTGTTTGCCTACTAGATCATCATCATCCTTTGGGAGAGAGTCAGTAGGGGACGAACCTACCTACATCGGGATGTTAGGGAATTGGCGGTGGGAAGGAGGGGGAGAGGAAGAGATGTCAGGGGCTGATGTTTACTCTATTGGGAGTGTCCGGTAAATGCCGAAGAAAATGTGCGCAAATGTGGTTTGTTAGCTGTTAGTTTGTGGAATATACAGTGCACTCAAAAAAGTATCTGAACGCGCTATGGTTGATTACAGAATTCAGAAAAAATATCTGGCAACGTTTTTTTAGAAATCAGTGATCTAGCAACCGTGTCACGTGACACGAAGTCACTTATTCTATAACTGCTGTAATAAATCTTTCACCAACATAAATTTAATATATGAAGTTTGTGCAACGTTTTTTTTTTTAGAAATTAGAAATCCCCTACTGACCGTGGGCAGGACGTGGATTTTTGCGGCGATAAATCTCAACGCTGACCCAGCTGGGACTCGAACCTGGGAACTACAGATTACGAGCCTGGCGCGCTACCGACTGAGCCACCCCGCCCCAGATCACAAGGGACCAAAGGGAACAAAGAAAGTTGGGGAAGGCAATCCACTTGACAGCTGTTAAGATATAAATAAAAATAAAAAAATAAATACCCCCTCAAGCAGCTGCTTGCCACAGAGGTCTGACAGGAGCCTGTCAGTTTATATGCCACAGTAGAAGGTCTGAGAGGATGGCAGGACCTCAGCAGAAAAACGACACAAACAGCCATGCCTTACCCGGGGCTCGAACCCAGGTCCCGTAGATTAGTAGCTAAGCGCGCTAACCACTCGGCCACAATACGCGATTATTTTAATGCGAAGATTTGTGAATTACAGATAATTGAAGATCTCATTCAATTTCTCTAAATCTCAATTTTCAGCAACATTCACTCAATGTTTAAAGAGTTATTGAAGCTGGAACATTTAACAGCAGAAACTGCTGCCACACTCTTTCTGAACATTTCCCCCAAAAATTGATGAAAATAAAAACGTTGCAGAAACTTCAAATACCGTATTTCTTCGATTCTAAGACACTTTTTTTTCCATATAAACGTCTCTTAAAACGGGGAGCGTCTTAGAATCGAAGAAATAATTTATGTTGGTGAAAGATTTGTTACAATTTAATTTTATCTGTTTGCAGACAAATTTTCACCGGTGGCAGCAAATTTTCGCGAGTAACAAAAGTTAGAGTTAAATGTTCCAACTATGATTATTCCACAAATATTAAACGATTATTGCCGAAAATAGATATTAAAGAGATTTGAGTAAGAAATTCGATTCACCTCTAGTAATATTTTTTCATAAAAAACTTATCTTCAAAGTTACAAAGTTTTGAATGCGGCTTTCCATTCATATAATATCGAAGTTCCTTGCAACTTTTCCTACGATAGTGTCACATCGCATTTCTTAAAAAAATTCCTTGTACAGTCGCTCAAAAAAGTATCCAGTCCTTGACGGGAGGCTACCATCTGTCTCCCAACAGCTGTTCCAGTCAGTCCCCTCCCCCAACCTTCTCTGAGCCTTCGGGGTCCTTGTGACCTGGTCCTTTAGCCCATGGTGTGCAAAAAAAGTGCCGCTCAGAGGTAAAACAACCCAACCCTTGTGATCTGGGTAATTAGACTATTTGTGAAAAAAATAAAATGTCTTCCTCTCATCCTTTAAACATTTTCTGAATCCTGGACTTGGATTGTAACGATAATTTGCCCAAGCAACCCACAGTAATCAGCTTATAATTATTAAGCATGTGTTGCTAAGGGATCATGCCTTTACATCTTCGTACATTGCCCTATCAAAATATTTTGAGAATTTCCGTGTTATGTAAATGGGAATCTAATTTCGAAGCGCTATAACAGCTGAAACATGCATTTAATGGGAAAATGCGACTAAAAGTAAAATAAAGATCATAATCAAATAAATTTAAATCTCGATTGTCAACAATATTTGTTCAATATTTACATAGTTATGGAAACAAGAATATTGCACAAAAGTAATGAGTCATAAGAATTTACCTGGAAATTAAAACTTAATATGTATTGTTTCAAACCACTTAATGAGATAAATATACATTTTATAAGTTTGCGTATAGTGATTATTTCAATACTATACATTTTAGGAACGCTTTTAATAAAACATGATAATATATTGTTAAATATTCCAGCTTCCGTAACTTTAAATATTGAACGAATATTGTTGAAAAATCGAGTTTGAAATAGGTTTTATTGTGATCATTATCTTCAGTCACATTTTCCATTAAATGCATATTGTGGTTAGCGCGCTTGGCTACTGATCTAAGGGACCTGGGTTCGAGCCCCGGATAAGGCATGGTTGTATGTGTTGTTTTTCTGCTGAGGTCCTGCCATCCTCTCAGATCTTCTACTATGGCATATAAACTGACAGGCTCCTGTCAGACCTTTGTGGCAAGCAGCTGCTTGAGGGGGTATTTATTATTTTTTTTATTTATTTAGAAGTTATAATAGAGCTTCGAAGTTAAATTCCCATTGACGTAGGGTCTCTTGGCTGTTCCACTCAGGCTGTTCCACTCAGCCAAGAGTTCCATTGGACACTGTGACAATAGACTTTGGCAAGACAACAGTAAGAATTAGAATCTTTCAAAAATCATGCCCCTTCAAGCAGCTGCTTGCCACAGAGGTCTGACAGGAGCCTGTCAATTTATATGCCATAGTAGAAGGTCTTTGAGGATGGCAGAACCTCAGCAGAAAAACGACACAAACACATCCATGCCTTAACCCGGGGCTCGAACCCAGGTCCTGTTAGATCAGTAACCAAGCGCGCTAAGCACTCGGCCACGGGACGGCTTAAACATTAATAAAAAAAATGAAATTGAAACACTAGTTAGGGAATAACACAAATAGTGGAAAAATTAATGGTGTTTGTCAGTGTCGACGAAAAGTCGCATTTGAAGCCTCCAGTAACATTAAAAAAAACCCCTTTTTTTAGTGAAAAATATTACTGGAAATAAATTATAGATGCCAATCACATCTTTCTCGTAATTTTCTTTGAAAAGCGGAATATTTAACAAAAATTTTTATTGAAAAGCGGAATATTTAACAAAAACTTCGCTACTTTTATAAATTTCTTTCAAATGAACGAAAACTGAAAGAACCTTTAACGAGACTTTTAAAAAAGCTTATTTCATGAAATGGTTTGATTTAATAGTTGCTATTTATGCATTAATCACCATTTGAGATAAATTCTTATTAACCGAAGAATTCTTTAAGCTGTAACATTTAACAGAATATATTTCAAATGACTCAATAAACACTGAATGAATAATATTCTTAATCAAGAGTTATAGAAATTTGATTGAAACCTTTAACTTATCTTCAAGTGACGATTTTTAATGAACAGAGAAAACTTATTTTAAAGCCAATGATTTCTCGAATTTGGTTTAGTATCGTCTATTAATGTAACATTATCTTCTACATAATAAAGGTAACTTTACAAGAAATCGGATGATGCTTCTGGCTTTGTATTGATCACACGAATGTCTTGTTTTTCTGTTTAATTACACTAGAAAAAAAAGAGCAGAATCAATCGAACAGAATGAAAACAAGATCAGAAGAGGATAAAAAGAAATAAACATTCCAGAAATTTTACCAACAATTCAAAATTAAAACCGAAAATCGTAGTCTGTTTATTCGAAACGAAAAGGATTTGAGAACTGGACCTTTAATGTGTGTGTGTGTGGGGGGGGGGGGGAGCCAAGGTTAGGGAACAACAGATTAATCCAAAGATTTACAGCTCGTGCATAAACAGCGGAGAGAGAAAGCCAAAAGAGCAACAGAATTGTGCAAAGGGTACGGTCTCATAGAAAGCGGCTTGAGTGGCTTAACGTTATAAACCTTTTCCTAAAAATTTTATGGCGTCTTAAAAACAAAACCATTGACAACAACGGACTCACAGTCAATTGAAGAATGTGAAGGCTCAGTTATCGGACGAGCTCCAGTTTGCTGTGAGGTCACTTCCGTTGTTGTCAATGGTTTTGTTTTTAAGAGTCAAGAAAAGTTTTCTAATATTAATAGCGCTGAATGGCTTCAACTGTCTGCTGTGTGGTCGTATCCTTAGCCGAAGGCAGCTGTACTCGTGCAGCACTATGGCAGCGAACATTGGCAACATTGAGGGTAAAAAGAGCACCGCTACAATAGCCCAGCCAGCACCTTTGTCAGTGTATGAAGAGAGAGAGACCAAACTGCAGGGTGCTGTAGCAAGGGCAGGTGGTCGCAGTGCTGCTGCTGTAGACCGTTAGTTTGGGGAGCAAAGAACGGGGGAAAGTTGGTGTGCGTGCCTATTTGGAAGGGGGGTGGGCAGCCAAGCAAGCCGTCTTGTGTCGACTACCACCTGGGGGAAAAATTACACATGAACACACACGTATAACACAAGCGAGCTATTTGGACGAACTCAGATCTACTTTAGCTGTCTGCCGAAGTTGTTTTTTTTTCTCTCCGAGGGGGTGACCTCGACGACGCTTAGCCGGTGTTGCCCTCTGGTGGAGAGTAGATACGGTACAAAGATCTCATTCGCGATGAGTGAAATGACAGAGACCTGTTCTAAAATGAGTTGGGTTGGGTTGTTTTACCTCTGAGCGGCACTTTTTTTCCTCATCATGGGCTAAATGGCCAGGTCACAAGGACCCCGAAGGCTCAGAGAAGGTTGAGGGAGGGGACTCACTGGAACAGCTGTTGGGAGACAGATGGTAGCATCCCGTCAAGGCCATCCAGCGTGTTCTTTAACGTGCGCAGGGTATGGCTCTCCCGCACACGGTGCCACGGCTTTACGTCCCATCCGATAGACGGCGGCCTTTCCCATCGGTGTCCCCTACTGACCGCGGGCAACAGGGCGAAGAGTTTTGCGGAGATCCTAAAATGAGTGGAATGAAATAAGAAATGGCACTGGATGCATAAGAGTATCATATGCATGACATTGAAGTTATGTTTCTGGTTGTTACAATAAAAGTACGTAGTTAGTACACTTAGAGAATCATGTTAAATTAGTTAATTAAGACACTTAGTTAATCTTAATTAGGAACTTGAGACTGTTTGAAGACATACTTGCAGAATTTTAAAGGTAATATTTCCAGTAGCCATAGTCTACTCCCTTTAAGTATTTTAAGTATGATAACTGTATTACATAAAATATGTTAATGACAGGGCTTAAAGTAGAATATTGCTGTTATCAGTATGGAAGACTTAATGAATACTTAGAATGTTTAAAGAAAGTACTTAGAGTATTGTAATAAGTATGCTCGATATGTTAAGGGAAGATGGGTTGGGTTGTTTTACCTCTGAGCGGCACTCTTTCGCACACTATGGGCTAAATGGCCAGGTCACATGGACCCCGAAGGCTCAGAGAAGGTTGGGGGAGGGGACCCACTGGAACAGCAGTTGGGAGACAGATGGTAGCCTCCCGTCAAGGCCATCCAGCGTGTTCTTTAACGTGCACAGGGTATGGCTCTCCCGCACACGGGGCCACGGCTTAACGTCCCATCCGACGGACGGCGGCCTTTCCAAGCCCATCGGTGTCCCCTACTGACCGTGGGCAGGGCGGGGAATTTTGCGGACCCAGCTGGGACTCGAACCTGGGAACTACAGATTACGAGCCTGGCGCGCTACCGACTGAGCCACCCCCTCCCCAAAAATCAATGAAATAATGCCCTTACAAAGAAAATCGAATTGAAACGAGAAGATTTTTGCATCAACAATTGATGGACTCGAGACTTAATTGCGGAATAGTTTTGCACTTCTGAAGCCATTCCTGACTCAAATAGTGATGATTAGTTGATTAAGTAATGATTCGACTCTAAAGATGCTCATTATTATCATAAATATTTATATCCAGAAATTTAAGTATCCATTATCTTATCATTTAACAAAAGTTAAACAATGAAGTAACGAAAGTTTTAACCCTCAGCAAACTAGTTCGAGTCCGTCTGTGCTTGTGCCGAGATTTTCTCCGCCAACTCCTGTCCTGCCTTAGGAGAGAAAGGCAACACCGATGACTTGGAAAATACATCGGATTGGAAGTTAAGCTATGTTCCCTGTGCAAATACTGGATGGAGACTTCCATCTGTCTCCTAAACAGCTGTACATTGTTATGCCGTGTCCCCCATCCTTCCCTCAGTCCATGGGTCTTTGTGACTTATTTATTTAGCTCATCTCGTGCAAAAGAAGTGCCGCTCCGAGATAAAGCAACTGAAATCCATTTCGCTTTATAGTTGGAAGAGCACAATTTTTATTAACAACGAAGAGACCTCCAAATCAAACAACCAGTCTTATCAACTGGGTCTAAAGAGCATTTCTGAAGAAAAAAAAAATGTTTGTAGTGACCACAGCTAGTCCAAGCTAAAAATGGTGGTAAGTTAGCAATTGGCTCGAGCGCAGCTATCTCACTCGAGAAAAAAACAAAAGCAACCGCTTCTCCTAGATGACTATCAAGAAAAAGAAACACGGAATTGACAATTTAAAATTCCTCCTTTGGGATTTGGAAGCAGAAAAAGATTTGCTGGAATAACGCCACGTAGATTAAGCAATCGGACAGCCATTCTTTATACTTACATTCTCTTGTTAAACTTCGGCAAAGACCTCCTACTAATAAGCCCTGTCTCTTGCCAACGCACACAGTTAGAATTATTCTTTAACCCTTTTGTCTCTCACTGTGTGCTCAGTTTTTTCTTTCTTCCAAATTATTTGCTTCTTCCGAGGCAAATTTTCGTTTGTCTTATGCTCTGCCCTTTTGTGGCGCACAAAAGAATTAACGCCAAAAGGCTGAAGTCAAAGAATATCCGACTCTTTCCCCATCGTTGTTCTCCTCTTACCATCACGTACACAAAACGACGTCGTACTCACCTCCGCCGCTGATTAAATCACGCCATAAAAATTACCTCCCAATCATTTTAAACAAGAATACATCCTTTTCAGTCAGCCCGGGACTTTGTTTCGCCGGTCGTTTCCCACACAATGCCTGTGTTAAGATGCCGTCCTTTTGCATCCTTAGACACTGTCGCATCCAGCGCGTCTCCAGATCTGTCTCCATCTCTCTCTCTCGCGAGCGCATCCTCCGCCACCACCATCCGTCTCTATTTGGCCTTTGTGTCCGTCCATTATCTGCCTCTCTCTCTCCATCGTCTCGCAGCTCCAGTTGGCGAACTCTAAGCAAACATCATTTGCTAAGTGTTGTCAGAAGTGCACACACACACATGAGGCATGGCGCGATTTATAGAGAGAGCGGAGAGAAAGACCCAATGCATGCATGCAGCTCAACAGCTGACTAGACTCATACGCGCACTTGTGAATAACTTCCCATCTAAGACAGCTGTTCTAACGTATTGACAATTGCTGAGAATTCTCCGCGCTTTTCCATCTCGGCATCATCCAGTCGTTTGCTGCTATTCAAATTCCCTTGAGTTCGGATCACCTGACTTTACCAGTTCGTGTAAATGATGCTCCTCTGCAACCGAAGTCGGTCTTTCCTTTTTGTCCATTTTCGTGCACCAACCCTTTTGTGACCAATCTCTGTGCGCTCGCGACTCCAGTTATTCTCGAGCTCCTCTTCCTCCCCCTCCTCCGCATCCAGTCTCCGTGTTTGAATTGTTGCTTTGCTTAATTGCCTTAGCCGCCATGCCCTTCGCCAAGCGAGCGTAAGGACATTGTCTGACAACAATGGTCAGCGTTTGACCCTGCCATTGTGTTGGAAGTCTCCCAGCTTCGTGGGGAACTGACAGACATGGGTCTGAGTGTTGGATCTGGATCTGCAGCCCTCTTGTGTTGGCGACGGGCATCCAAAGCTCGACGTCGGAATAGGCGTGACTTCGTCCCGGTATTGTCCCGGCTGTGGACAGTTCAAATTCTGTCAAGCATATCATTCAAGTGAGGAGATTGAAGATTCTCTCTTGTCTCTGACATGCGAATTTCGTGTATTATCGTCAACCCCTATGAGTGGGACCGAAATGGCGATGCCAATACAGACCATTCTGTGACTGAAAAGTTTCTATGAAGGGAATGGATCAACACTGTCATGGATGAAATGGTTGCGAGTGTAAAGTCATTCTACGAATATGGCAATGGCGATTTAGTATCTTCGGGGTTCTTTGTGAGAGAGAAAACTGGCAGTGGTCGCTGCCACAGCTGATAATTCCGCTGCGTTTGGAAGTACAGTATTCCAAACTTTTGCATTCTGTGGGGAAGAGTTCCTTCATATGTTGATGGTGAGTGCTATCATTCAATTGGTATCACTGTGTCTGCCTCTTTAGTTTGGGATTCGTGGCACAATAATCCGAGTGAGCATTAGCATCTAAGTAATTGCTTTCTTCTATTAATTACCAGCAGATTTACCCAGCGTTGCTTAGAATTACGAAAACCTTCGTTTCCAAAACACACACAAAAGCTATGTCCCGAACTTGCTATTGAGCCATTTCTGAAACAACGGCTTTATCATGCGAAAGCTCAAAGAAGTTAATGAATCTATCTCTTCGTTTAAATTTATTGATGACAATAATTATTTTCAACAACCGCTAATATTAAGTCTATGGGACACAATGCTATTTAACTGCTGATGTTAAGTTTATGTAAATTTCGCGGAAATTCAATCCGATCCTCACCGATTTTTAGGGTTGGGTTGTTTTACCTCTGAGCGGGACTTTTTTGCACAGGATGGGCTTATGGCCAGGTCACATGGACCCCGAAGGCTCAGAGAAGGTTGGAGGAGGGGACCCACTGGAACAGCTGTTGGGAGACAGATGGTAGCCTCCCGTCTAGGCCATCCAGCGTGTTCTTTAACGTGCACAGGGTAAGGCTCTCCCACACACGGGGCCACGGCTTAACGTCCCATCCGACGGACGGCGGCCTTTCCAGGCCCATCGGTGTCCCCTACTGACCGTGGGCAGGGCGAGGAATTTTGCGGAGATAAATCTCAACGCTGACCCAGCTGGGACTCGAACCTGGGAAACCGACTGAGCCACCCCTGCCCCACCGATTTATAGGTATTTAGGAGATAATTACTGATAAAAAGTAGTGTTAAAGAGGAGCTAACACAAGAAAGAGGGTAATAATTAAACTAGAAAGGAGGTAAGACAAGATTTCTGATGGTAACACAAAGGTGGAGGTCATCCCTGATGGTGGACAAAGCTAAAAAGGAATGAAAAAAGTAAGACAAAGGGAGCTGACCTTAGGGAATGTACAACGAGGAGGAAGATTTCCTAATGGATCGTAACAAGACGATGGAAAGAGAGAGTGATTCGCAATGGAAGGCCCTTCTGAAGAGAAGGGAAGTGAGAAGGAATTATTTATGAGAAGTGATTCTTTAAGGGGGAAGAGAAGCGGAAAATTATTCTTTGTGGAATGTAAAGTAAATGTAAAGATGGTGATTCCAGGTGTTAATACAAGAAAGCGTTTCCTTATGAAAAATAAAGTATATGGGAAGGAGGTGTTTCCTTGTGAAAAATAAAGTATATGGGAAGGAGGTGTTTCCTTATGAAAAATAAAGTACATGGGAAGGAGGTGTTTCCTTGTGAAAAATAAAGTATATCGGAAGGAAAGGTTTCCTTATGAAAAATAAAGTATATCGGAAGGAAAGGTTTCCTTATGAAAAATAAAGTATATCGGAAGGAAAGGTTTCCTGATGAAAAATAAAGTATATGGGAAGGAGGTGATTCCTGATTGTAAGGGAAAAAAAGACCTTCTTCGATGCTAACACATAAAAGGAAGGATTCCTAATGGTACAACAAGAAATGAAATGATACCATATGCAAAGATAAGTAGAGATAAGGTAATTTCTTATAATTCGAAAGGGGTTAATTCTGATAGTAGTGCAAGAATTTGAAAGCGATACCCTGCAGAAAGTAAGACAATCAGAAAAGAGGTGATCGCTAAAGATAACGCAAAAAAGAGGTTCTTTTTCTCTTTTGTTGTGTCGCTTGTAGTTTTATTTCTGTTATATAACAGAAATAAAACTACAAGGGAAGGAAGGAAGTGATTAAAAATAAAAAAAGGAAGTGATTACTAATAGTATCATAAGAAACGAAAGGACTCCTTAGGAAAGTAACAAAGCTTTAAGAGGTGCGACTCCAAGAGAAACATAAGAAAATAAATGAATCCTGATGGTGTCATAGAAATCAGGAATCAGCTGATTCCTTATGGAAATTAAGACGTGGAAAAGAGACGAATCCCATCTTTTCCATAAGATAATTGTGCTACCTTAAGAAATCAATCATTTCTTATGGCAATACAAGAGAGCAGGCGATTCCTAATAGGAAGAAAGTGTGTTGGAAAGAAGTGAATAATTGTGGAAAGTAAGACAATTGGAAAAAGAAATGATTCCTTATGGAAAGAAAGAGAAGGGAAAAAGGAAGTGATTCTTATTGGTAAGAGAAGAAAGGAGATGATTCTTTATGGTGGAAAGAAGGTGATTCTTGATGGTAACAGAAGAAAGGAGATGATTCTTTATGGTGGAAAGAATGTGATTCTTAATGGTAACAGAAGAAAGGAGATGATTCTTTATGGTGGAAAAGAAGGTGATTCCTAATGGCAACAGAAGAAAGAGATGATTCTTTATGGTGAAAAGAAGGTGATTCTTAATGGTAACAGAAGAAAGGAGATGATTCTTTATGGTAAGTTAAAGAAGGTGATTCTTAATGGTAACACAAGAAAGGAGTTTTTTATGGTAAGTGGAAAGGAGTTTTTTTTATGGTAAGTGGAAAGGAGGCGAAGATAACAAGAGATGATCCTTATGGAGGAAAGAATGTGATTCTTGCTAATAACACATGGAAAAAGATGATTCCTTATGGTAAGTGGAAAGAAGGTGATTATTAAATTTAGCACGAAAAGGAGATGATTTCTCATGATATGTACAGAAAGAGAAAAGAGTTGATATCTAAAAAAAAAATCAGAGATTCGGAAAGGACGTAATTCATAAGAATAAGAGAGGTAATTTTTTTACGGGAAATGTGACCACTTACCAAGTCTTTCTTTATGAAACTCATAGTCTTTGTATTAATCTATATAAAAAGAGAGAAATATTACGAAAAAGCACTCTAAACTAATGTTTCCCAAAGTGGGCGATACTGCCCCTGGGGCGCGCTGGAACGATCCAGGGGGTCGGTAGTAGCCTCTGGTGCAATTGGGGGCGCGGTGAAAGCATAAAGAAAGAAGGGAAGATAAGAAAATTTTGATAAACCGTTCGTACATGTTTCATATGTTGTGTAACATAGAGTTAAAGTCGAATGTTACTATGGTTGATTTTAATAAATAATTTTATAATTTTAAGCTTCAAGGTGCCTTATTTACAACAGCATCTTTCTTTACTATGTTGTAGGACGTAGGTACAAATATAGATAGATAAAAGAACGCAAATTTGTCACTGCATCTTTCTGTTTGTTCGCTTAAAGAAGGTAGATTTCCAGGGGGACGCTGAGTAATTTTTTTTCTGAAAAGGGGGCGATAGGACAAATAAGTTTGGGAACCTCTGCTCTAAACCCTCAATAGCAACGTCTCGTTAACTTTTTCAGATTTTTTTTTCTTCTCCAGACTCTTTAATCCTCATTGTTTTTTAGCAACACAAGGGCAATGAACGAAATAATTGGCTTCAATGAAGATAACCACACTTACAGATCATTAATCCTTTCCCCTCTGATCATCATCGCTGTCGTCCCCATTCTCTTCCTTCACCACTTCACCATAATCAAATATACACCTCGAGATGTGCCTCCAGAATATGGGGACGGGGGTGGCTCAGTCGGTACCGCGCCAGGCTCGTAATCTGCAGTTCCCAGGTTCGAGTCCCAGCTGGGTCAGCGTTGAGATTTACCTCCGCAAAACTCCGCGGTCAGTAGGGGACACCGATGGGCTTGGAAGGGCTTGGATGGGCTTGGTAAAACCGGTCGGATGGGACGTTAAGCCGTGGTCATTATGCGGGAGAGCCATACCCTGTACACGTTAAAGAACACGCTGGATGGCCTTGATGGAAGGCTACCATCTGTCTCTCAACAGCTGTTTCAGTGGGTCCCCTCCCCCAACCTTCTCTGAGCCTTTGGGTCCATGTGACCTGGCCATTTAGCCCATGGTGTGCAAAAAAGTGCCGCTCAGAGGTAAAACAACCCAACCCAAAGCCTCCAGAATATTTGCAATTTTGTATTCTAAAACCGAAAAATATTTGTCAACTTTCATTTGACGTTCAGGGATTGTTAACTACGTTTCAAAGCGAGTAATATGCACAAAAATCAACGAGATGAACTCGAAAGCGCTTTTCAAGATTAACATTTTCTACCCAACCATTAAAAGGCTGAATCTTTCCCCCTAGGTTGCTCAGTTGATTCTCCAATTGCATTCCCTCTCCTTGTCGAATCTGAAACAATTGCTACACGAGTTCATGCAAATACAAAGGTAAAGAAAGACCTTGCACAAACACAAATGAATACGACAGATGGTGAGATTGTACCTAACATTCAGAAAAGGCTTGCCCAACGGAAACGCGCTGTCAGCCGCCCAGCAACACAGAGGACAATCCTACAACTCACATAGATGCGAATCTACGGATTCGTTCCCAACTGGTTTCAACGACAGAAGAGGAACTGGGGAGATAAACTTTGCCTGCTTTTTTCTGCTGGCATATTCATTAACTTATTGAGGTTACCATTGCAGCCCCTGTTTCGCAAACGGTCTCATCAAACACACTAATTCTCCTAACATCGTCCAGACCTGGCGCTTTCCAGGTAGCGACTGTTATGTTCCTCCCCCCACCACTTCCTCCCCTCCCCCAATAGAACTGAAGCTGTCCTCTGCTGCGGCGACAGACGTTTGCTGATGATGCTTCATCCGAAAATTCCCTTCTGCCAGGTGTGATGGAAACCTTGTCTCTAACACAACTGCTTCAGATAATGATCATCGCCAAAGACATTCACAGGTGGTAATTTTATGGAATGAGGACGTCAACCTGGTTGCTGTTCTGGGAATGGCAAGGGGGGGATATTTGGTAAAGCTTTCTTCATTCTGAAAAGTTGGTTGGGATTGATTCAAATTATATTGTTTGGCGGTTTGATTCAGTGCCGATCCAAGATGATTTCTAGTTATCCTGAATGTTTGAACGCAGACCTTTTCAATGCATGAAATATTTGTATGGAAGTCCACACAGTCCTGAACATAACAGTCAGTTTTTCATTAATTAATAACAAAATCGGGTTAAAATTAAAACGAAAGACGTTGGGTTGTTTTACCTCTGAGCGGCACTTTTTTGCACACCATGGGCTAAACGGCCAGGTCACAAGGACTCCGAAGGTTTAGAGAAGGTTGGGAGAGGGGACCCACTGGAACAGCTGTTGGGAGACAGATGGTAGCCTCCCGTCAAGGCCATCCAGCGTGTTCTTTAACCTTGGGTTGTTTTACCTCTGAGCGGCACTTTTTTGCACACCATGGGCTAAATGGCCAGGTCACAAGGACTCCGAAGGCTTAGAGAAGGTTGGGAGAGGGGATCCACTGGAACAGCTGTTGGGAGACATATGGTAGCCTCCCGTCAAGGCCATACAGCGTGTTCTTTAACGTTGGGTTGTTTTACCTCTGAGCGGCACTTTTTGCACACCATGGGCTAAACGGCCAGGTCACAAGGACTCCGAAGGCTTAGAGAAGGTTGGGAGAGGGGACCCACTGGAACAGCTGTTGGGAGACAGATGGTAGCCTCCCATCAAGGCCATCCAGCGTGTTCTTTAACGTGTACAGGGTATGGCTCTCCCGCATAAGGGCCACGGCTTAACGTCCCATCCGACGGACGGCGGCCTTTCCATGCCCATCGGTGTCCCCTACTGACCGCGGAGTTTGCGGAGGTAAATCTCAACGCTGACCCAGCTGGGACTCGAACCTGGGAACTGCAGATTACCAGCCTGGCGCGCTTCCGACTGAGCCACCCCCGCCCCAACGAAAGAAGTAACCCTTAGTCATCCTCTTTTGTATTCCCAGAGATCATTAGGTTTATCTGTAGCTACTGTCTTCTTATCTTGAGCCAGGTGGGATCCGAACGCACGACTTCCTGAGAAATGTCAAGTGTTCTGATCGCTGTTCTACCGCGGCTGGTTATGTTATCAGGAGGTCTGGGTTCGAATCCCACCGGGTAAACAGAATTTTTCTCCTATACCCCAGTATCAGCAGAATACAACAGCAGATTCTGATAAAAAGAAGTATTATTTAAAAAGAAACACTTTTTTTGTTTTAAATATTTTATAACGAACTACAGCTATTAAAAACTTTAATACTGTTCTTAAATTTGAAGGATGAAATGTTTTTAGACAAAAAATCTAAAAGTAAGTGTCAGTTCTGTATTATGCGGTCGGTATATATTTCTTCAGGGTTCATTTCAGTATCATTACTTTTGCCTTCCCATTTCGCCGATCTAAAGAGTTTGGGTTCCCTAGGCAATCGCATATTCCTTGGACAGCTACTGCTTTTAGCCCTAAACGAAGGATTCTTAAACTGTGAACTGGGACTTTCTGGGAAGTGATGGATAGCATGACACGCTACAAAGAAGTGGACTAGAATTCTAGCATGCTACTAATAGTGGCTAGGGCGCTACAAAACATGAGTTGAGTTGGGTTGTTTTACCTCTGAGCGGCACTTTTTTGCACACCATGGGCTAAATGGCCAGGTCACATGGACCCCGAAGGCTCAGAGAAGGTTGGGGGAGGGGACCCACTGGAATAGCTGTTGGGAGACAGATGGTAGCCTCCCGTCAAGGCCACCCAGCGTGTTCTTTAACGTGCACAGGGTATGGCTCTCCCGCACACGGGCCCACGGCTTAACGTCCCATCCGACGGACGGCGGCCTTTCCAAGCCCATCGGTGTCCCCTACTGACCGTGGGCGGGGCGGGGAATTTTGCGAAGATAAATCTCAACGCTGACCCAGCTGGGACTCGAACCTGGGAACTACAGATTACGAGCCTGGCGCGCTACCGACTGAGCCACCCCCGCCCCCTCACAAAACAGTGACCTAACATGCTACAAAATAGTGACCTAATATGCTATAAAGTAGCTGACAGAACGCTACTAAATAGTATTCTGGAACGGAACCAAATAACTGACCTATAATGCTGCTAAAAGGGGGTGGGGGTGGGCGTGGCTCCTCTAGTAGCGCGCCAGGCTCGTAATCTGCAGTTCGCAGGTTCGAGTCCCAGCTGGGTCAGCGTTGAGAATTATTTCCGCAAAACTCCCCGCCCGGCCCACGGTCAATAGGGTACACCGATGGGCTTGGTAAAGGCCGCCGCCCGTCGGATGGGACGTTAAACCGCGACCCCCGTGTGAGGGAGAGTCATACTCTGCTCACGATAAAGAACACGCTGGATGGTGTTGACGGGAGGTACCATCTGTCTCCTAATAGCTGTCCAGTGGGTCCACTTCCCCCAGCCTTCTCTGAAACCTCGGGGTTCTTGTGACCTGGCCATTTAGCCTTTTTTTGGCAAAAAATGCCACTCAGAGGTAAAACAACCCATGCTATTAAACAATAGCCTAAAACGCTACCAAATAGTATACTAGACTATCAACTGCAATAGGTTTGTGTTGCTTTACCTCTGAGCAGCATTTTTGCGCACAATGAGTTAAATGCCCAAGTCACAAGGACCCCAAGGGCTCACAGAAGATTCGGTGAAGGGGGGACCCACTGAACAGCTGTTAGGAGAGAGATGGTAGCCTCTCGTCAAGGCTATCCAGCGTGTCAGTTAACGTGCACATGGTATGGCTCTTTTGCATACGAACCCGCGGCTTTACGAGCCATCCTACGGAATGCGGTCTTCCCAATCCAAACACTGCCCTTTTGTCACCAATGGGGGGGGGGGGTTTAGAAGAGATAAATCTCAACTATCGCCAGTTGGGATTCGAACCTGGGAACTGCAGATTATCAACTTGGCGCGCTACTGACTGAACCACCCCCTCCCCACTACAACACGGAAACTGGAGCATCCAATTTCATATTAAACAATTACAATTATGATTATACGTCGGCGTCGATTAAATGCTTATCGATATCTTTTAATAAATATGAAAAAATGTATCTATCGGTTTCCATTATATCGATTAATTAATGAAATTGTTTATCGATTTGTTCATCGGAAGATACTAATTAATTAGTTAATTAATCCTACAAACTTGGTATCGATTAAAGGTTCTTTTCAATTATTATTATATTATCGATTTATTAATAAGCAAAAACATTCTATAATTTTATCTTTCGTCTGAGAACATGTCACTGGCATCTCGGAGAATTTGAGTAATTAAAATTACCACTAAACAAAGAAGTCTTGGATGCGACATCGATGTCTAAAAAATTATCCAGCAATTTACGAAAATAAATTTAACAGAAGTTAGATTTTTTACTTTTCAAGAAAAAAACTTTGGTGGATTTTTACTTCGGTGTAATTTTATCTTCACGTGAAGTTTCGTTCGATTTAGTTCCATCGAAATCTGCCGTCGTGGACTCTGACCTCCAGGAATTTCGTTCTTTTTTTTTTACAGAATTTCCCCTCAAACGTTTCCCTGATTTTCGCAAAATTAACGCAACTATAACAGGTAAAGGAAACGCGATGAGGCGATCGCGAGACGGATGAGAAATTGGTCGGGATGTTGCGGATATTTTGAAATTAGTCATCAACAGCAAGGCAACGAGTTTAAAAGACAGAATTTTTTTCAAAACGTGGTACAATGAAACTTTTCAGACGACACTCGGAAAAAACTGAACGTTTGCATTACAGGTGGTGCACGAAAATAATGAATGTTTACCTTACAGGTGGTACGTGAAAATATTGAATATTTGCTTTACGAAAATATGGAATGCTTGTTTTACATGATACATAGAATATTTAATGTTCGCATTAAAGGTGGTACCCAAAAATATTAAATGTTTGCATTAAAGATGGTACAGTCGCTCAAAAAAATATCCGAACACTGTGGTTGATTACAGAATTCAGAAAAAATATCTGGCAACGATTTTTTTCGAAATTAGTGATCTGGCAACCACGTGACACGAAGGTTGCCAGATCACTAATTTCTAAAAAAACTCGTTGCCAGATATTTTTTCTGAATTATGTAATCAACCATAGTGTTCGGATATTTTTTTGAGCGACTATAGGTGGTCATATTATTTTTATACTAGATCGTGTGGGCCCACTCACGGAAATATTCAGCGTGCGCAGTTACCGTTCACAGCAAACTGGAGCGTGTGCAGTAACTGCACACGCTCCAGTTTGCTGTGAACGGTAACTGGAGCGTGTACAGTTGCTGTACACGCTTCAGATATCTTTCCTGAATTCTGTAATCACGTGACACGAAGGTTGCCAGATCACTAATTTCGAAAAAAATCGTTGGCAGATATTTTTACTGAATTCTGTAATCAACCACAGTGTTCGGATATTTTTTTGAGCGACTGTACAGAGAATATTTAATATTGTTATTACAAGTGTACACGAAAATATTGAATGTTTGCATTTACAGGTGGTCACCGAAAATAAACTGTTTCTATTACAGGATGTAATAAGTGAAATAATTATTAAAAAAAATATTTTCAGTTACATTTATTGTATTGTTTTTTAAATTGCCCATAATAATTGTGAGCATTTCTAAATACTTTTTAATATTTTTGTTATATTTGATTATTACCAAACTAATGTAGATAGACATAGATGTTTTATTCACTACTCTCAACACCAGTACAGTTCAATACAAAATTCGCAACAAAAAAGTACTTTTACATAAATATTTCAAGTTGAAAAGTTCATACACATGAACTGATTAACACAAATTATATTGTAAAGTATAAATTATAATCTATTTTATAGGTAGTTTTTTTTAAGCAAACAAACTGAAAAAAACTGAACAATAGAAAAGTAGAAAAATAAATAAGAGAACTCCACTTGAGTCCGAGCACGTGTGTGGAGAAGTTCACGAATATAACATTTACAGAATTAGTTGCAATAGTGTTTTAAAAATTGAACATTGAGGCTAAAGTTTTATCTCTCTAGATATTTTTCTACATCATCACAATCCACTGGGCGGGGGTGGCTCAGTCGGTAGCGCGACAGGCTCGTAATCTGTAGTTCCTAGGTTCGAGTCCCAGCTGGGTCAGCGTTGAGATTTATCTCCGCAAAATTCCCCGCCCTGCCCACGGTCAGTAGGGGACACCGATGGGCTTGGAAAGGCCGCCGTCCGTCGGATGGGACGTTAAGCCGTGGCCCCGTGTGCGGGAGAGCCATACCCTGTGCACGTTAAAGAACACGCTGGATGGCCTTGACGGGAGGCTACCATCTGTCTCCCAACAGCCATTCCAGTGGGTCCCCTCCCCCAACCTTCTCTGAGCCTTCGGGGTCCATGTGACCTGGCCATTTAGCCCATGGTGTGCAAAAAAGTGCCGCTCAGAGGTAAAACAACCCAACGTTAAAGAACACGCTGGATGGCCTTGACGGGAGGCTACCATCTGTCTCCCAACAGCCATTCCAGTGGGTCCCCTCCCCCAACCTTCTCTGAGCCTTCGGGGTCCATGTGACCTGGCCATTTAGCCCATGGTGTGCAAAAAAGTGCCGCTCAGAGGTAAAACAACCCAACGTTAAAGAACACGCTGGATGGCCTTGACGGGAGGCTATCATCTGTCTCCCAACAGCTGTTCCAGTGGGTCCCCTCCCCCAACCTTCTCTGAGCCTTCGGGGTCCATGTGACCTGGCCATTTAGCCCATGGTGTGCAAAAAAGTGCCGCTCAGAGGTAAAACAACCCAACCCATCACAATCCACTAACCAATCCCATATTAATATTTTAAAAGCATAAATGTTTCTCTCATTTCCAATGTTTGCCGGCAGAGCATTAAAAAGTTTTGGTGCCAGATAAACGTAGTGTTTTTTGATGACAGTTTTTTTTAGGAAACTGTATGGATAAATGCATAATAGATGATAAACGTGTATATCTGGGAAAGATCTTAACATTAGACTCATCCCAATTTTGAATATTGTATATTAATAGGTGATAAATATATAATTTTCTAACTGGTAAGATATTTAAGTTTTTATAATTTTTTTAATACTATCAAATTTCTTTTTCTTTAGCATACATCTTATTATGTAATTTTGTACAATATTCATGCATCATTTTTCGGGATATAATAATGACAGTTGGTGTGAAAATAATCTGATTAACAAAAGGTGGTTCATTCTGATAAAGTTTGCAAAACTTCAGACAGAAACAATTTGGTAATTGATATGATTTCCCCAGGTGATTAAATGTTAGATTAAATCCTTTAATTAGCCCATTGGGTGCAAAAAGGCGCCGCTCAGAGGTAAAACAACCCAACCCAACCGACCCCCCCACCCTGAAAAGGCCATCCATCTGTCGAATGGGACGTTTAGCCGTAGTTCCGTGTGCAAGAGAGTGCACACGGAACTGTGCACTTTAAAGAACAAAATCAATGATCTTGACTGGAGGCTATCATTTGTCACCCAACAATGGGGCGGGGTGGATCAGTCGGTAGCGCGCCAGGCTCGTAATATGTAGTTCCCAGGTTCGAGTCCCAGCTGGGTCAGCGTTGTGATTTATCTCCGCAAAACTCCCCGCCCTGCCCACGGTCAGTAGGGGACACCGATGGGCTTGGAAAGGCCGCCGTCCGTCGGATGGAACGTTAAGCCGTGGCCCCATGTGCGGGAGAGCCATACCCTGTACGCGTTAAAGAACTCACTGGATGGCCTTGACGGGAGACTACCATCTGTCTCCCAACAGCTGTTCCAGTGGGTTCCCTCCCCCAACCTTCTCTGAGCCTTCGGGCTCCATGTGACCTTGCCATTTAGCCCATGGTGTGCAAAAAAGTGCCGCTCAGAGGTAAAACAACCCAACGTTAAAGAACACGCTGGATGGCCTTGACGGGAGGCTACCATCTGTCTCCCAACAGCTGTTCCAGTGGGTCCCCTCCTCAACCTTCTCTGTGCCCTTCGGGGTCCATGTGAGCTGGCCATCTAGCCCATGGTGTGCAAAAAAGTGCCGCTCAGAGGTAAAACAACACAACCCAACCCTATCCACGTTAAAGAGCACGCTGGATGGCCTTGACGGGAGGCTACCATCTGTCTCCCAACAGCTGTTCCAGTGGGTCCCCTCTCTCAACCTTCTCTCAGCCTTCGGGGTCCATGTGACCTTGCCATTTAGCCCATGGTGTGTAAAAAAGTGCCGCTCAGAGGTAAAACAACCCAACAGTTAACCAGTGGGTCCCCTTTTCCCAACCTTCTCTGAGCTCTTGGGGGTTCTTGTGACCTAGCCATTTAGCCCATTGTGTGTGTAAAAAAATACCTCTCAGAGGTAAAACAACAATAACAACCCTGAGATACGTCCTCCCCCCCCCACCGCTTCTTCATCCGTAACTAATATACACACATGCAAGATGTGAACTGATCTATTTTGTAATTCATCCTTAGACCAAGTGATCAGTGATGCTGCGGCAGATGAGGGCGAAAACGATTCCGGTTCCCGTGCGGCTCGTGCAGCTGCAGCAGAGTCATCTCCGTCACGTGCTGCGAGAGAGAGGTAAACGCACTTTATGCCACGAGCTTTTCGACGATGGTGCAATGATGGAATTAGCATATTGTCAGCTTTTGTTTTCGTTTCGGTATTGTTTCTCAACCCGACGGCTGCAAACGAGTAAATGGCGGGAAATCTGTTGATGCGTGATCTGGAGCAGATAAAAATGAAGAAGGAGCGAGAGATGATGATAAGAGACAAAATTCATTATTGCTGATGCCATTCCCGTGTTTTTTTTTTAATGGACATTTTATTCCTATCGTCCAATCTCCGCGTGGTACAATGACTCACGAAAAATAGCAGCAGCACGTGTCATTTGTTTTCGATTGTAGGCATCTTTTGATTTTATTCTTCTCAATTCAAGATCGGATTTGGGTTGTTGGGTTGTTTTACCTCTGAGCGGCACTTTTTTGCACACCATGGGCTAAATGGCCAGGTCACAAGGACCCCGAAGGCTCAGAGAAGGTTGGGGGAGGGGACCCACTGGAACAGCTGTGGGGAGACAGATGGTAGCCTCCTGTCAAGGCCATCCAGCGTGTTCTTTAACGTTGGGTTGTTTTACCTCTGAGCGGCACTTTTTTGCACACCATGGGCGAAATGGCCAGGTCGCATGGACCCCGAAGTCTCAGAGAAGGTTGGGGGAGGGGACCCACTGGAACAGCTGTTGGGAGACAGATGGTAGTCTCCCGTCAAGGCCATCCAGCGTGTTCTTTAACGTGCACAGTGTATGGCTCTCCCGCACACGGGCCACGGCTTAACGTCCCATCCGACGGACGGCGGCCTTTCCAAGCCCATCGGTGTCCCCTACTGACCGTCGGCAGGGCGGGGAATTTTGCGGAGATAACAAGATCGGATTTCTCTTTACGAATATTCTTTTTCTAAAGCTATTAATCCATAATTTGTAACACGTAGACTTTTACTTCTCCTATTCAGATTTTTATGTTTCAGTAACACTATTTTTATTTTCTGCTCTCTACAATTGGGGCGGGGTGGCTCAGTCGGTAGCGCGCCAGGCTCGTAATCTGTAGTTCCCAGGTTTGAGTCCCACTGGTTCAGCGTTGAGATTTATCTCCGCAAAATTCCCCGCCCTGCCTACGGTCAATAGGGGACACCGATGGGCTTGGAAAGGCCGCTGTCCGTCGGATGGGACGTTAAGCCGTGGCCCCGTGTGCGGGAGAGCCCTAATCCTGTGCACGTTAAAGAACACACTGGATGGCCTTGACGGGAGGCTAACATCTGTCTCTCAACAGCTCTTCCAGTGGGTCCCCTCCCCCCACCTTCTCTGAGCCTTCGGGGTCATGTGACCTGGCCATTTAGCCCATGGTGTGCAAAAAAGTGCCGCTCAGAGGTAAAACAACCCAACCTACTGTTCAGTATCTAGATTTCTAATTTTCGGTTTCTAGACTGCTTGCCTTATCTTTGGTAACCTCACCCCTGGCCCTCGTTAAGAAAGGGAACACCAATGGGCTTCGAATGGCCGCAGTCCGATGGATCATTAAGCCGTGGTTCCGTGTTCAGGACAGCCATACTGTGCACTCTAAATAATACAGTGGATGACCTTGACGGACTCCTAACAGTTGTGCATTGGGTTCCCTTCCCCAACCTTCTGCCCATTTAACCCACTGTGTGCAAAAAAAAAGTGCTGCTCAGAGGTAAAACAACCTATCCTAGATCCAACTGTACTTGGAATCACGACTTCATAATCCAATCGGGAAGACCCAAGTGCGGGTTTTGTGACACCATTTCAACTATTAAACATATTTTAGTCGAATGTCCGTGTTTTAATTTCGAATGTGAATGTTATTTTAGCTTTCATAATTTTATGTCCAAGCATCTTACACTCAGACATCTTTTATCTGATCATTGTGATTTACCGCCAGTTTTTACCTTATTGAAGCATTGTGGCTATTTTAATCGACTTTGATTTTACCTTGTATTTTTTGTCTAACCCAGGCTTTACACCTGGGTTGTTTTTTACTATATACATCTTGTTGTTTTTGTTATATTTACATCTTGTTTTTATTGTTTTTCTGTTATATCTCTATACATCTTGTTGGTTTTATCTTTTGACTTTTACAGCACTTGGTTTTAACTTTGGTTCAGGGGTACTTGACTTTTAGCTTCTATTTATCTCGTTTGGTTTCCCAGGTTCGAGTCCCAGATGGGTGAACGTTGAGATTTATCTCCTCAAAATTCCCCGCCCTGCCCACGGTCAGGTGGGGACACCGATGGGCTTGGAAAGGCCGTCGTCCGTCGGATGGGGACGTTAAGCCGTGGCCCCTTAAACGGGAGACCACCCTTTAACGTGCACAGGCCATACCCTGTGCACGTTAAAGAACACGCTGGATGGCCTTGACGGGAGGCTACCATCTGTCTCCCAATAGCTGTTCGAGTGGGTCTCCTCCCCCAACCTTCTCTGAGCCTTCGGGGTCCATGTGACCTGGCCATTTAGACCATGGTGTGCAAAAAAGTGCCGCTCAGAGATAAAACAACCAAAACAACCAAACCCTATCTCGTTTGGCGCATTATAGCCTCAGTAGCTCATGCGTCAAAAAACCCCAACCAACCAACCAACCAATCAGGAAGCAAAGGAAGCATTGCATCGCTGTTAAACAACACAAATTTTCAACAAAGTTTAAATTCGAGAGTAAAAGGAAATTAAAAAGTTTCTCTAATGAGAGTTTTGCGACTCAATTCAACAGCTCATTGAACTAAGGCGTCAAACACATTAAGTTCAATAATAAAACCGTCGAAGCTCATTCGTTAAATTGTTCACTCTGTTATTTGAACTCCACCAATTAGGACTGGGACTCCCATTGAGTGGGCAATCCCAGGAGAGCCATACATATCAATCTTATAAATATTCATCAGAAAGATGATTAAAAAATTAACTAATATATGCATCAAAATGATTACTCTGAAAGTAAATTATGTAACTTTGGTTCACGATAGTTAAGCAAATAGAGGAAGGAAAGGCGGCATGTACTGGAACTTTTGATCGACTAATGGCAACGATTTTTTGAAAATATTTCATTTCAATTGTTTCGTTTATCTCTCAGCTGTCGTTTTCGGTTTTATTAAGTTGTTGCTCTCCAGTTGGGGTTGTTGTGCTTCTTGGCAAGTTGGGTTGGGTTGTTTTACCTCTGAGCGGCACTTATTTGCACACCATGGGCTGAATGGCCTGGTCACATGGACCCCGAAGGTTCAGAGAATTAGGGGGAGGGAACCTACTGGATCAGCTATTGGGAGACAGATGGTAGCCTCTCTTCAAGGCCATTTAGCGTGTTCTTTAACCTACACAGGGTATGGCTCTCCCACACACGTGTCCGCAAAACTCCCCGCCCTGCCCACGGTTCGTAGTGAACACCGACAGGCTTGAAAGGGCCGCCGTCCGTCGGATGAGACGTTAAGCCGTGGCCCCGTGTTTGGTAGAGCCATACCCTGTGCACATTATAGAAAACACACTGGATAGCCTTGACAGGAGTTTACCATCTGTCTCACAACAGCTGTTCCAGTGGGTCCCCTCCCCCAACTTTCTCTGAGCCTTCGGGGTCCTTGTGACCTGGCCATTTAGCCCATAGTGTGCAAAAAAGTGCCGCTCAGAGGTAAAACAACCCAACAAATCCCACATACAGGGCCACGGCTTAACGTCCCATCAGAAGGACGACGGTCTTTCTTAACAAGTGTGAAAAACTATCGCCTTTTTTGGATTGTGAATGCGCGATCCCCTGCACACGTGACACTTGCTTTAAATTTGTTTAGATCGGAATCTTGTAAAATTTGTAATAACAATTATTATTTTTATGTATTTTTATATATATTTTATATAAATACTCACCAATGCATCTATCATCATTACAAACAATGGGAGTAGAACTGACCACATTGTTTAGAACACCACTGAAATGTTCAGCCCACCTAGCCATGACAGAATACTCCCCTCCTATAACCTTACCTTGTTTATCCTTCAATCCTTGTATGCCTGTCCGTTTTCTACCACACAAAACATTAACTATCTGGTACAGCTCTCTGCTGTTGTGCTGTCTAACTGCTTCCTCAGCTTTGTCAGCCAAGCCATCAAGCCAAAGATTCTTATCAGCAACTAACTGATCCTTTACACGTTTATTAAGTTCTCTGTAATGCTTTCTATTAGGACTAGTAGGGTATTGATTAAAGACATTCCTGCAGTTCTTTCTTTCCGAAATAAGCTCAAGTGCCTTATCACTCAGATAATTCTGTCTCCTATGCTCCTTTTTTCCTAAAAGAGTACTGTTAGTGTCCAAAAAATCCTGTTTAAAACGGTCCCATTCTTCCTCAACATCAGTAGTAAGCAAACCATGACTGTCATAATGACTAAGTAACCTATCACGGTAAGCTTTAGCTATAACTGGGTCTTTCAGAGCTTCAGTATTAAAGGTAAATTTTTTAACCCTAGCACAACACTTTTTAAGTTTAAGTTGCAAGACACTTTTAACAAGGTAATGGTCAGATCCAATTTCAGCTCCCCTATATGCCCTGGTATTTCTAACAGAACTAGCCCATTTGCTGTTAATTAATATATAATCAATCATATTCCTATGCAGCCCATCAGGTGAAACCCATGTGTATTTATTTATGTCGCGGTGTTTGTATAAGTGTTAGTTATTCTGAAACCATTGAGTTTACTTACCTGTAGGAGACGTTGCCCATTGCCATTGCAGCTACCAATACCAAAAGTGCCTATCACCCCTCCCCAAAGGTCAGAGTCAGTACCAACTTTGGCATTGAAGTCACCTAGAACAAGGGTAATATCTCATTGACAGAATTCAAAATATCCTGAAGTTGTCTGTAAAACCTATTCTTCTCATCCTCATCGGCATCCTCAATGTGGGCATAACAGCAGATAACATTCAAGTCTTTAACGCTTGTCTGAAATTTTGCTGTAAGAAACCTTTCATTAATGCACTCATATCCTAGAAGAGCATCACTAGCATGTCTGCTGAGCATCAGACCCACGCCTTGGTGATGCTTTCCATCCTCCCTCCCTGTAAAGAGAAATTTAAAGTTATTTTTAAGTATCTCACCTTTACCTGTCCATCTGGTCTCTTGCAAGCTTAGAATATCTAGGTTATAGCGCTGGAATTCCTGCATGAGGACATCAAGAGAATAATCTCTATGTAATGTCCTCACGTTCCACGTTCCTGCAGAGAGAAAATGATTAGTAGGATTTTTAAAGAAACTAGGTTTATTGAGATAGGTATGGCCAACAGTATCAAACAGCCCCCTGATCGCAGGCATGGGGCAAAGACCTGTTTTTCCTCCGCTAAAGGCTGAAGTCACCGATGCTGGTAGGAACTTCAGGCACCACCTTTTCAAGTGGACTTTTTCAAGAGCCATATGGCCTGCCTGAGACACATTACTGCAGTTTAGGCTTGACGATGCCCAACTAGCTAAGTAAGGTTCAGGTACCGTGCGATGGCCTCTGATTAGGGTTATCCACCAGCTGATATAAGGTATCCCATGCTTCTGTTCACTTAGAGCTGGCAACCCAGAAGCAGACAGAAAACACAGCAGCAGACTCTCCCTCAACAGAGACCCACCAGTGCAGCAAGTCCAGGATCCATAATCAAGCTCAAATCCATAAACAAGTCCAGTCTAGTAGGTATAAATGGTCAGCACCAGGACCCTGTGAAGTTGACCACTCCTCAGCAGGGTTGAAAAAAAAAGTGGCCATAGATGACCAGATCAGTAGGCCATACTGAACTGGCAGCCTCCCCTTCCGTTCCCTTCCAAAAGAGAATATCTCTTTTGAAAGGTACTAACGGCCTGCACCACGAGAAGGCGGGGTCGGACATTAGGTGCTAGACCTGGCCGGTTCTGTGCATCATCACTAGGGATTGGTACACAGCTCTCCTTCCAGTTTATGCCTAGCTACCATTTTGGTGGCTTTAATGTTGGCCCTATAACACAATCTGAAGTTATTTTGTCTATTTCTAAACTTAAATTTCATAAATCCCCAGGGGTAGATGAAATTACTACAGAAATGCTTACAGCTGGGAATATTTCGGTTACCACTTGGATGACTGAAATTTTGAATATCTTTTATGATAAAGGCATGGTTCCTAAGGATTTTACCAGAGCTATTATTATTCCTATTTTCAAAAAAGGTGATCGCAGTTCTTGTGATAACTATAGGGGTATCAGCCTACTCTCTGTTCCAGGGAAAGTTCTTTCCATGATTGTGCTTAATAGAATTTAGAATCTGGTTGACAGTCAATTGCGTGATGAGCAATGTGGATTCAGAAGTGGTAGGGGATGTGTGGATCAGATATTTTCACTGAGGCAGATTCTTGAGAAATGTTTAGAGTTTCAGAAACCTTTGGTTGCTAGCTTTGTTGATTTCAAAAAGGCTTTCGACTCTGTTGATCGACATAATCTGTGGTTGATTGTGAGATCATATGGTATACCAGAGAAGTTAATTAACCTAATGAATGCTCTCTATAATAACACTGAGTCGTGTGTGAGAGTTGGTAAGTCTTGTAGCAATTGGTTTAGTATTACTTCTGGTGTTCGACAAGGTTGCATTTTGTCTCCTTTTCTCTTTAGTTTGGTTATTGGTTACGTTATGCGAAATTCACTGCAAGGGAAAGATTTTGGCCTAAAATGGTCTGGAGATACGAAAATTTCTGATTTAGATTATGCTGATGATTTTGCCCTTTTGGCAAATGATGTTGATGAGATGAAATCTTTCATTCGAGCTGTTGATGAGACTGGTAGTAGAGTAGGTTTGGTTATAAACAGAGAGAAAACTAAAGTGATGAAAATTGGTCAGGCAGGCTGTGATTCAGTTAATCTGAATGGTTGCAGTCTTGAGCAGGTGTCACAGTTTAATTATCTTGGGAGCTATGTAACAGATAATGGTGATATGCGGCATGAGATTAACAGACGAATAGGGATTGCTGCCGGGACTCTTAAGAATTTATGGAGATTGTGGAGAAATAGGCGTATACACCTAAAGACTAAAATTAGACTGTATAATAGTTTGGTTCTTTCTAGGATTAGTTATGGTAGTGAAACTTGGACACTGTGTAAACAAGATAACAGGAAGCTAGATGCTTTTGATTCTAGATGCTTACTTAGTATATTGGGTATTAGGTGGTTTAACTTTGTAACTAATGATGAGGTTAGGCAAAGGAGTCTGCAACCTCCTTCAAGCAGCATATTGTGCAGAGAGACTCCGCTGGTTTGGCCATGTTGCCCGTATGGATAATTATAGATTGGCGAATAGGGTTATGAACAGTGTGCCTAAAGGCCTCAGAAGGAGGGGGAGACCTAGGATGCGGTGGGCAGACAATGTCAAACAGGACCTTGTTAGAATTGGTGTGCAGTGGCCGGATGCCGAAGATGTAGCTCAGGACAGATATGCTTGGAGAATTAAACTGCACGGTCTGGTTGGACCTCCGTAGTCCATGGCTGCTTGATGATGATGATGATGATGATGATAAATACTCAAGTAGTTCTCTTTGCGGTGGAGGTCTAACAAGGCGCTGGTCGGTGTAAATACGCGATAGGAAAGAATCCCTCACCAAAGGAAGAAATTAACAGAAATATAGCATACATCAGATACTTGGCGTATCCAGGATTCGAACGCAGGTCCCTTTGCTTTGCATAAAAATAAGAAAAAAGTAAGTCCTTCTCCAGAAGCCCACTTGTACTGAGGTTTGAAAATGAGTATTTCAATATAATATACCCATAAAGGAAATCTGCGAGAAAAACGAGATCTAAAAAAGCAACGTAAAGGAGAAAGAAAAACCCATCCTGAGATTCGAACCCACATCCCTTTTATGCCAAAAATGCTGAATTTTCCTTTCTTATTGATAAATGTTTCTTTTAGCTATTAGCATTACTTTCAACTACCAGTAGACTAAATGGTAATGCAATAATAAAACTCCAAGGAACTTTAAATTGGGATGTTTTCGATAAAGTAAATCAAATTGCTCCGAGTTTATTTGGCTGCAACAATTGGTAATACAGTCGCTCAAAAAAGTATCCGAACGCTATGTCACGTGACACGAAGGTTGCCAGATCACTAATTTCTAAAAAAACAATCGTTGCCAAATATTTTTTCTGAATTCTGTAATCAATCATAGTGTTCGGATACTTTTTTGAGCGACTGTAGGTGGTCATATTATTTTGATACTAGATCGTGTGGGCTCACTCACGGAAATATGGAGCGTGTGCACTTACCGTTCACAGCAAACTGGAGCGTGTGCAGTTACCGTTCATAGCAAACTGGAGCGTGTGCAGTTACCGTTCACAGCAAACTGGAGCGTGTGCAGTTACCGTTCACAGCAAACTGGAGCGTGTGCAGTTTGCTGTACACGTTCCAGATATTTTTTTCTGAATTCTGTAATCAACCATAGCGTTCGGATACTTTTTTGGGTAACTGTACTTAGCGAAAAGAAAGGAAATATCGTTTAGTGGACATTACGCATTTTGCGTTCTTCAATGGATTAGCTACCAAGTTCTGAATTCATACGATCATTGAGCCCGTAAAATGTCCCATGGATCCCCTCCCCAGCTCCATGTCCATAGGGCCATTGAGACCATGATTGTCTTGCGGATCCCCTGCTGGATCCTTTGTGACCGCAAAAGTGTCATTCTAAACCTAACGATGTCTCCTTTCTCACCGATGACAGATAGGAGATACAGAAAAGTAAAACACTTCAACAATTTTGCCTTCAATATGAAATGAGACATGGTTCAATTTGGACAAACTGACGTCGGGCAGATGGGACCTTAAGTCGTGGTTCGGTATTCAGGAGAGCCATACCATGTGTGCGTGACTCTGTATGACTTTAATACGAGGCTTCCATCTCTCTGCGAATAGCTATCCAGCTCTGAGCCTATAGGGTCTTTGTGAACTAACCATTTAGCCTTTTATGCGCAAAAATATGTTGTTGAGAGGTAAAACCCCAACAACTGAGGCAACGTATCAGGTGCAGAACCACTGAGCTATATAAATAAATAATAAATACCCCCTCAAGCAGCTGCTTGCCACAGAGGTCTGACAGGAACCTGCCAGTTTATACGCCATAGTAGAAGGTCTGAGAGGATGGCAGGACCTCAGCAGAAAAACGACACATACATCCATGCCTTACCCGGGGCTCGAACCCAGGTCCCTTAGATCAGTAGCCAAGCGCGCTAACCACTCGGCCATGGGACGGCTGAGCTATATAAGCAGCGGATCAAAATTCCCCCTAATAATAACCATAGAGTTATTCCACAGAAGTGTTATTTCACAGAAGTATTTGACTCTAACTGAACGTATTTAATGGTCTTGGAAATGGTATTTTTAATTATGACCAATCACGCTAAATCAGGCGTACAAAAGTCAAAAGTCAGAGATGACCTCACCTGTTGGGAAAGAACAGACATAAGTACAGAGGACCTATCTGAAGATTTCTAAAAATGTAAATAACATCCACCAGCAACTTCAATTATACCTTAGAGTTTAGCCAATCTTCATAGCTACTCATTCATCCCTTGCATTAAAAAAAATCGTTTTTTTTTCCATTGCAGTTTATAATTTATACCTAACCCTTAAATACTTTTAATATTCACATCTCAAAAACTCAAAACATTTCCATAGCCTCTTATCCTCACTGGAAATAAACTGCGCATTATTCCCAACATTTCTTCTACTTCCCGCAGAAATTTTCCCCTTCACGAAACATCGTCATAAAAGCCACATTTTCTGTTTCATCCCTCCCGTATTTTTTTTTCCATTATTTCCAACCCCCTACCCCCCCTCATACAAGTATACGCAAAAGAGAGAGATTAATACAGACAAAAGCAAAAACTGACAATATGTTGAAACCATTCTTCAATTAACCTTATCCGTCTGCCACCCCCCTTCCCCACTGACGGGATTAATTTTTATCACCGCACTCCCCAGCATCACGTGACCCCGGGGCGGGTGCGTGGGGTGAGGTGAGTGCGAGAGACGCATCTGCCACTCACGCCACGCTGGGGAGACGAAAAAAAAAAGAATAAAAAAAGATGAGAGAGATAAAAACAAAGAGAGAAAGAGCGAATGGGGAGGGGGATGAAAGAAAAAAAAAAGAGCAGAAATAATGGGCATGGTGGGGGTTGCCTAAGTTGATTAATGACAACACTAATGATTATCTATGCTGCTCTGGGGGACGGCCTCATAAAGCGCTCGTGGAGTTGCGGGTTGTCTTTTCTCTTTTTTTCCCGTTCCCCTCTCTCTCGAGCACACGAGGAGGGCGTGACGGGAGGATGGGGAGCATCTCGCATCTGGTAAGCCGACGATTACGTGATCGCTTGTAGGCTTTGGGCCATTTGCGAACGTGGCTCGGTTGGGAGGTTCTACAACGAGACGGAGAGAAAGCTCTTGCCGATGACGGAGGATTGTTTGCTCGGAAAATAAAATGTCACATCGGGATAGAGCGAAGGGAGATTTTTTTTTCATCTGTCGTCGCTTTTAACTATCGTTTAGAACTCGTAGAAGTCTTTTAGAACAATTAGCGCACCCCACTCGCGACGATTCAGAGGACCACCCGTCCTCTGAGATATTGTTGGTGATTGTGGTCAGCGTTAGAGCGTTGGTATGTGGAATGGCGAGTAATTCCAATTAAAACAATGTCTTCCGAAATTGTTACGAGTCCGAGAAATTTTGTTGCCGGTGGTCCGTTTTAAACCGTCGTTAAGTGGGATTTGTTTTGAGTGGTCGGTAAGAAATTGGTGTTCCGCGAAAATTGAAGTGATCGGTATGAAATTGGTGTCCCGTGGAGTTTGTTATGAGTGGTCGGTATGAAATTGGAGTCCCGTGGAATTTATTGTGTGACCTGTATGAAATTGGTGTCCCGTGGAATTTATTGTGTGACCTGCATTAAATTGGTGTCCCATAGAATTTGTTATGAGTGGTCCGTATGAAATTGTGTACCGTGGAATTTATTGCGTGACCTGTATGAAAATGTCATGTGGAGTTTGTTATGAATGGTCCGTAGGAAATTGGTGTCCCGTGGAATTCGTGCTAATTGGTTGGTATGAAATTAGCATCCCGTGGAATTTGTAGTGAGTGGGCAGTATGAAATTGGTGTCCCGTGGAATTTGTGGTGAGTGATTGGTATGTAATTGGTGTCCCGTGGAATTTGTTGAGTGGTTCTTGTTAACCAACATTTCGCGGAATTTGTTGCGAGTGGTCCTTGTTACACCAACGTTTCGCGGACAATATCCCTTTTAAACTGTTATTCATAAGATATTAGATAGATATTTATTCATATTTTCGTCACTATTTCACATAACTATTTTACTAACGAAACTAATAGCTTATCTGCTGCAAATGTCGATGAGCATTATAAGATTTGCTATTTTATCAAAAATTCTATCTATTATGAATCTTAATTTGTTATTATTATTTCTAGATGTTTCTTAAAATATTTTTGGTTCGTGTTGTCTCAAAAACTCTACAATGATACATCCTTGTTTGAAGATACAAAGAAACAACCGCTCTGCTAAGTTTTAGAAACGTTTTGTGCGCAAAACTATCTCATAAGGGTTGCACACAATGCATGGCATTGAACATTTCACAGATCGACTAAAGACTGGCTTAAGACAATGACTGTATAACAGAAGCACACATCCCTAATCTGAACCGGACTGTCCGTCTTTCCAGTAGCCACTCGATGTGCACGCACTATGTCCGAATCTGTAAGGACCCGTCCAGATCTGTACTTAGCGGATTACGTGCAGCTGCTATTTACTCTGGTGCTTACATATTTAGCTACGGAAGATGGCACGAGAGAGCAGAGTTATTAAAGAACACACTGGATGGCCTTGATGGGAGGCTACCATCTGTCTCTAAACAGCCGTTCCAGTGGGTCCCCTCCCCCACCCTTCTCTGAGCCTTCGGGGTCCATGTGACCTGGCCATTTAGCCCATCGGTGTACCCTATTGACCATGGGTAGGGCGGGGAATTTTGCGGAGATAAATCTCAACGCTGACCCAGCTGGGCTCGAACCTGGGAACTACAGATTACGAGCCTGGCGCGCTACCGACTGAGCAACCCCCGCCCCTCCACATCAGTGTTCCATCTTCACTGCAGAGCAGTGACTGTATATAACAGAAGCACACATCCCTAATCTGAACCTGACTGTCCGTCTTTCTAGTAGCCACTCGAAAAGACACGAACCACTCATTTTTTCTGAAAAGAAAATATGAGTGGTTCGTGTTGTCTTAAGTAGTTTAACGTTTGCGTTGATATGCATAGAGATGACGATGTAAGATACACATAAAGATGATAATATTTTAAGATATGCGTAGTAATGATGATTTTTCAATATTAATAATATTCAGAGAGATGATAATATTTGAAGGTACTGGTGCAGAGATAATATGAAAAGAAAAGAATAAGAAACATCTATAAATAATAATAACAAATTAAGATTCATAATAGATAGAATTTTTCATAAAATAGCAAATCTGATAATGTTCGAAAATATGCGTAGTGATGATAGCATTTAATGATACGTATAGTGATGATAACATTTAATGATACGTATAGTGATGATAACATTTAATGATACGTATAGTGATGATAACATTTAATGATACGTATAGTGATGATAACATTTTATGATACGTATAGTGATGATAGCATTTAATGAAACGTATAGTGATGATAACATTTAATGATACGTATAATGATGACAGCATTTAATGATACGTATAGTGATGATAACTTGAATATGCGCACACTTTTGGAAATATATAGAATGACATTTTTAGATATGCACAGAGTGTCAATTCTTGATGAGTAGAATTTTTTACGAATCACTCGAAATCCAAATACTTAAAAAAAAATACCCCCTCAAGCAGCTGCTTGCCACAGAGGTCTGACAGGAGCCTGTCAGTTTAATACGCCATAGTAGAAGGTCTGAGAAGATGGCAGGACCTCAGCAGAAAGACAACGCAAACATCCATGCCTTACCCGAGACTCGAACCCAGGTCCCTTTGATCAGTAGCCATACAAATCGAAAACTCGATGGTCAGATTCTCGATGACAGATCAACATCAACTGGAAACATAGAGAAAGTCGAACCTCACAAATCTGAGATTTTGACAACCGAATCGCTGACAATTCCAAAACTTAAGACAACCTAAATCCTCTTTTTGTCTACAAGTAAAAAAAATACGATCGCCATTTTTTAACGTAACCGGACATAATAATAATCGTTTCCCTTGTATGTTTTGCTCCCATCCCCACCTGAGGTTTCGACCTCTTCCCTCCACTTGAAATCCCCCAACGTCTTATGTGTGAATTTCCCTTTTCACTAATGGAGGCTTCGATTTAAGCGCAGAGTTTGCTAATCACTTCAGTGATGGATCTGCCGACAGCCGAAGAAGAAGTGCTGCCCAGAGATAAACGGATTACAGATTCGGGAAGTTGCCGGACAAACTGAGGTTACCGCCACTTGGATTCTCTTTGTGACACGTGACACTAAGACCTCCACCTGTGACGTCAGAGCGGAGTTAGAACTTATCTTCCCAGAGTGTGACGAGGCTACTTCCTTTAGAATCCGCGAAGTGTGCGCCCTATTTTGGGGCCAAAGCTGCTGGTTCACTGTGCATTGGCCAAGATATTAATTATCCGCTCAGATAAGCCGTTGTTGATGCAGTCTACGGCGCCGAGAAACTCTCCTCTCTCGTGCCATCTTCCGTAGCTAAATATGTAAGCACCAGAGTAAATAGCAGCTGCACGTAATCCGCTAAGTACAGATCTGGACGGGTCCTTACAGATTCGGACATAGTGCGTGCACATCGAGTGGCTACTGGAAAGACGGACAGTCCGGTTCAGATTAGGGATGTGTGCTTCTGTTATACAGTCATTGTCTTAAGCCAGTCTTTAGTCGATCTGTGAAATGTTCGATGCCAAGCATTGTGTGCAACCCTTATGAGATAGTTTTGCACACAAAACGTTTCTAAAACTTAGCAGAGCGGTTGTTTCTTTGTCTTCAAACAAGGATGTATCATTGTATATGTTTTGAAGCTTTGTTCACAGAATGTTAGCTAGAACGACTATGGCTAAGAACTAGGACAAATTTTGAATGTTGGGTTGGGTTGTTTTACCTCTGAGCGGCACTTTTTTGCACACCATGGGCTAAATGGCCAGGTCACAAGGACCCCGAAGGCTCAGAGAAGGTTGGGGGAGGGGACCCACTGGAACAGCTGTTGGGAGACAGATGGTAGATTCCCGTCAAGGCCATCCAGCGTGTTCTTTAACGTGCACAGGGTATGGCTCTCCCGCACACGGGGCCACGGCTTAACGTCCCATCCGACGAACGGCGGCCTTTCCAAGCCCATCGGTGGCCCCTACTGACCGTGGACAGGGCGGGGAATTTTTGCGGAGATAAATCTCAACGCTGACCCAGCTGGGACTCGAACCTGGGACTTACAGATTACGAGCCTGGCGCGCTACCGACTGAGCCACCCCCGCCCCAGTTTTGAATGTTAATCAGCGTCAAGTTCAAAGGAGGTGGAATTTCAGGGATACAGATCTTATTTTTTTTATACTTATCTCTTGAATGCAACTTGCACTTAGTTACTGAGATGCCAGAAATTGTATTCCTCTAACGATTAATTTCTGGTACGGTCTCTCAAATAAATATCCGAACACTATGGTTGATATTTTTTCTGAATTCCGTAATCAACCATAGTGTTCGGATATTTTTTTGAGCGACTGTAGGTGGTCATATTATTTTGATACTAGATCGTGTGGGCTCACTCACGGAAATATTGAGCGTGTGCAGTTACCGTTCACAGCAAACTGGAGCGTGTGCAGTAACTGCACACGCTCCAGTTTGCTGTGAACGGTAACTGGAGCGTGTACAGTTGCTGTACACGCTCCAGATATTTTTCCTGAATTCTGTAATCAACCATAGTGTTCAGATACTTTTTTTTGACACGACGGTTGCCAGATCGCTAATTTCTAAACCTGGATCGTGTGAGCCCACTCACAGAAACATTGAGCGTGTGCAGTTACCGTTCACAGCAAACTGGAGCGTGTGCAGTAACTGCACACGCTCCAGTTTCCTGTGAACGGTAACTGGAGCGTGTTTAGTTGCTGTACATGCTCCAGATATTTTTCCTGAATTCCATAGTCAACCATAATGTTCGGATATTTTTTTGAGCGACTGTATCTATATATATATATACTCAGCTGCCACTTCATTAGGTACATTTTCAAGTTACATCAATAGTAGGTTAGATATAGAACCCAGTAACCTTTAAAATTAACTTTTTCTGAAAAAAAAATGTGACTGAAGATAATTTACAGATCCGAATCCAATCTATTTGAATCCCGATTTCCAACAATATGCGTTCAATAGTTAAAGAGTTATGGAAGCTGAAACATTTACCTAGTTAGCTAACATATTACGCGAAATACTCTTACACATTTTCGTAAAGTTTAGCGTAATGGTTATTACTTTGTTTTTGTTAACTTTTCAGAAAAAATATTTCAACTAACATAGTACTACTCCCGTAACTTTAAATACCACAAATCAAGATTGAAATGGATTTCATTGAGATGTTTAAATAATCCCCACTCACCTTCTTCCATGGAGAGCTTATTTAAAAAGTTACTGATTTCTGTTTCTGAGCTGCTATTGACATATCTAGCATGGAAATGTACTTAATAATCCTAAGTGTTTAGGCTCCGATTTTACGTTGGCTTGTTTGTCTTCGGAGCAGCACATTTTTTGCATACAATGGGCTTTGGGTTGGGTTGTTTTACCTCTGAGCGGCACTTTTTTGCACACCATGGGCTAAATGGCCAGGTCACATGGACCCCGAATGCTCAGAGAAGGTTGGGGGAGGGGACCCACTGGAACAGCTGTTGGGAGACAGATGGTAGCCTCCCGTCAAGGCCATCCAGCGTGTTCTTTAAGGTGCACAGGTGACGTTAAGCCGTGGCTCCCGCACACGGGGCCACGGCTTAACGTCCCATCCGACGGACGGCGGCCTTTCCAAGCCCATCGGTGTTCCCTACTGACCGTGGGCAGGGCGGGGAATTTTTGCGGAGATAAATCTCAACGCTGACCCAGCTGGGACTCGAACCTGGGAACTACAGATTACGAGTCTGGCACGCTACCGACTGAGCCACCCCCGCCTCCATACAATGGGCTAAATGCCCAGGTCACGAGGACCCCGAAGGCTCAGAGAAGGTTGGGGAGGGGACCCACTGGAACGGCTGTTGGGAGACAGATGGTAGCCATCCAGCGTATTCTATAACGTGCACAGAGTATGGCTCTCCCACACACGGGGTCACGACTTAACGTCCCGTCCGACGGACGGCTGCCTTTCCAAGTCCATCGGTGTCCACTACTGACCGTAGGCAGGGCGGGGAATTTTGCGGGAATAAACCTCAACGCTGACCCAGCTGGGATTCGAACCTGGGAACTACAGATTTCGATGCGCGCTACCGACTGAGCCACCCCAGCCCCTCTCAATTCAAAGGCGAACTAAGTGTCTCTTGGAACAGACAGTAGCAACGACAAAAATTTCTTCCCAGTGTTGCGTGTACGCAACACTGGGAAGAAATGGGTTAATACAACAACCAGTCAATGATATACAGTATATAATTAGGGAGGTGGGATTATCGTTATTTCGCTAGGTCATAATTTACAGTTCCTAGATTCCAGTCCCATCTTTGCCATCCTTGAGATTTATCTTCACTAAATCTCGTTTTCCCCTGTGAGATAAATGGGGCACCGATGGGCTTGAAAAGGCCGTCGTCCGTCCGTCCGTCAACCCGTATTCCCACAGCACGCTAAAGAATATTACGGGTGACCTTGACGACAAGTTCCATCTCTCTCCTAACAGCTGTCCAGTGTATTCCCTTCCCCCGACCATTTCTGAGCTCTTGGAATCCTTGTGACCTGGTCATTTAGAGGCAATTACGCACAAAACGTGCAGCTGAGAAGTGAAACTAAGTTTATCATCATCATTATCATCAGTTTCACGGAAGTCTTATCAGTAGACTTACTAATTAAGCAATAATACCAATTTAAATTCCTCAAAAACTGGTGTATCTGTTACCGCTAAAGCTCGAAAGCCGTTAATGTGCACATTACCTAGATAATCTGCATATTAACTGATTTGATCCGTTAACGTGCGGAATCAAGAGTTTTCCGCATTTTACCTAGGTAATGTGCACATTAACGGCTTCCGTATCGTTAAAGTTCAAAAGTTTGTTTCTCTCATAGTGGTGAATCTCTTGAATATGAATCTTAGTGTCACGTGATTCACTCGTCCGCATTATAAAAAACGCCCCGGATGAGCGGAGGCCAAGTGAGAACGAATCGGTAAAGTGATTCATTCTTGATAACGAATCATTAAAATGATTCGTTCTCACTTGGCCTGCTCATTTTGGGGGCTTTTTTTATAATTCGGACGACTGATTCATGTTGACAGAGGGATGACCCTGGTTTCAACTCTACTCTCGGACACTAGATAAATAACATTATGTTAATTTAAGCGTACAGAAACGTTCCTGTTGTTCCAGCAAAGATCTTATTTTCACTTTAACGAGTGCCTAGTAGGTAATGTGCAGATTATCCAGGTAATTTGCAGATTACCTAGGTAATTTGAGAAATGAAACAATTTTCCGCACGTTAACGGATCACCCTATTAATCTGCACAATACCTAGATAATCTGTAGAATAACTGATTTCTGCACTTTAGCGGTAACATATCCACGTAAGCAAATCAACTCATTGATTCGGTATTTATCTGAAAAATTAAAAAGATCATCGAAATTCTTCCGTCGGAACTCACCTTTCCTTCTCCTCTTCCCCTCCCCCCCAATCGACAACTTTCCCTGTTTCTAGACGAGGAAGAATCCCCACGCGAAATCTCCCCACCTACATTGCTCCTCTGAGAATTCAGGAAGCTGTGGAAACGGTTTGCAAAGGGAAATGGGATTTTATCTGACAAAACATTTGGGCGGAAAAACTCTGGATCCGGATTAAATTATTCCTCTTCGAAGGGAACCTTCCCTCATAACGGATGGCGAGACTGAGGAGCTGTAAGTGATAAAAGCATACACAGGATATGGCCGGAAGCAAAAATTGGCATCCACTGCTCGAATTTCGTTTCAATACCTCTAACATTAAAGTTGTAATTATCTGCGAATTGCAGAATTTGTCCCTGATAACTTCCCGGTGGTTTGTTGTTTTTTTTTTCGTAGACAAAACAGGATATTCGTTTGCGTATTCTTCGTTGCAAATGATTTTTCCATAATCGCAATTTTTTTTATTTTTCTTAGATTTTTTTTGTGTTTCTGTATTGGAATATATAGACAACTTCTTGAATTCGATGGAATATAATATGGATAAGCAATTAGATGAAAAAACTGAGCATTTCCGAGAGTGCGATCCGAACCCACGACCTACTAAAAGCATGTTAGGTGCTGTACAACTGAGCTATCTTATCCCAAGACTAGAGAGTAAGGATTTTCGCAGTCGGTAGCATGCTAGGCTCGCAATCTGTAGTTCCGAGGATTCATCTCCGCCAATCCCCGCCTTCCCTCAGTGAGAAAGAGGATACTGATGGGCTTAGAAGGACGCCATATGTCGGATGGGACGTTAAGCCGTGATATTATGTACACAGTCGTATCAAAATAATATGACCACCTACCTAATAATACGAATGGCAGGTGGTCATATTATTCTGATAAGACTGTGTACAGTCGCTCAAATAAATATCCGAACACTATGGTTGATTACAGAATTCAGGAAAAATATTGGGCAACGATTTTTTTAGAAATTAGTGATCTGGCAACCTTCGTGTCACGTGACAAGTCATAGCATGCCATAGCCTGTGCATGCTAAAGAACACACTAGATGTCTTTGAAAGAAAGTTTTTATTTGTCACTTAGCAGCTGTCCAGTCCTAACGGTTGTCAAATGGTTGTTCTTCGTAGAGTCCAACCTAGCCTTTGGGGTCTTTGTGACCTGGCCATCTTGCCCGTAGTATGCAGAAAAGTTAAACGAACTCGGAAGTTAAACAAACCAATTGTTTGTGACCTGATTATTCAGTCCCATTGTATGCAAAAACTGCCGTTCAGAAATAAAACAAACGAACTTCGTAGAGTTCATTTCCTGCGGAGTTCTGAGAAGAATTTGCGAACACGAAGAAGCCAGGAAGAAAATCTGTGAGAAATTTGAGATGTCTACATAAGGACAAAACAAACATCCATTCGTTATGTTGAATTCGTAAACATAATTTAATTTAATAGTAATAAATGGAAGGTAAATACTATTTACACTGACTCCATTTGGGAGAATTAACAGACATATGGCATTACAAACTATGAATTCAATGATTATGCACAGTCGCTCAAAAAAGTATCCGAACACTATGGTTGATTACAGAATTCAGAAAAAAATATCTGGCCACGATTTTTTTAGAAATTAGTGATCTGGCAACCTTCGTGTCACGTGATTACAGAATTCAGGAAAAATATCTGCAGCGTGTACAGCAACTGTACACGCTCCAGTTACCGTTCACAGCAAACTGGAGCGTGTGCAGTTACTGCACACGCTCCAGTTTGCTGTGAACGGTAACTGCACACGCTCAATATTTCCGTGAGTGAGCCCACACGATCTAGTATCAAAATATGACCATCTACAGTTGCTCAAAAAAGTATCCGAACGCTATGGTTGATTACAGAATTCAGAAAAAAATATCTGGCAACGATTTTTTTAGAAATTAGTGATCTGGCAACCTTCGTGTCACGTGATTACAGAATTCAGGAAAAATATCTGGAACGTGTACAGCAACTGTACACGCTCCAGTTACCGTTCACAGCAAACTGGAGCGTGTGCAGTTACTGCACACGCTCCAGTTTGCTGTGAATGGTAACTGCACACGCTCAATATTTCCGTGAGTGAGCCCACACGATCTAGTATCGAAATAATATGACCACCTACAGTCGCTCAAAAAAGTATCCGAACGCTATGGTTGATTACAGAATTCAGAAAAAAATATCTGGCAACGATTTTTTTTTAGAAATTAGTGATCTGGCAACCTTCGTGTCACGTGATTACAGAATTCAGGAAAATATCTGGAACGTGTACAGCAACTGTACACGCTCCAGTTACCGTTCACAGCAAACTGGAGCGTGTGCAGTTACTGCACACGATCTAGTTTGCTGTGAACGGTAACTGCACACGCTCAATATTTCCGTGAGTGAGCCCACACGATCTAGTATCAAAATAATATGACCACCTACAGTCGCTCAAAAAAGTATCCGAACGCTATGGTTGATTACAGAATTCAGAAAAAAATATCTGGCAACGATTTTTTTAGAAATTAGTGATCTGGCAACCTTCGTGTCACGTGACACGAAGGTGTCCTGCTGCTGACTATGCGAAAGAAAGGTTGTTCGGGAGTCCATGGATGATTTTGTAGCATACAATCAAAACATATACAAGTCGTCTCCATTCCAGAGAATGCAGTGATAGTTAGTTTAATCTCTGTGCATATGATTTGTTGCGAAAGCCCAGTAGCTTCTTTGTAAAAGATCTCTGGACTTTTTCAACAGTTTCAATATCACACACACTGTAAGGGGTCCATACTGGAGATGCGTATTCTAGAATGGGCCGAACGTATGTGATGAATGCTTTTACAAGGGTGCTTATGTTACACTTGCTGTAGCATTTTAAAATCACGTGCACGACACGGTTGCTGCAAACTCCTTCCTTTCATATTAGCAGTGAGGATGTAGAGTACATCCCTCCCATTCTACCAGCATGCTGATGAGAGAGGATCAAATTCTCTCCTCCTCTACAACATCCAGGCGACTGAAATAGCCTTTGGGGTCACTGAAATAGCCCAGGTCACAAAGACCTTCAAGGATATAGAGGACACGGTTGGCTTTCATAGCAATGAAATTGCAGTGTTGTAAAAAGTATAAGTTGGGAGTTAGGATGATGGGACATTCATTTGTTATGCTGGACACGGTCCCTTTGCTCCCCAGCCAAACACGTTTTCCCCATAGCCAGAATCCGATCGCCTTTTTCCGGAAAATATCATCACATTCCATTTTCTCTCTCTTCCTTGCTGATTGTCTTACATCTATTATCCCGAAGAAAAATCTCAGAAACGAGGAAAGAAATCGCTCTGTGGGATGAGGCGGAAAACTGTTGCTCATCGTCCAGTGCAGCACTAGATCACCATCACTGCAGAGCAAATAGATTTGCAGAGAAACTGAAATCAACGAACTCCCCCCCCCCCCGTATACAATTAGTCCACCCGCGAACGTGTAAAGCGAGCGTACGCTCTACGAAACGGGCAGAGAGGCATTGCTGCGGACGAGAACTGGCATGGACAGTGCCAAAGGCGTGATTTTCGTGCCATCTTAATTACGAACCGGGAAAGTGAGGCCCAGGCAAAGCAGTTTCACCCAGCAACCCGGAAAGGGGGGAAGAGTATGCCGTGTGTCCACACACTGCTGATCACGCTGGTACATTACTGATGATTAGGGATAACTCAATTTAGTGGCCATCACGAAGGAAGGTCGAGAGAAGAGAACTGGGGGATGGGACGAGAGGGGGGGGAGTAAAAGGGTGAGAAGGGAGGAGGAACACAGATTCAGTCGCCTGGATGCTGTAGAGGAGGAGAGGATTTGATCCTTTCACATCAGCATGCTGGTAGAATGGGAGGGATGTGCTCTCCATCCTCACTGCTAATATGAAAGGAAGGAGTTTGCAACATCCGGATAGAGCAGCATCAAGTTTTATCAGATGCAGATGATTTTCTCTTTGCAGTTCTGAAAGGGATGGATGTTGTTTCTTTAATTGTAATGGAAACTTAGGGAATGAATGTTGTTTCTGCAATTCCAGTTGAAACCTAAGAATGAATGTTGTTTCTGTAATTCAAGTTGAAACATAGGAATGGATGTTGTTTCTGTAATTCAAGTCGAAACCTAGTAATGGGTGTTGTTTCTGTAATTCAAGCTGAAACATAGCAATGGATGTTGTTTCTGTATTTTAAGTTAAAACGTAGGAATAGATGTTGCTATTGTAATACCAGTTGGAATCCAAAGAATGGATGTTGCGCTTTAGAAATGGATGTTGTTTTTGTGATTGAATTTTAAATATAAGTATTGCTTCTGTAATTCAATTAATAATTAAAGATAATTTTTTTGTGATTCGAGTTAATATTTAATGGTGGATACGGTTTCTTCAGTTCAAGTTAAAACTTAAGGATGACAATTTCTGTGATTGAATTTAAAACGCAAGGAGAGATGTTGTTTCTGTTATTTGATATAAAGTGTAAGAATGGATATTGTCTCTGTGATTCAAGTTGAAATGTAAGGATGGATGTTGTTTCTGCAGTTGAAGTTAATGTTTAAGGATCAATACTCTGATTCAAACTAAAGCGAAAAAATGGGTGTTGATTATTATTTATTAACTTGAGAATGGATGTTGTTACTCTGATCGAAATTGAAACTTGAGGATTGATGTTGTTTCTCTGATTGAAATTGAAAGTTTAGGATGGATGTTGTTTTTCTGATTGAAATTGAAACTTGAGGATTGATGTTGTTTCTCTGATTGAAATTGAAAGTTTAGGATGGATGTTGTTTCTATGATCGAAATTGAAACTTGAGGATTGATGTTGTTTCTCTGATTGAAATTGAAAGTTTAGGATGGATGTTGATTTTATGATTGAATTTGAAATCTGAGGATGGATGCTGTTTTTGTGATCCGAGAGTCAAAAAGAAGAATAGATGTTTTTGTGATTCAGGTTAAAACTTCACTATCATTTCTCAACCTCTAGGCTATGATCGTATTTCGGAAAACATTCTTAAGGATACTTACAAGATGTTAATGTAAAAAAAATTGTTTTTTTTACAATGTCGTAGCGTGACTTGTGGAATAGGGGAGAAGCAGTTTGTAAGAGCATCCACTGATAAATCGATCCCTATCCATTGGTGATTCACTTTTCGTTGTAGTTCGAAATTGGATTTCTTCCTAATAAAACGAAACTTAAGTAACTTTTCGGACACTGCAATCAGACTGAAATGAGAAATTTCAGTTTCTGATAAAATGCGATTTAGGATTCACTTAAGACAGGCTGTTGTGAGTTTTTCATAGCCAAGTGGATGTTCAGAAAAATATACTTTTCTATATGATCGGATCCTCATTTTTACACCAGTCAGATTCCCCCATCCCTAAGGGGTGAGGCTGGCTCAGTCGGTAGAGCGATAGACTCGTAATCTGTAGTTCCCAGGTTCGAGTCCCAGCTGAGCCAGAGTTGAGATTTATCTCCGCAAAACTCCCCGCCCTGCCCACGGTCAGTAGGGAGCACCAATGGGCTTGGAAAGGTCGCCGTCCGTCGGATGGACCGTTAAGCCGTGGTACCGTGTAGGGGAGAGCCATACCCTGTGCACGTTAAACAACACGCTGAATGGCCTTAACGAGAGGCTACCATCTGTTCCAGTGGGTCCCCCCTCCCCCCAACCTTCTCTGAACCTTCGGGATCCATGTGACCTGGCCATTTAGCCCGTGGTGTGCAAAAAATGCCGCTCAGAAGTAAAACAACCCATCCCCATCCCTAAGAAATAAAAACTGTTTCCCACCATCTGTAACCCACAAAACTCTCGGTGACAAATCTTCCCCCAAATGAGTGTAACAATTTCTTCCTCCCACGAGGGATTCAACTTTCAACAGATTTCCAACGAGAGTTCTGTTCGTCACGAAACGTTTCCTTGTCACGTGACCCTAACGAAAGAAGTGAATTCGAGCTTCTTCCGATCTCTCCCGACAGAAGTGATCGCAATCTAATTCGCAGGTAGACAAACTCTCCTCTCTTAATCCGAGACAAAAACTGATCCTGCTACACTCTGGTGGCTGCTGCCTCCCACTCCAACAAATTACCGAGAGGCCACTAAGAGTCGCCGAAGCTCCCACCTCCATTAAACCACAATTCCATTTTCAGTGCCAATTTAAGTGGCGAGGCCACGTCACCGTAATGAACGTTTAGCCTTGCACGACAGAAACCACCACCACAACGCGCACACCTCGTCACATACCGGCAGCCAAGCGTTCTGCTACCGGGATGGCCTCTGGTGGTAACCCCCTCCCCTCCTCTCTACCCGGGGGGTAGTTGAAGTGACGGAAGATGAGAATAGGGTTGTGCGTGCTTTTTTTTTGTCGTTTGTTTTTTTCCCTACGCTTGTTCGGGTGATCGATGAGAATTGCTGGAGATCTCGAAGAACGTGCCACCGAGATTCCTGGGGCGGGGGTGGCTCAGTCGGTAGCGCGCCAGGCTCGTAATCAGTAGTTCCCAGGTTCGAGTCCCAGCTGGGTCAGCGTTGAGATTTATCTCCGCAAAATTCCCCGCCCTGCTCACGGTCAGTAGGGGACACCGATGGGCTTGGAAACGCCGCCGTCCGTCGGATGGGACGTTAAGCCGTGACCCCGTGTGCGGGAGAGAAATACTCTGTGCACGTTAAAGAACACGCTGGATGGCCTTGACGGGAGGCTACCATCTGTCTCCCAACAGCTGTTCCAGTGGGTCCCCTCCCCCAACCTTCTCTGAGCCTTCGGGGTCCATGTGACCTGGCCATTTAGCCCATGGTGTGCAAAAAAGTGCCGCTCAGAGGTAAAACAACCCAACCCAAACCCATCACTTTTGACAATATTAACCGTTTGGGGCCACTATGTTCAAACATTGCCAACATCTCATTACACGAATCGGCCCCAGCCCTTTTTTGCTGTTCCGTCAGTTTATGGGATACTTCATTTGCCACAGATCTTTCGGATCTTTAAATTTTGATGAATAATTGTTACTGACATCTAAAACTTATTACCTGAACGGTGATATGTAATTCCTTAATGAGTTCAGCAACAGCAGCGATGGTTCTCTCGTTCACGACCTCCTTTGGTGCTCCTGCACGAGGATGTCTTCGAAGCTCTGCCGTCCTTCTCTGAATTTACCCATCCGTGCCATAACAGTACCACGTGAACAGGCATGATCCCCATATACTTGTGATAAATCGACATGGTGTATTAAACTGACAGGGTCCTGTCAGACCTCTGTGGCAAGCAGCTGATTGAATGAGTAATATTTATTTATATGCTACCTAGAAGCGAACTCCTGACTTCTACAAGTACAGTCGCTCAAAAAAAAATGTATCCGAACACTATTGTTGATTACAGAATTCAGAAAAAATATCTGGCAACGATTTTTTTAGAAATTAGTGATCTGGCAACCTTCGTGTCACGTGATTACAGAATTCAGGAAAAATATCTGGAGCGTGTACAGCAATTGTACACGCTCCAGTTACCGTTCACAGCAAACTGGAGAGTGTGCAGTTACTACACACGCTCCAGTGTGCTGTGAACGGTAACTGCACACGCTCAATGTTTCTGTGAGTGGGCCCACACGATCCAGGTTTTTGTGAGTTCACACGATCCAATGTGCTGTGAACATTAACCGCAACCGCTCCAGTTTGCTGTGAACGGTAACTGCACACGCTCAATGTTTCTGTGAATGGGCCCACACGATCCAGGTTTTTGTGAGTTCACACGATCCAATGTGCTGTAAACATTAACCGCAACCGCTTCAGTTTGCTGTGAACGGTAACTGCACACGCTCCATATTCATTGCATTATATATTCATACGCATTATATATATTAAAAAAAAGTATCCGAACACTATGGTTGATTACAGAATTGAGGAAAAATATCTGGCAACGATTTTTTTAGAAATTAGTGATCTGACAACCTTTGTGTCACATGACACAAAGGTTGCCAGATCACTAATTTCTAAAAAAATCGTTGCCAGATATTTTTTCTGAATTCTGTAATCAACCATAGTGTTCGGATACTTTTTTTGAACGACTGTAAGTCAGACAGTGTTTTCTGATCACTGCCTCATATGAAACACAACAGTAACAACCTCCATAATCCTATTCCAACTAAGGGGGCGGGGGTGGCTCAGTCGGTAGCGCGCCAGGCTCGTAATCTGTAGTTCCCAGGTTCGAGTCCCAGCTGGGTCAGCGTTGAGATTTATTCTCCGCAAAATTCCCCGCCCTGCCCATGGTCAGTAGGGGACAGCGATGGGCTTGGAAAGGCCGCCGTCCGTCGGATGGGACGTTAAGCCGTGGCCCCGTGTGCGGGAGAGCCATACCCTGTGCACGTTAAAGAATACGCTGGATGGCCTTCACGGGAGACTACCATCTGTCTCCCAACAGCTGTTCCAGTGGGTCCCCTCCCCCAACCTTCTCTGAGCCTTCGGGGTCCATGTGACCTGGCCATTTAGCCCATGGTGTGCAAAAAAGTGCCGCTCAGAGGTAAAACAACCCAATTCCAACTAAACCCCTATTCCAACTAAGGTCTATAAATTACTCTCTGATGAAAAAAAGATATTTGAGTAAACTCCAACACAGGTGAGGAGAGTTCCATTCAATTAACGGAATAGTTCCCATTTCCTTAAATGAACTAACAAGAATCTAAAAGGTAATCTTATCTGGTTTCGTAGAGAGCCCTATTAAAGTTTCCAGCTGCAGTAAGTAATGTGGGACATGTGTTGAGCTTGTTACGTGATCGGACTTCGAAGTGCCCAAAGGAGTTGACGAAGTGTGCCACAGAAGGGGCAAAAGGGAGTCTCATTGGCCATCTGGGAGGGGAGGGGTTTAAGGAGAGGGGGACGCACTGACGTCGCTGGTGAACTGGAACCGGGCAACGCGTACCTTCTCGCCGTTGGCATGGCAATGGGCACTGAAGCACACTTTGGAATTGGTTACATGTTGTGCGAGGCGATAAGGGGAAGCAAGGAACAAAATTCGGAGCAATTTCATTTTGGTAAAGCGTGCGAAAATAGGTGGGATGAAAAAGAATCATTGTGCTAAGAACTCGGTGTAACGTTCCTCCATTTAACGCCCCCCCCCCCGTTAAGTGGTTTTTAATTATTCTCCCACTGTAGTCGCATGTAATGGATGGTGTTTTTTCTTCCAGTGTTTTCTTCAGTGCAGGAGGGTTCGAAGTGCTCAGATTGTAAAAAAAAACCTTTCGAGTTATAGGTATAATTATAATTATTCCTTCATATTTTTCCAGTTTTATGGGTTGGGTTAGGTTGTTTTACCTCTGAGCGGCACTTTTTTGCACATCATGGGCTAAATGGCCAGGTCACATGGACCCCGAAGGCTCAGAGAAGGTTGGGGGAGGGAACCCACTGGAACAGCTGTTGGGAGACAGATGGTAGCCTCCCGTCAAGGCCATCCAGCGTGTTCTTTAACGTTGGGTTGTTTTACCTCTGAGCGGCACTTTTTTGCACACCATGGGCTAAATGGCCAGGTCACATGGACCCCGAAGGCTCAGAGAAGGTTGGGGAGGGGACCCACTGGAACAACTGTTGGGAGACAGATGGTAGTCTCCTGTCAAGGCCATCTAACGTGTTCTTTAACGTGCACAGGGTATGGCTCTCCCGCACACGGGGCCACGGCTTAACATCCCATCCGACGGACGACGGCCTTTTCAAGCCCATCGGTGTCCCCTACTGACCATGGGCAGGGCGGGGGAATTTTGTGGAGATAAATCTCAACGCTGACCCAGCTGGGACTCGAACCTGGGAACTACAGATTACGAGCCTGGCCAGTTTTATGGACTATGACTGATCGTCGAGGTGGTCAAGGCTAGCGTGCTTGGCAGTTAAACTAATGGATCTGGATCTAATCCTTCTGCTGATCACAGATCTTCTCTACGGCGAAATATATTGACAGATTCCTGTTATGTAACTTAATTTTTCATTTTTTTTAAACAGATATTAAACCTCAATAATTTTGCTTATGCGCAAGAACAATGTGATGTTTAAATATTTTGGTAGTTCAACGTTACTCTTTTATGTCCAAATATTCTTTTGTTTCTTTCTTTAATTAAACAATTTTGGGAAATTTTCTGTCCAAATCCACTTCTTTTGTGACCTTACCCAACGTCCAGCTTTAATTAACTGAACCGAGTTGGGTTGTTCTATTTCTGAGCGGCACTTTTTTTGCACACAATGGGATAAATGGCCAGGTCACAAGGACCCCGTATCGAGAAAGTTGGGTGGGGGGAATCACTGGAACAGATGTTGGGAGACAGATGGTAGCGTCCCAACAAGGCCATTCAGTGTGTTCTTTAATGTGAACACGGTATGGCTCTCACTCACACGGGACCAGGGTTTAACATCCCATCCGACGGATGGCGGCCTTTCCAAGCCATCGGTGTCTCCTGACCGATGAACCGAGAACAGGGCGAGGAGTTTTGCGGAGATAAATCTCAACGCTGGCTCGGGTAGAACTCGAACCTGGGAACTCAAATTACGAGCCTGACGCACTACCGACTGAGCCACCCCCGCTCCTATGTAAACTGAGATTAACGATGAACTAAAGGAATGGAGTTTGTAAAAGTGCAACGGTCTTATAGCAACTTTATGAAATCGATTTGGTTACAATCATATAATTTATTTTTTAAAATAATATACAAATATATTTTTATATTTTGGCGATAGCATACAAAAAGGAAAAGAAATGAACCCTTTTTTTCATCTTTTCTTTTAAATTATTTGACTTTTACATCAGTAATTTGCGGCGGAGGTGGCTCAGTCGGTAGCGCGTCAGGCTCGTAATCTGTAGTTCCCAGGTTCGAGTCCCAGCTGGTTCAGCGTTGAGATTTATCTCCGCAAAATTCCCCGCCCTGCCCACGGTCAATAGCGGACACTGATTGGCTTAGAAAGGCCGCCGTCCGTCAGATGGGACGTTAAGCCGTGGCCCCGTGTGCGGGAGAGCCATACCCTGTGCACGTTAAAGAACACGCTGGATGGCCTTGACGGGAGGCTACCATCTGTCTCCCAACAGCTGTTCCAGTGGGTCCCCTCCCCCAACCTTCTCTGAGCCTTCGGGGTCCATGTGACCTGGCCATTAACCAATGGTGTGCAAAAAAGTGCCGCTCAGAGGTAAAACAACCCAACCCACTGTAAATTTACCTAAATATACTTTGAACGTTCATAAGCAATAATAAATCCAGTATGCAAATGAAGAAAAGATGGCAGAACACAGCCAAGAACGGCTAAGCGTTAAGGTCCTTCTCTCCTCCCTCCCTGCACGTGATTTTTCCAAATCCCACAGCGCAGTGCATCGTTCAAAGAGCAAAATCTTTTTATTTCCATGCAACGAGAACATCCAACGCCAACTAGATAAGCATAACACTTGACGACGCCGAAAAATTAATTTGCGGCGTGCACACCACGTGTTAGGAAAAAGACCAATGAGAGAGTATTCCCTTGTTAAGAGGCGAGAAAATTTGAAAACGTTCATAAAGCCCAAAACGCCAAAACCTCTTCTTGTGTCGCGGAACTCTAACGGTAACCAAAGACGCATTCTTTCATCCCTAATGTAAGTAGAAGAAGATACAGCTAAGCATCACATTGTGTAGTTAGCGGTTCCGCCAAGTGGCTGGCTGGCTTGACTGCTTAGTTCTGGCCGCTACACGCCGCGGGGTAGAAGTGGGGAGGGGGGGGAGTAGGAGTTGGAGGGTCGCCTTCTTCACCTCAGACAGATGGTCTGCACGCGCATCGCACGCGAACGTCACCTGCCCACTCCTTAAGTGGTGTGCGAGGGACCGTATATAAGAACGATCCCAGACGAACCGAAACCTTGACGCGGTTTTTTCTCTTCCGCGATTATTGCAGGGTGTGAAATAGTCGTTCTGTTCAATTGGAGATATAAAGGTTAGAGGATATATGGACTGTTGTCCACGTTTAGATATAATTGATGGTTACTGAAACGTTAGAGAAGCCTGGAGGCTGTTTTTCAATGTAGATATAGCCCCTTATAAACGAAGTCTTGAAAGGTCTGATGGCGTGGTTCTGATAAGAAACGAAGCAGACAAAAAATGTGGTGTAATAGATCGGTGGAAAAAATGAGAATGAAAAAAGAAACATCTTCTTGAAATCCTTTGTTGCCTTTTGGTGGACCATCTGGCGAGTTGTGGGGCTTTGTATACAGAGTGCAGATGAAATTGATGTTATTTTCCAAACGATATCATGAAAGAGGATGAATAATAACTGCAAAGACAAATGATCACTTGAATAAAAGAAGATGGAGATCTCTTTTTTTTTGAGTTGTTGTTTTTAGGGACGATTTTTCCTGTGACTTGTAAATGTGTTCTTTATGAACTTTATCTTGTTGCTAACATCAGGACTTCAATAGGAAGTTATTTCGTTGGGCAGAAGTAACTTGATGTACAGTCGCTCAAAAAAATATCCGAACACTATGGTTGATTACAGAATTCAGAAAAAATATCTGGCAACGATTTTTTTTTAGAAATTAGTGATCTGGCAACTTTCGTGTCACGTGACACGAAGGTTGTCAGATCACTAATTTCTAAAAATATCGTTGCCAGATATTTTTTCTGAATTCTGTAATCAACTATAGTGTTCGGATACTTTTTTGAGCGACTGTAGGTGGTCATATTATTTTGATACTAGATCGTGTAGGCTCACTCACGGAAATATTGAGCGTGTGCAGTTGCCGTTCACAGCAAACTGGATCGTGTGCAGTAACTGCACACGCTCCAGTTTGCTGTGAACGGTAACTGGAGCGTGTACAGTTGCTGTACACGTTCCAGATATTTTTCCCGAATTCTGTAATTAAGTGACACGAAGGTTGCCAGATCACTAATTTTTAAAAAAATCGTTGCCAGATATTTTTTCTGAATTCTGTAATCAACCATAGTGTTCGGATGTTTTTTTGAGCGACTGTACTGAGGAGCGGAATCTAGAGGAGGAACAAGCCCTTTAGAAGTAACAATTACTTATATTATCCATATTTTTCGGGATAATGGAAAAGTTTATACCTCAATGGTTCATTCCGACTCGATCATGGCCCGCGACCCCCTAGGGGAGGGCATCATTCTGAATTCGAGCCTCATGTACTGTATAAAGAAAAAAAAAACGAAATCGTAATAATACACTTTAATTTCCATAAATTAAGGAAAATCCCTATGTTAAGTCAATGGGAGGTTAACGTCAAAGCTCTATAACTTCTAAAATAAGTTTTTTTGTTTTGAAAAATGTGATTGCAGATAAAGATCTCAATCAAATAAATCAATATTTCGATTTTCAACAACATTCGTTCAGTATTTAATGAGTTATGGAAGTTTGAATATTTAAACAACAGCAATGCCAGTCTTAAGAAACTTATACAAAACTGAAGAATAGTGAAATAATTTTTTACACAAAGTTCTAAAAATACACACTTATTTTATTAAACGCTTTGATACAATACATATCACTAAGTTTTAATTAACTTCTGAAGTCAATTTTTGTGGCTGGCATTGTTATCGCTAAATATTCAAACTTCCATAACTCATTAAATACTGAACGAATATTGTTGAAAATCGAGATTTTTTTTTTAGAAGAAGAAGAATATAATTTTTATTTTATAAAAGTAAAGAATATAAATACATTTACCATTTGACCCGCAAAGCTAAATAGCTTATCTGCAGGAAAATGAATAAATTAATTAAACATAGACCATTCAGCCACGAAAATGTGTACATCAAATATAATTCACGAAACATAACATGTAAATAATATTTGGCTAATTTGATTTTCCTAAATATTTTTTTCAATTCCGTTTTGAGTCTACAAAATTAATCTATATTTAGTATTTCTTTTGGTATAGCATTAAATATAAGTGGTACTTGATATTCCGAGGTATGTTTTCCGTAATTATTTCGAAAATTATGCATTTTGTAATAACCTTGGATTTGAAGTCTTTATTTTTATTGTGCTGAATTTTTAGTTTGTAAGTTTCGGCAAAAAAATTTTAATTATTAAATTATATTTATATAAATTACTGTAGGATAAAAGTTCTAAAAATTTTAATCTATCTGTGGAAGTTTTATAATTTTTTTGCAAATGAAACGGAATAATATTTTTAGCTATTATAGACTGCAGTTTTTCTGCTTTATTTATGTTAGTTAAGTTAGTTGTTCAATGCACAATTATTCTATAATTTAAAATAGATTCGTATATTGCTTTATAAAATAATACATAGATTTCCATATTTAGTACGTATTTCAATTTCTTAATTTTTACAGCTGATATTCTCAAGCTTTCAGATATGTGGGATATATGGGCATTCCACCTAAAATATTCATCAAAAATGATTCCTAAGTAATTTATTTGATTTACTTGAGCAACAAGTGGGCAACTACATAATGATTTACAATTTCAAGCATCCTTTTTTTTTGCCATTTATTTTATGTGTTTTGATAAAGAGGTTTTGATGAATATGAAATCCTGGTGAATGTATAATCATCAATTTTGTTTTTTTCTCATTTAAGTAGATTTTATTATGATTTAACCATCTTGTTACATTATTGTAATCTGTTTGAATCTCTGAAATTGTATCATTTAAATATTTGTGACTGTTTATTAAAACAATGTCGTCAACATATAGATAAACATCACTTTTTAATTTTGTATTGAACAAATCATTTATGTATACCAGGAACAATAAAGGACCTAAAACTGAACCTTGGGGAATTCCGTATCGTGTAATTACTTTTCTGCTGTAACAGCTTTTTATTTTAGTTATCAGACAGATTTCATTTTAGTTATCAGATTTATTTTGAAATTATTTATTTCAATATATACAATTGTATATCTGTCTTACACAACAATTACAATCAGACAGATGTACAATTATCAGACGAATTACAATCAGACAGATGTACAATTTATACAATTGTATATCTGTCTGATAAATAATTTCGAAACTAAGCTAACATTATACCGCGAATATCGTAATTTTCGAATTTATTTAGTAAAATGTTATGATCTATTGTATCGAAGGCTTTTTTTTAAATCTAAGAACATAGTTACAATTTTTTCCTTATTATTCAATGATTTATTAATATTATTTGCAATTTTAGAAATTAGCTGAATTGTGATTTTTTCTTTTTGGAAACCAAATTGATTTTTATTAATTATGTTGTGCTTAAGTAAAAAAATATAATTAGTATTATAAATATATTTTTCTATTATTTTTTTAAAATATAGGAAGAATTGTTATTGGTCGATAGTTAGAAAAATCCTCCTTAATACCTCCTTTAAAAAGCTTTTTGCTATGTAAAAGTTAAAAGAAGTAAGGTTTATCGGATATATCTAAAAGTTGAAAAATCATCAAAGTTGTGAACATATCAATATTGATGATTCTTTCACCATTTGATTTCCTCATTAGTACTTTTCCATTTTTGAATCATACATAATTATAATTTTTTTTCTTTTGCACATATTCTAGCTCTCCAGAAAAGTTCTCTGTTAATCATAGTCATGTTTTTATTAATATATATTGGTGTTCCTTTATCATTGGGGTCTGCACAAGTGGGTGTAATTTTTTTTTCCTGTTTTGTATCCAAATGTCTCTATTTTTTCGTGTAACGAATTGGACAATTATCTTTGGGGTTTTCGTTTTATTTCTTTCAGAAAATCTGTGAATTTTTTCAATTATTTTGACTATTTTTATTATTTTTAATTTATATTTAATTATTATTTTTAATTATTATTTTTAATTTATTATTTTTATTTTAATTTATTTTGACTATGTTTAATGACTGGCAAATTTCATTCGACTTTATTTTAAGCTCTGTGAAGGGGAACTTCATTTATGGGAACATATTTGATTGAGATCTTTACCTGCAATTGCATTTTTCAAAACAAAAAAACTTATTTTAGAAGTTATAGAGCTTTGACGTTAACCCTTTCACGACCAAGGGAAACATTTTTCCCATTTTAAAATTGGTGATTGTCGTATTTAATTATAACCTTATCTGCATTTTTTATACAGAATGTCAAAATAGAACGTATGCCGAACGCAATTACGTAAACGGGAACGTTTAGAAAACAAAAACAGAACTGTCAGGACGCATAATATATGTACTATGTGCAATGTCCATGTTTGCCTCACTACCAAAAGAAATTGCTTCGCAGAATATCATAATTAGCACATCATTTTGTATAGTAATTTTATTTCATAATTTTGTATTATTTTAGTTAACATTTTGTTCTAATAAACCAATAAATAAAAGACATTGCATAATAAGCCTAACTATAATTTGTGTTACCTTTATAGTCCATTGGGAAAAATATTTCCCATAAAATTCCAAAAAAACTACACATTGTTATGTATTTTTCTTATGATTTTTATTTATTTTACGTCTAAACAAACTAAAATAAACAGTTACATACTAATATTTACTCTTAGAAACCTTATGGTCCTGAAAGGGTTAACTTCCTATTGACTTAACACAGGGATTTTCCTTAATTTATGTAAACCAGTGTAAATTTATCACTCAAGCAACCTAACAGAATCATGTCAGCATAATACACTATAGAGAAAACCTGTGAGGTATGCGAGACCTGAACAGAAAGACAAGATATGAAAAGAAACAATCTTACGTTATCGAAGGTTCGAACCCAGATCCCGTTGATCAATAGCCAAGAACTCAATCACTAAACCACTTATTCATTAACATAGACTATTTCAAAAAGGATGATAAAAATATGACAGTTATTATGTAGATTCCAATAAGGTTTTAGGAGGGTTTTAAAGTATTGAGTATTTTATTTCTACATTCTCCTTTCATCTACATTGTGAAAGCAAAATTCTGTTATGAAGGTATATTTGTTCAATTGCGCATAGCGATGTTTTGTAGCGAAGTGAAAAAATCTCGGAAATTGTCTACAGTGTTGGCTTTACATCACCCGAAGCATACGTTTCGTAGCGCCATCTATTGGCAGTGGCCGAAATCACCGGGGGAAAAAACGCGAAAAAAAAAACTTCAGGATAGGATACATTTTCTTCAAAGTAAAGAAAGTTTTGTTAAATGGATAATTGATAAATGGTTAGCTATATCAAAGACAGGTTATTGTAGTCAATTTATCATGTATATTTGGGATTAAATTTATTAATCTTTTAGGAAAAACTAGAACATTTTAACACAACTACGTAAAATATTGAAACTGATTTCTGCAAAAAAAACTCTTGTAGAAAATTATTATTTGTGTCTTTAATAATTGGAACGGAAAGTTCTCGTCGAGTTTGCCTTGTGGGATTTAAGACGGAAATCTTTTAAATAACAGCAAAAGTGTCTACTAAGCAAGACTAAACTTAAATCTTAGATATCTTGCAAGAATACGTGTCAAGACAAGAATCTAAGATCTCCCTAGCTCATTGCGTTGGGTTGTTTTACCTCTGAGCGGCACTTTTTTGCACACCATGGGCTAAATGGCCAGGTCTCAAGGACCCCGAAGGCTCAGAGAAGGTTGGGGGAGGGGACCCACTGGAACAGCTGTTGGGAGACAGATGCTAGCCTCCCGTCAAGGCCATCCAGCGTGTTCTTTAACGTTGGGTTGTTTTACCTCTGAGCGGCACTTTTTTGCACACCATGGGCTACATGGCCAGGTCACATGGACCCCGAAGGCTCAGAAAAGGTTGGGGGAGGGGACCCACTGGAACAAGCTGTTGGGAGACAGATGGTAGTCTCCCGTCAAGGCCATCCAGCGTGTTCTTTAACGTGCACAGGCTATGGCTCTCCCGCACACGGGGCCACGGCTTAAACGTCCCATCCGACGGACGGCGGCCTTTCCAAGCCCATCGGTGTCCCCTACTGACCGCGGGCAGGGCAGGGAATTTTGCGGAGATAAATCACAACGCTGACCCAGCTGGGACTCGAACCTGGGAACTACAGATTACAAGCCTGGCGCGCTACCGACTGAGCCACCCCCGCCCCCTCTAGCTCATTGCACTGCCAATGGAGGTTTGAATATTTTGCTTAAATAAGTTCGCTGCTAGAATTAAGTAAACAGTTAAAAAGTAACCAGTTTAATGATTTGGAATGAAAGATGGAAGTAAATTATCTTCAGTCCCATTTTTGAATCAAAGATAGAAAAAGGTTTTAAAAGGTAAGAACTTTAAAAAAAAAGGAAGTCATTTAAAACGGTATTTTTCTACCTGAGGGAAAATCATTCTAAGAGAAAGATCTAAATGCTTATGAAAACAATCGTTTTCTGTTGGATGTGTAGCAAGTGCTAATTATGGGAGTCAAATCTCATTCTGAAACATTGTCCTTTGGGAGAGCAATGCTAATTACCAAAAAGCACTGTTCTTTCTAAACATGTTTAATTATGAAGGACGGTGTTGATTTAAAAAATATTATGTAGGCCAGTGTATTTTCCCCCTAAGACGGTGTTAAATCTAAGGACAGCGTTGATTATAAAAAGAAAAGTGTGTGTAGGCCAGTGTTTTTTTTTCTAAACGGTGTTAATTATGAAGGACATTTTTCTTTCTGAAGATGTTTAATTATGGGGGATAGATTTTCTCTCTTAGGAAGGTGTTTTTTTTTTATTATGGTCCTGGTTCTTTCAAAAGACGTTTGATTATGAGAATCAGTGTATTTGACGATTTTTGGGGGCGGGGGTGGCTCAGTCAGTAGCGCGCCAGACTCGTAATCTGTAGTTCCCAGGTTCGAGTCCCAGCTGGGTCAGCGTTGATATTTATCTCCGCAAAAAATCCACCCCCCCTGCCCACGGTCAGTAGGGGACACCGATGGGCTTGGAAAGGCCGCCGTCCGTCGGATGGGACGTTAAGCCGTGGCCCCGTGTGCGGGAGAGCCATACCCTGTGCACGTTAAAGAACACGCTGGATGGCCTTCACGGGATGCTACCATCTGTCTCCCAACAGCTGTTCCAGTGGGTCTAAGCCGTGGCCCCGTGTGCGGGAGAGCTATACCCTGTGCACGTTAAAGAACACGCTGGATGGCCTTGACGGGAGGCTACCATCTGTCTCCCAACAACTGTTCCAGTGGGTCCCCTCCCCCAACCTTCTCTGAGCCTTCGGGGTCCATGTGACCTGGCCATTTAGCCCATGGTGTGCAAAAAAGTGCCGTTCAGAGGTAACACAACCCAACCTTTGACGATTTTTATTGTGAGGAGCAGAGTTTTTGATATTTTCGCTGTAAAAGCCAATGTTCTTACTAAATGGGATTTTTATTTAAAGGCCAGTGTTTTAACTACACCGCCCTATCGAAATATTAAAGGATTTCTATGTTAGGTCAATGGGAATCTAACTTCGAAGCCATATAACTTTCAAAATCTGCATCCAATCGAAAACTGTGACTGAAGATAAATTAAAGATCACAATCGAATATATTTAAATCTTCATTTTTAACAATATTCGTTCAGCATTTTAAAAGTTATGGAAGCTGGAATATTTCACAACAGTAATGGATCATAATAATTTGCATCAGAAATTAATAAAACTTAAGCAATAAGTATTGTTCTAAAGAATTTAACAAAATAAACATATATATATATTTCAGAAGTTTGTGTAATGATCATTTCACTATTAGATAGGGGCGGGGGTGGCTCAGTCGGTAGAGCGCCAGGCTCGTAATCTGTAGTTCCCAGGTTCGAGTCCCAGCTGCGTCAGCGTTGAGATTTATCTCCGCAAAATTCCCCGCCCTGCCCACGGTCAGTAGGGGACACCGATGGGCTTGGAAAGGCCACCGTCCGTCGGATGTGACGTTAAGCCGTGGCCCCGTGTGCGGGAGAGCCATACCCTGTGCACGTTAAAGAACACGCTGGATGGCCTTGATGGGAGGCTACCACCTGTCTCCCAACAGCTGTTCCAGTGGGTCCCCTCCCCCAACCTTCTTTGAGCCTTCGGGGTCCATGTGACCTGGCCATTTAGCCCATGGTGTGCAAAAAAGTGCCGCTCATAGATAAAACAACCCAACCCAAATAATTTGAATTCAACTTTAACTTTATCGACGTAAAGAAGTGAAAACAAATGACACACCTCTTTCTGATGTAAGAAAGAGACATCAAGCCCAAAAATAAAAGTCGATAATTAATCTGTCTAAACTCGATTTAATCTGTTTCTCAACCCGATATATTCAAATCTCATTGGGATATGTAACTGAATATTTCCTAAATGGCAAAACTAATCCGAAGAAGAGTTGTACAAAGTTAAAACTCAAAACCCGACCTAGCAGGCAAATAAGTTTTCGCCACAGTAGGGAGTGCTCAGAAGACGGATGGGCTTGACGACGATTCGCAAGTAACGTTATGTGTTGTGTTTTTACTCGGAAGTCTTACCTTTTTCGCTGTGTTTGAGGCTTGCTTGGCTCACAGCCAACGATTTCATATCCGCGTGAAACAGGTGACGTGAAAGGTAGTTGTAGGATTTTGAAAAAAGCGCGACTGAATCATGTAACAGGTAGTTAAAAACAGAACATAATTTCTCCTCAAGTGAGATTTCAAATGTGGGTGTTAGGCCCTTGAGAAGATGTTATATGCAGAGATCTTCCTGGATTCTAGGGGCGGGGGTGGCTCAGTCGGTAGCACGCCAGGCTCGTAATCTGTAGTTCCCAGGTTCGAGTCCTAGCTGAGTCAGCGTTGAGATTTATCTCCTCAAAACTCCCCGCCCTGCCCACGGTCAGTAGGGGGACTCCGATGATTGAAAAACGATGCACTTGGAAAGGCCGCCGTCCGTCGGATGGGACGTTAAGCCGTGACCTCATGTGCAGGAGAGACATACCCTATGCACGTTAAAGAACACGTTAGATGGCCTTGACAGGAGACTACCATCTGTCTCCCAACAGTTGTTCCAGTGGGTCCCCTCCTCCAACCTTCTCTGAGCCTTCGGGGTCCTTGAGACTTGGCCATTTAGCCCATATTGTGCAAAAAAGTGCCGCTCAGAGATAAAACAACCCAAATAATTTGAATTCAACTTTAACTTTATCGACGTAAAGAAGTGAAAACAACGAAACAAAGAAGAAAGTGAAATCACACACCTCTTTCTGATGTAGGAGAGAGGCATCAAAACACAAAAATTCGACTCATGTAGGGAAAAGTAGTTTGTAGCTTGTCACACTCTGAATAAAAGAAGAAGAATAAACAGAAAGATTGCGTAAAAACACGCAGAAATATCGTCAATCTGGAACCATACAATAATGGCCACAAAGAGGACGAAAATTTGCAGCGACGGCGACCTTTCCTGGTCTCAGCCATCTGTTAGCCTTAATCTTCCGCTGAGTGGCAGGGAACGCGCCGGCGTCGCCTCGGTCTTACACCGGCAGAAAACGGTAGGAAATCGGAACGAGGGTTTGACGTCATCCGTCCTCAGAACGGAATCTTCCTAGAATCTGGATTCTCATGATAACAGAGGTCTCCTGATTACGTCTGTTCAGCTGAAAAATCTTCACTTTTGCCAGCGGAACGGATGGAAGTGTTCCTTCTGCAAGAGTGCGGAGGGAGGAAGTGACTTGGCATTTGATCGTCTGATGGATTACTCAAGTCGATTTTTTTGGATCGCTTTGCCATGAATGGTGGTTTGACGCAAATTGCGTTTAGGTATTGAATGGCTTGCTTGGTGGTGGGTTTCTGAATGAAATACAGGAATCATTGGAGTAGGAATTTCGACTTTTCCGTTCAGTTGTTTAAATAGGGTTAGGTCACAAAGACTCCCAAGGATTCAGAGTTGAGTAGAAGACAGGTTGCTTTGTTTTACTTCCGAATGCGGCACTATCGTACACACAATTAGGTTAATTGTTTACTTCTGAGTGGCACTTTCTTGTATACAATGGGTTAAATGGCCAGATCACAAAGACCCCGAGAGCTAAGAGAAGTTGGAGAAACACCTTTCTCCAACTTCTCCGGACCCATTGGACAACTGTTAGGAGACATGCTGGCTTCCATTCAAACCCATCGTATGGCTCTCCTGCACACGGAGCCACGGCTTAACGTCACATCCGACGGACGTCAGTCTTCATAAGCCGATTGGTATCGCTTTTCTGACCAAGGACCTGGTGGGGGTTTAGAGGAGATAAATCTCAACAAGGCACGCTGGCACAGACTAACAAAGTTCAACGCTGGAACAGGTGAGACTCGAACCTGAGAATCCAGGCGATCCAGACGAATTTTTAGGTGCACGAGGTGTGGGAAATGAAACGCACATTGGATTATTATTAAGGGTAGACGGGAGCTTGTCATCATGGTCATCTCGTTCGTTTTAAAGTGGAAATTCCGTGAGGAACGTAACCCACTGAACAATCGTGTGTCATTCGTCAAGGCCATCCAGCGTGTTCTTTAACGTGCACAGGGTATGGCTCTCCTGTACACGGTGCCACGGCTTAACGTCCCATCCGACGGACGGCGGCCTTTCCAAGCCCATCGGTGTCCCGTACTGACCGTGGACAGGGCGGGGAATTTTGCGGAGATAAATCTTAATGCTGACCCAGCTGGGACTCGAACCTGGGCACAAGGGGGAATAGGACTCACTGGATAGTTGTTTGGGGCAGACAGAATCTTCTCAAGACCATTCAGCTTGTGTTGATGAAGAGAGGATGTAGGAAGAGGTTTCATTGGAGAGATGAATCTTCCATTCAGGGCCATCCAGCATGCTTTTTAATATGCAAAGGATACAGCTGCGCGCTATTGAAGACTATGTGGATACAGTTAGATCGATTCATAATTGATGTGCTACGGCTGCAATCGAGCACATGTGATGCTGCTTCGATGCAGATGATAATGATGACTGTTCAGTGTGAATCGAATGAGGATAAACACTCTGAGAATGATGTCGCCTGTATTCCCAGAACTGCATCTTCCCTACGAAGATCTATGAGTGTGGCTTCGAATGAATGTGACCAGACGCTGTGTAATCAGAAGGCAGTAGGTCAATCCTATCTCTTGAAGAGATGGAGAGCAGTGGGACAATGGGGAAAGCAAGAGTGGCGCGTACACACCTGTCGCACCTGGACAAACACGGACAGCGTTTCGGCCTCAGTAGCGGAGAGGTAAGACGGACCGATGAATAGAGAGAGCTAGTGGTCATGCGTCGCTGAATCAGAAGAGTTCCAGGAGTAAAAAAGACCCACGTGTTTTTAAGCAAACAGACCGTTGTTGACACGAAGCCAATTTGGCGGAAACCTGCTCAAGTGAAGAGACGAGTGTGGATGCTGAAGAAGAACAATAACATGGAGTAGAGGGATAGAGATTTATCCTCGGGCGCTTCGCGGAAATTAACGAGTCATGGCGATTTCAGAAGAGATAGAAATAAGGGTTATGTTGGTCGGAATTGAAGTCAGGATGATGCTTATAGGGATGGTGGGAGGTAAGGCTGGTGTTAATGAATTCAGTAGAGGAGGGGCGAGTACCCAGGCATATCCCCGACTTCTCCCCTGTGAATATTGGCATTAATTCATTCCATTCATTCACAATTACTTAGTATGACTGTAATGTTTTTATTTTGTGCCTTCCTTGCTGGGGCGGGGGTGTCGGTAGCGCGCCAGGCTCGTAATCTGCAGTTCCCAGGTTCGAGTCCCAGCTGGGTCAGCGTTGAGATTTATCTCCGCAAAATTCCCCGCCCTGCCCACGGTCAGTAGGGGACACCGATGGGCTTGGAAAGGCCGCCGTCCGTCGGATGGGACGTTAAGCCGTGGCCCGTGTGCGGGAGAGCCATACCCTTTGCACGTTAAAGAACACGCTGGATGGCCTTGACGGGAGACTACCATCTGTCTCCCAACAGCTGTTCCAGTGGGTCTCCTCCCCCAACCTTCTCTGAGCCCTCGGGGTCCATGTGACCTGGCCATTAGCCCATAGTGTGCAAAAAAGTGCCGCTCAGAGGTAAAACAACCCAACCCAACCTTCCTTGCTGTCAAATTTCCCTAAATCTGCCGCTGGTGGGGATAGAAATAAATAGGGATGATATTGGTTGGATATTGGGATAGAAAAATAGGCAACTCTGCTATTTGTAGGGATATAAGTAGGTAAAGCTGATGTTGGTAGTGATCGATGTTGATAAGCTAATATTAGTATGGAAGTAGGTGAAGCCGATATTGTAGGGATGGAATCAAGTACTGATGATGTAGATAGCAATATAAGGGACTGATGTTTGTAGGGATAGATGTACATAAGGGTTATGTCGGTATAGATATAAATTGAAAGTGCTTAAAGCTTGTGTGGGTAGGGATAGAGATAGGTAAAGGCTGATGTTAGTAGAGATGGAAGTAGGAAAGGATAATATTTATTGCATTTATCTATTGTTTGAGATAGAAGTGAAGCTGATGCTGGTAGAGGCAAAAGTGAGGCTGATGTTTGGTAGCTATAGAAATCAATGAGGCTGATGTTTGGTAGCCATAGAAATCAATGAGGCTGATGTTTGGTAGCCATAGAAGTGAGGCTGATGTTTGGTAGCTATAGAAGTAAGTGAGGCTGATGTTTGGTAGCTATAGAAGGTAAGTGAGGATGATGTTTGGTAGCTATAGAAGAAAGTTAGACTGCTGTTTGGTAGCTAAGAAGTAAGTGAGGATGATGTTTGGTAACTATAGAAGTAAGTGAGGCTGATGTTTGGTAGCTATAGAAGGTAAGTGAGGATGATGTTTGGTAGCTATAGAAGAAAGTGAGGATGATGTTTGGTAGCTATAGAATCAGTGAGACTGATGTTTGGTAGCTATAGAAGTAAGTGAAGATAATGTTTGGTCGCTATAGAAGTAAGTGAGGCTGATGTTTGGTAACTATAGAAGTAAGCAAAAATGATGCTTGGTAGCTAGAGAAGTGAGGCTGATGTTGGTAGAGGCAAAAGTGAGGTTGATGTTTAGTAGCTATAGAAATCAATGAAGCCGATGTTTGGTAGCTATAGAAGTAAGTGAGGATGATGTTTGGTAGTTATAGAAGTAAGTGAGGATGATGTTTGGTAGCTATAGAAGTAAGTGAGGATGATGTTTGGTAGTTATAGAAGTAAGTGAGGATGATGTTTGGTAGCTATAGAAGTAAGTGAGGCTGATATTTGGTAGCTATAGAAGGTAAGTGAGGATGATGTTTGGTAGCTATAGAAGTAAGTGAGGATGATGTTTGGTAGCTATAGAATCAGTGAGACTGATGTTTGGTAGCTATAGAAGTAAGTGAAGATAATGTTTGGTAGGTATAGAAGTAAATGAGGATGATGTTTGGTAACTATAGAAGTGAGCAAGAATGATGCTTGGTAGCTAGAGAAGTGAGGCTGTTGTTGGTAGAGGCAAAAGTGAGGTTGATGTTTAGCAGCTATAGAAATCAATGAAGCCGATGTTTGGTAGCTATAGAAGTAAGTGAAGATAATGTTTGGTAGCTATAGAAGTAAGTGAGGATGATGTTTGGTAACTGTAGAAGTAAGCAAGAATGATGTTTGGTAGCTAGAGAAGTGAGGCTGATGTTGGTAGAGGCAAAAGTGAGGTTGATGTTTAGCAGCTATAGAAATCAATGAAGCCGATGTTTGGTAGCTATAGAAGTGAGGATGATGTTTGGTAGCTATAGAAGTGAGGATGATGTTTGGTAGCTATAGAAGTGAGGCTGATGTTTGGTAGTTATAGGTGAAGCTGATGTTGGTAGAGGCAAAAGTGAGGTTGATATTTGGTAGCTATAGAAGTGAGGATGATGTTTGGTAGTTATAGAAGTAAGTGAAGATAATGTTTGGTAGCTATAGAAGGAAAGTGAGGATGATGTTTGGTAGCTATAGAAGTAAGTGAGTCTGCTGTTTGGTAGCTATAGAAGTAAATGAGGATGATGTTTGGTAGATATAGAATCAGTGAGACTGCTGTTTGGTAGCTATAGAAGTAAGTGAGCTGATGTTTGGTAGCTATAGAAGTAAGTAAGAATGATGTTTGGTAGCTATAGAAGCGAGGCTGATGTTTGGTAGCGACAAAAGTGAGGATGATAGTGGTACAGACAAAAGTGAGCTGATATTGGTAGCGACAAAAGTGAGGCTTGATGTTGATATCGACAGAAGTAAATGAGGCTGATGTTGGTTGCGATAGAAACAAGTGAAGGTAAAGTAGCTATAGAAGTAAGTGAAGCTTCTTAGTAAGCTCTGTGAAACTTATTATGAAGTAAGTTCTCTAGAGTTGGTAATTTCCAACTGGTAATGGTTTCAAACTGGGATTTCTTGGGGGTCCATCTCTAGGAAAGTAACGATTTGGAAATTTAACATTTTATATATTGCCTGTGGTACTAATATTACGCAATCTCAGCAAGAAAACTTTCAAAGTTTATTGACATTTTGAACAATTATTTTTTATTTAATTATTTAATATAACACTTTAAAGTTTGGGTATTCTTTTCTAACGACCCTGAATTTTGTGCAATCTACTTATAGTAGACAGTCTATTGTATTTTAAATATATTTTGCGAAGTTATGAAGACCTCATTTTTCAATTCTACAAATCTTTAAATTTTTACATGCAAATATATAATTTTGCGCATTTTTTTTCCTGCTTATTATTTGGATTATCCCAGTTTATTCTGAATAAAACAGATTCTATTCTATCTCAAGAGTTCACCGTATAAGTCAGTGATCCTCCTAAATTTACATATCCGGAGTTTTCAGCCAATGACAATCCGTTACTGCCTCCCAAAAAAAGGGGTGAAAATAATCTCCGGCTCCTCTTTCTTAAGTCCCAACGCAAAAGACGACAGAAGGCAGCGATGCAGCAAAGGGAGCTCGTTCTCTCGCACCCAATTGAACCCTCTACTCAACTCAGTCGCTCGTCGACAGAAGAACGGCTGCCGATGCTATCAACCCCGACATCCAGACGACTTCCTGAGCTAAAGACAATTCCCCTCTCCTTACGAGTTGGAGGTCAAAGCCATTAGCTTCCGGTCCAGCTGCAGCAAACTTCCGGTAGCTCGTCAGCATATCCGCGGGGCAGGGTTAAAACGAATCGCGAGAGAGGAAGAAGCTGATGGAACACCTTTCGGATAGAAGATGAAACGGAAACATCATCGCACCTAGCGCAACTTTACTCCCGCCACGATTCCAGAGGTTGCAGGCTTATGAGTCGCCATCACGAATGCATTGCATCGAAGGAACTAAAACACACCGGCTTTTTGTTTGCATTTGTTGGGTTGTTTTACCTCTGAGCGACACTTTTTCTGCCCACAATGGGTTAAATGGCCAGGTCACAAGGGTCTCGGAGAAGATTATGTGAAAGAGATTAACTGGACAGTTGCTAGGGTTGGGTTGTTTTACCTCTGAGCAGTACTTTTTTTACACACCATGGGCTAAATGGCCAGGCCACAAGGGCCCCGAGGGCTCAGAGAAGGTTGGAGGAGGGGACCCACTAGAACAACTGTTGTTGGGAGACAGATGGTAGCCTCCCGTAAGGCCATCCAGCGCGTTCTTTAACGTGCACAAGGATGGCTCTCCCGCATAAGGGCCACGGCTTAACGTCCATCCGACGGACGGCGGCCTTTCCAAGCCCATCGGTGCACCGTGAGCAGGGCGGGGAGTTTTGCGGAGATAAGTCTCAACGCTGTCCCAGCTGGGACTCGAACCTGGGAACTGCAGATTACGAGTCTGACGCGCTACCGACTGATCCCCCCCCCCGCCCGCTTAAAAGTGTGTAAATGTTGATATGTTGTATAGAAAAAACAGGACAAGCCTGATAAAGGTTCTAGGTTATCACCAACCTTGGCATTCTTAAAAAAATACCGTAATAACAAACTTGATCATAAAGCAGTTTAAACACAAATCACCATTAATTAATCATCAGTGAACACCACGCTGCATATCCTGCACGATTTTGGAGAATTTAACCGATAATTCGTGTGTTTATAGTTCCATTTGAAACACCCCAGTCGCTGACTCCCACTCGGATATCTCGTGGCACCGTGGGAAGCGCTCCGCACGCTCACCCACTGGCTAACTCCGTCCCCGGCTCAGCATCAGAAGCCACGTTGCTACCGACAGAAATAAAAATTTCCATTTCATTATAACGTCATCAGGAGCGAGCGAGACGCGTTCACATCGCGAGCAAGGCCACCCATCAGCATGCACGCCAGCGGTCACTTACATGCTGCAGGGGGAGCACATCACTACTGCTTAGGGGCTGTATAGAAAGATCGCTGATTCGGGACCAGATGTCAAATGAATATCAATTTTGAGGAGGGACCAGCTTGCTTAAAAACTGCAATTAATCATTGTGTAGTGTTATCATTCACAGTAAAAATAGCATTGGTAGCATTTTCGGTCAAATCAAGATCTTTACTGTGTTTCTAATAGTTAGATGGTAACTTTGTTTATAAGGCTGGATTCGTTGTATAGTTGGGTTGTTTTACCTCTGAGAGGCACTTTTTTGCACACCATGGGCTAAATGGCCAGGTCACATGGACCCCGAAGGCTCAGAGAAGGTTGGGGGAGGGGACCCACTGGAACAGCTGTTGGGAAACAGATGGTAGCCTCCCGTCAAGGCCATCCAGCGTGTTCTTTAACGTGCACAGGTTATGGCTCTCCCGCACACGGGGCTACGACTTAACGATGGACGGCGGCCTTTCCAAGCCCATCGGTGTCCCCTACTGACCGTGGGCAGGGCGGGGAATTTTGCGGAGATAAATCTCAACGCTGACCCAGCTGGGACTAGAACCTGGGAACTACAGATTACGAGCCTGGCGCGCTACCGACTGAGCCACCCCCGCCCCATCAAAAGGTGTATGTATATATATATTTAAGTTATATGTTTTGACTCTCACGATTTCATTTGTGTCACGTCAGCGATTTTATCTGCTATTTACTTCGAATTGGAATGTTTTTCCGGATCAAAAGGAGCCTGAGGCAAAAATTTGCAACTTCTCGTATAGTCTCCCTACTGTAACCTGAATTGAAAGTTTAATCGGTAATCCCCGCAACCGACAGGCATGGAAAATCCTTCATGTAGATGGCCGAGTGGTTAGCACGCTTGGCTACTGATCTAAGGGACCTGGGTTCGAGCCCCGGGAAAGGCATGGTTGTGTGTGTTGTTTTTCTTCTGAGGTCCCGCCATCCTCTCATACTTTCTACTCTGGCATATAAACTGACAGGCTCCTGTCAGACCTCTGTGGCAAGCAGCTGCTTGAGAGGGTATTTATTTTTATTTTTTAGGATTTAAATGCGGGCACTGTCTGCAGGAGAGCCACATCCTATGCACGTTAAAAAACCACGCTGAATAGCTTGACTGCAAATATCCATCTGTTTCTTAGCATCTATCCAGTGGATCCACTATTCACCTCTGATCCCATGGAATTTCGAATTCTTGCGACCTGGACTATTAACCCCTTGGGAGCATAAAAGTATTCTTCAGAAGTAAACAACCCAACATGCCAGATATTTTATATGCAATCTTAAATATTTCACCTCTGTTATTCTCGGCATATATCGGCTCTTTGAAATCAAACCTTCCCTTTTTTTATTTTAAACGCTTCCTGATATAACTCCTTATTTTCACAACAAACTCTGCACTCTTCTGCCTCAACACCGAAGCAAATGAGGCATAAACAAAGAGCATTCTAACAGCCGACTGAATAAGGAGAATTGAGAAATGAGGAGATTGAATTTCCTAATCAGTCATAAAACACGAATGATTATCAATATTATCATTGTTCTAAATATTTTCCGGTTCATGTATGGTTCAAATTTTCTTTCTCATGTAAGTTGTCTTTCGGCTGAGGTCTCTCCTTTTCGGCTGAGGTCGGATGAGTCCTCTTTCGGGTGAGGTCTCTCCTTTTCGGCTGAGGTCGACTGAGTCCTCTTTCGGGTGAGGTCTCTCCTTTTCGGCTGAGGTCGGATGAGTCGTCTTTCGGCTGAGGTCGGCTGAGTCCTCTTTCGGCTGAGCTCTTTCCTTTTCGACTGAGTCCTCTTTCGGCGGAGGTCTCTCCTTTTCAGCTGAGTCCTCTTTCGGCTGAGCTCTTTCCTTTTCGGCTGAGGTCGGCTGAGTCCTCTTTCGGCTGAGGTCTCTACGGCATTAAGCTGACAGATGGCTTCCTGTCATATCTGTGGTTGTAAATGGCTTATCTGAAGAGCAACTTAATTTAAAATTATTCATTTACAGAATTATGCTCTAATAACCACCACGTAGTGATGACACATCTGACAATTGTAAATTTTATTTTAATAGCGATAAGATTGTGTCAGATGATCATACAGCATTTATTTGCAACGAAATCTTTTAGATTTTAGACTTTCAGGAATCGAATCAGTGGGAGAAGGAATAATTTGACAGGAATTCTAGTTGAACTTTCTGATAACATTTTCCGATACACTTCAACGATGGAATTTCTTAGAGAGGGGGGGGGGGGTGTGCTTCTGAGCGGCACATCTTTTTCGGTACTGTGGTCTAAATGATAAGGTCACGAAAGCCCCAAGGGCCCAGGTTCCATTGGACATCTTTTTAACAGATGGAAGCCTCTCGTAAAGGTTGGGCTGTTTTACCTCTGAACGGCACTTTTTTGCACACCATGGGCTAAATGGCCAGGTCACATGGACCCCGAGGGCTCAGAGAAGGTTGGGGGAGGGGACCCACTGGAACAGCTGTTGGGAGACAGATAGTAGCCTCCCGTCAAGGCCATCCAGCGTGTTCTTTAATATGCACAGGGTATGGCTCTCCCGCACACGGAGCCACGGCTTAACGTCCCATCCGACGGGCGGCGGCCTTTCCAAGCCCATCGGTGTCACCTACTGACCGTGGGCAGGGCGGGGAATTTTGCGGAGATAAATCTCAACGCTGACCCAGCTGGGACTCGAACCTGGGAACTACAGATTACGAACCTGGCGCGCTACCGACTGAGCAACCCCCGCCCCCTCGTAAAGGTAAAAGAGATTGCTTTTTAACATGCACAATGTATGACTGTTCTGCAGCCAGAACCACGGGTTAACGTCCAATCCAACTGATGGTGGCCTTTCAAACTCTTCGATTTTCCTTCTTCTCACTTAAAAAAGAAAACTATTAAAAAATCCAGCAGAGGAAATTTCAATGCAGAAACAATTAGAACAACGTAGAGTTTGGCGCAGTACTGTATCAACCAACCCATGCACCTCTGGGAAGTAATAAACGAAATTTAATGCTTATATTTATGTATAATTGAGACCACCTTAAAATTTAGGTTATAGGTAACCAACGCTTTGTGCAATTCCTAAAGTAATAGCAATATTTTGTAATTCACTTCACAAACTATATGTGAGGTTTGGGTTGATTCGGTTGGTAGCGCGTCAGGCTTGTAATCAAATGTTTGAGTCCCAACTGTGCAGCATTGAGATTTATCTCCGCTGACTCCCGTCCCTCTCCACACTGCCTTCGATGACAAAGGAGACACCAATGGGCTTGGAAAGACCGCCGTCCGTCGGATGGGACGTTAAGCCGTGGCCCCGTGTGCGGGAGAGCCATACCCTGTGCACGTTAAAGAACACGCTGGATGGCCTTGACAGGAGGTTATCATATGTCTCCTAACAGCTGTTCCAGTGGATCCTCTCCCCCAACCTTCTCTGAACCTTCGGGGTCCATGTGACCTGGCCATTTAGCCTATGGGGCGCAAAAAAGTGCCGCTCAGAGGTAAAACAACCCAACCCAACCCATACCCTGTGCACGTTAAAGAACACGCTGATGGCCTTGACGAGAGGTTACCATCTGTCTCCCAACAGCTGTTCCAGTGGGTCCCCTCCCTCAACTTTCTCTGAACCTTCGGGGTTCATGTGACCTGGCCATTTAGCCTATGGTGCGCAAAAAAGTGCCGCTCAGAGGTAAAACAACACAACCCACCCCATACTCTGTGCACGTTAAAGAACACGCTGAATGGCCTTGACGGGAGGCTATTATCTGTCTCCTAACAGCTGTTCAGTGGGTCCCCTTCCCCAACCTTCTCTGAGCCCTCGGGGTCTTTGTGACCTGGCCATTTATCCCATTGAGCATAAAAAAAGTGAAACTCAGAGGTGAAACAACCCAACTCACGAACTCTAATTACAAAATAATTGTTATTTTCACTGAGCTCATAGATTAAGGACACAAAACCAGCGAAATTAATCACAAATAACTTCCTATACATCTGAACGATTTCTTCGAATAGCTAAGAGAGTAAGAACAATATATTTTGCATTCCGGTCAACGAGTGATAATTTCTAATCCTTCCGAACCATATCAACAACAAAAAATGATCCGTGGTTGTATACTGCAACGACGAAAAAACAAAAATATGTACAGTAGCTCAAAAAAGTATCCGAACGCTATGGAGGATTACAGAACTCAGAAAAAAATATCTGGCAACGTTTTTTTTTAGAAATTAGTCATCTGGCAACTTTCGTGTCTCGTGACACGAAGGTTGCCAGGCCACTATATTTCTAAAAAGATCGTTGCCAGATATTTTTTCTGAATTCTGTAATCAACCATGGTGTTCGGATACTTTTTTGAGCGACTGTAGGTGGTCATATTATTTTGATACTAGATCGTGCGGGCTCACTTACGGAAATATTGAGCGTGTGCAGTTACCGTTCACAGCAAACTGGAGCGTGTGCAGTTACCGTTCACAGCAAACTGGAGCGTGTGCAGTAACTGCACACGCTCCAGTTTGCTGTGAACGGTAACTGGAGCGTGTACAGTTGCTCTACACGCTCCAGATATCTTTCCTGAATTCTGTAATCACGTGACACGAAGGTTGCCAGATCACTAATTTCTAAAAAGATCGTTGCCAGAAATTTTTTCTGAATTCTGTAATCAACCACAGTGTTCGGATACTTTTTTGAGCGACTGTAGGTGGTCATATTATTTTGATACTAGATCGTGTGGGCTCACTCACGGAAATATTGAGCGTGTGCAGTTACCGTTCACAGCAAACTGGAGCGTGTGCAGTTACCGTTCACAGCAAACTGGAGCGTGTGCAGTAACTGCACACGCTCCAGTTTGCTGTGAACGGTAACTGGAGCGTGTACAGTTGCTCTACACGCTCCAGATATCTTTCCTGAATTCTGTAATCACGTGACACGAAGGTTGCCAGATCACTAATTTCAAAAAAAAAAACGTTGCCAAATATATTTCCTGAATTCTGTAATCATCCATAGCGTTCGGATACTTTTTCGAGCGACTGTATTTAACTCATTTCAAGAACATCTGCCTATATCTCTGAGAGCTACTAACAGTTTTAAGTAATGAAAAGAAATGCAGCTGAAGTAAAGAAGCCATTTTCAGTGAGGAGACGCTCCCTAGAGGATCTAAGTGCACTCGGCTGTATCGTAGCTACAGTCTCTGAGTGGTGATGCCTACCCACGGTGAGAAGAAACTGGAAGGCCCCCTGCAGAAACTCTCAAGTCTCCACTTGCACCATCTGCAGATGAATGTGGCACGCATTGCTCATGAAATACTGGGAGGTGATGCTGTTTCTCTTCTGTAATTGACAGATGCTGCAAAGGTTGGGTTGTTTTACCTCTGAGCGGCACTTTTTTGCACACCATGGGCTAAATGGCCAGGTCACATGGACCCCGAAGGCTCAGAGAAGGTTGGGGGAGGGGACCCACTGGAACAGCTGTTGGGAGACAGATGGTAGCCTCCCGTCAAGGCTATCCAGCGTGTTCTTTAACATTGGGTTGTTTTACATCTGAGCGGAACTTTTTTGCACACCATGGGCTAAATGGCCAGGTCACATGGACCCCGAAGGCTCAGAGAAGGTTGGGGGAGGGGACCCACTGGAACAGCTGTTGGGAGACAGATGGTAGCCTCCCGTCAAGGCCATCCAGCGTGTTCTTTAACGTTGGGTTGTTTTACCTCTGAGCGGAACTTTTTTGCACACCATGGGCTAAATGGCCAGGTCACATGGACCCCGAAGGCTCAGAGAAGGTTGGGGGAGGGGACCCACTGGAACAGCTGTTGGGAGACAGATGGTAGCCTCCCGTCAAGGCCATCCAGCGTGTTCTTTAACGTTGGGTTGTTTTACCTCTGAGCGGAACTTTTTTGCACACCATGGGCTAAATGGCCAGGTCACATGGACCCCGAAGGCTCAGAGAAGGTTGGGGGAGGGGACCCACTGGAACAGCTGTTGGGAGACAGATGGTAGCATCCCGTCAAGGCCATCCAGCGTGTTCTTTAACGTGCACAGGGTTTGGCTCTCCCGCACACGGGGCTACAGCTTAACGTCCCATCCGACGGACGGCGGCGTTTCCAAGCCCATCGGTGTCCCCTACTGACCGTGGGCAGGGCGGGGAATTTTTCGGAGATAAATCTCAACGCTGGCCCAGCTGGGACTCGAACCTGGGAACTACAGATTACGAGCCTGGCGCTCCCGGCTCGTAATCTGCAGTTCCCAGGTTCGAGTCCCACCTGAGCCAGCATTGAGATTTATTTCCACCAACCTCTCCTGCTCACCTTCTGCCCTCGGTCGGAAAGGGGACACCGATGGCTTCGAAATGCTGCCCTCCGTCGGAGGGGCGGGGGTGGCTCAGTCGGTAGCTCGCCAGGCTCGTAATCTGTAGTTCCCAGGTTCGAGTCCCAGCTGGGTCAGCGTTGAGATTTATCTCCGCAAAATTCCCCGCCCTGTCCACGGTCAGTAAGGGACACCGATGGGCTTGGAAAGGCCGCCATCCGTCGGATGGGACGTTAAGCCGTGGCCCCGTGTGCGGGAGAGCCATACCCTGTGCACGTTAAAGAACACGCTGGATGGCCTTGACGGGAGGCTACCATCTGTCTCCCAACAGCTGTTCCAGTGGGTCCCCTCCCCCAACCTTCTCTGAGCCTTCGGGGTCCATGTGACCTGGCCATTTAGCCCATGGTGTGCAAAAAAGTGCCGCTCAGAGGTAAAACAACACAACAACCCAAGCCCTCCGTCGGATCGGACGTAAAGCCGTGGCTCTCATCTTTTTCCTAATAGCTCTCCAATGCAGCTTCCCCAACCTTCTCTTAGCTCTTTCGATCCTTGTGATCTGTGCATTTAGCCCATTGTGCAATTGAGAAATTTCATATCACAAAAAGCTTTGCCAGAATTAAAATAACCCTACAAGTCTCTGAGTCTTTTGGATTCTTTGTGAACTAATCATTTAGGCCAACAGTAATCTATGAACTGGCACAAAAATGCAAAATACTTTTGAATTAAAAAAAAGTGAAGTTTAATAAAGGGTTCTTCTTGCTGTATTGCGCTTATTATAAAGCTGTAATGCTTCTTATGGTATCTATATAAAAAAAATAAAATAAATACCCCCTCAAGCAGCTGCTTGCCACAGAGGTCTGACAGGAGCCTGTCAGTTTATATGCCATAGTAGAAGGCTGTGAGGATGGCAGGACCTCAGCAGAAAAACGATACATACAACCATGCCTTACCCAGGGCTCGAACCCAGGTCCCTTAGATCAGTAGCCAAGCGTGCTAACCACTCGGCCATGGGAATTGAAGCTTAATTCGAGGAGTGTCTTAAGAACCTGTTGAATTTAAAATTTTTTTTTCTACTATTCCATAAACGGAATCGATTTATTTCTATTTATTTTGAGCATAAACTCAACAAATCTGGACTGCATCGTATATAATTTATTAACTGAAACGAGTGCATTACAATTAAACACATTGACATATTTTGGAGGTGATATTTTGTAAAGACCGTAATCACAACATAGTCAGCACGTAAATAAATTCACCTACTGAATCTATTTCAGAATATCCCCCCCAAAAAAGCGCTGAATCCGCAAAACGCCCCATCTCTGTTTTAGACGTCGATGTCGTCTGTGCTCAGCCGCAATGATGCCCACCGACTACCGCTCTCGCCGACGCGGCTGCTTTACGTCGGCGACACGGCAGCTTCCGCGGCGTCTAGCGGTGCGACTCCAGCGCGGAGGGGAGCTCCACGAAAGCACTTACCGGACCGCCCTGTTTGCACGTCTCTAACACTGTTTACTACGTATTCAGTATACGCCGGCTTTTATCCATTTTGAATGCATGGAACACTGAGATCAATTCATTCTTCTCTGCATACATGGATTAATTGACAGCTCAAATGGATTCATGACAGTTTATTTAATTTTGCTCGGCACATTATATTTGCTCTGGTATAATCTTTATAAAAGTTTGGTTATAAAAGTGCGCACAAATGATTTGCTGCTGTTCTTTGTCTATCTGCCACTTAAATAAAGAAAACGCAGAATAGATTTAGAAGACATAATCGTCAAAATAAAAGACAATTCGGCAAATGGTGTGAAGGAGAATGCCATTGCTGAGACGAACAATTCGATAACGTTAATTTGAAATAGGTTCGCTTCAAGAAAAATGAACATTTAAAAATTCCATTTAGCATTGAAAGTTAGGAAAACAAGCTGAGATCAGAATTCCGCACCACATTCAGAATTTGGAGACAATAAGAATAAATATTTAGAAATGAATTTAATTATTGCTCGCAAAGTGTAACCTAGAAAAATTCCTCAACGGTCTTTACCGCTGAATGATATGCATCATCACCATTTTAAGATGGCAATTCTTGCAGAGGATTCTTGTTCGTCTCTTTTTTAATGTGATGCGTACTTTTGATCTGATCTTCTTGTGATTGCACTGTGTAGTTAGTAGTGGGAGTTCTCCCAGTCGGCCAGGCTCTTTATCTGCTGTTCCCAAGTTCCAGTTCCAACTGCGCCAGAATCTAGCTTTATCTGCACTAACCCTAGCATTTCCCTCGGTGAGAAAGGGGGCACCAATGGGTATGGGAAGGCCGCCGTCCGTCCGTCGGATTGGACGTTAAGACGTGGCGCCTTGTACAGGAGGGGCGGGGGTGGCTCAGTCGGTAGCGCGCCAGGCTCGTAATCTGTAGTTCCCAGGTTCGAGTCCCAGCTGGGTCAGCGTTGAGATTTATCTCCGCAAAATTCCCCGCCCTGTCCACGGTCAGTAGGGGACACCGATGGGCTTGGAAAGGCCGCCGTCCGTCGGATGGGACGTTAAGCCGTGGCCCTGTGTGTGGGAGAGCCATACCCTGTGCACGTTAAAGAACACACTGGATGGCCTTGACGGGAGGCTACCATCTGTTTCCCAACAGCTGTTCCAGTGGGTCCCCTCCCCCAACCTTCTCTGAGCCTTCGGGGTCCATGTGACCTGGCCATTTAGCCCATGGTGTGCAAAAAAGTGCCGCTCAGAGGTAAAACAAAGGTAAAACAACCCAACAACCCAACCTTGTACAGGAGAGTCATACCTTGTGCACACCAGGGAAGACGTTGGATAGCCTTGACGGGAGACTTCCTCTGTCTCCTAACAGCTGTCCAATGGGTCCCCTCCCTCCCAACATTCTCTGAGCGTTTGGGGGTCCTTATGACCAGGCCATTTAGCCCATTGCGTGCATAAAAGTGTCATTCAAAGGAAAACAAAATGTGCAGTTACATTTCCCCTTGGAAGCATCGATTGGTTACTTAGATGGCTTGATTCTGTGCAGTTGATACTCACCCCAAGTTGCCATTCAGATTATGCTACTGGTTCACATTGGCGAAGTAGTTCTATATCAGCCATTTCGTTCTCCAATTTCTAATTGCAGGTATATTTTAGAATAACTTTTGCATAATAACTTCAGTTATTACTATTCCCAGATAGTGCTCAAATTACTTCTTGACCTTAGTTATACAGAAGAGGAAGCTCCAATTTCCGGTCTCGTTTTCAAGATACGAAACAAGCGTTTTATTTAAAGAGGACATTAAAAAAAGTCAAACCATATTTGAAAAAAATAAAATTGTAAAATAATTTTTACGATCGTATTTTTCACAGATGGTGGTCATATTATTTTGATACTAGATCGTGTGGGCTCACTCACGGAAATATTGAGCGTGTGCAGTTACCGTGCAAACTGGAGCGTGTGCAGTAACTGCACACGCTCCAGTTTGCTGTGAACGGTAACTGGAGCGTGTACAGTTGCTGTACACGCTGCAGATATTTTTCCCGAATTCTGTAATCACGTGACACGAAGGTTGCCAGATCACTAATTTCTAAAAAAAAATCGTTGCCAGATATTTTTCTTCTTCTAAATTCTGTAATTAGTCGTAGTGTTCGGATACTTTTTTGAGCGACTGTAGGTGGTCACATTATTTTGATACTAGATCGTGTGGGCTCACTCACGGAAATATTGAGCGTGTGCAGTTACCGTTCACAGCAAACTGGAGCGTGTGCAGTAACTGCACACGCTCCAGTTTGCTGTGAGCGGTAACTGGAGCGTGTACAGTTGCTGTACACGCTGCAGATATTTTCCCGAATTCTGTAATCACGTGACACGAAGGTTGCCAGATCACTAATTTCTAAAAAAAAGTTGCCAGATATTTTTTTCTGAATTTTGTAATCATCCATTTTTTAAATAATTCCCTGATAAGAGCAGTTAATACGAAGCTATCTTTCGATTCGCAGCCGAAACATTTTCTCATCTTTTTTGACTTTAATTTATAGCTAAGTCCATCAATTAAAACAATACAAGTTAAAACATCCGACATGTATTCAGGAGATGCGGGTTCGAGTTCTACTCAAGGCGGAATTCTTTTTTTTCCTTCAGCAAAAAATATTTCTTGAAAGCACTTAGCTGTTTATTTATCTCTCAACCTTTTTCAGTGATGGATAAATGCATTTCATGATTCTGATTCTTTTCCTCTTCATAGCAACCACTTCAATACATTCATCAATATTTTCGTTAGTCCCATGGCCGAGTGGTTAGCACGCTTGGCTACTGATCTAAGGGACCTGGGTTCGAGTCCCGGGTTAAGGCATGGTCGTTTTTCTGCTGAGGTCCTGCCATCCTCTCAGACCTTCTACTATGGCATATAAACTGACAGGCTCCTGTCAGACCTCTGTGGCAAGCAGCTGCTTGAGGGGATATTTTTTATATCTACTCAAAACGAATTGCGAATGTTTCCAATTTTTTTTTTTTTTTTTTTCCAAAATTTTCCCAATTTCTCTTCAAAATCACACCTCAGATTTGTTATCACTGATACAATGTCCCTAATTTGATATTTCGTTATGTTTCTAAACAATCAAAGACAACAATAATGATCAGGAATCTCCGCATTATCCTTTCTACGAGGGGCGGGGTGGATTAGTTGGTAGCGCGCCAGGCTCGTAATCTGTAGTTCCCAGGTTCCAGTCCCAGCTGGGTCAGCGTTGAGATTTATCTCCGCAAAACTCCCCGCCCTGCCCACGGTCAGTAGGGGACACCGTTGGGCTTGGAAAGGCCGCCGTCCGTCGGATGGGACGTTAAGCCGTGGCCCCGTGTGCGGGAGAGCCATACCCTGTGCACGTTAAAGAACACGCTGGATGGCCTTGACGGGAGGCTACCATCTGTCTCCCAACAGCTGTTCCAGTGGGTCCCCTCCCCCAACCTTCTCTGAGCCTTCGGGGTCCATGTGACCTGGCCATTTAGCCCATGGTGTGCAAAAAAGTGCCGCTCAGAGGTAAAACAACCCAACCCATTACTTCATTTATTCAGATCTTTATCAATTGTATTCATTTCTATCACTATCAAGTGTACACATTCCTATATTCGCCACTTAAGTAAAAAAGAGTAACTTATAAAGATAAGAATCTCCTTATCTTTATTAATATTCATATTCTTTTTAGTCTCTATAATCTGTAAATGTTATGATGTTTATCAGTTATATCCATAGCTGCTTTCATCGTTTATAATCATATTTTATCAGTTATATCCATTCTTATCTTTGGACTCTATCTATTTTTATCATTTATAATAATTACTATCGTTATGATATGTATCTGCTCTTATTTTCAAAATTTACAATGTCTTCATCAGTTAATCCTACTCCTGTATTTATCGTTTATAGCCAATATTACCTTTATCAGTTACATCCACTTTTATCTTTAGATATATATGTTACCGCTAAAGCTCGAAAGCCGTTAATGTGCACATTACCTAGCTAATCTGCAGATTAACTGATTTGCTCCGTTAACGTGCGGAATCAAGAGTTTTCCGCATTTTACCTAGGTAATGTGCACATTAACGGCTTCCGTATCGTTAAAGTTCAAAAGTTTGTTTCTCTCATAGTGGTGAATCTCTTGAATATGAATCTTCTTGTCATGTGATTCACTCGTCCGCATTATAAAAAACGCCCCGGATGAGCGGAGGCCAAGTGAGAACGAATCGGTAAAGTGATTGATTCTTGATAACGAATCACTAAAATGATTCGTTCTCACTTGGCCTGCTCATTTTGGGGGCGTTTTTTATAATTCGGACGACTGATTCATGTTGACAGAGGGATGACCCTGGTTTCAACTCTACTCTCGGACACTAGATAAATAACATTATGTTAATTTAAGCGTACAGAAACGTTCCTGTTGTTCCAGCAAAGATCTTATTTTCACTTTAACGAGTGCCTAGTAGGTAATGTGCAGATTATCCAGGTAATTTGCAGATTACCTAGGTAATTTGAGAAATGAAACAATTTTCCGCACGTTAACGGATCACCCTAGTTAATCTGCACAATACCCTAGATAATCTGTAGAATAACTGATTTCTGCACTCTAGCGGTAACATATACATTATCTTTATCAATTGTATACATACCTTCTCTTATTATATAAAACCATTATATGCTTTAATAACTCTATCCATGTTTATCTTTAGAGTGTATCTACATTATCTTAATCACTTTCATTTACTTCTCCATTGATAATTTGTTACCAATATTTATCAGTTATATCTGTTTCCTATCTTTATAATATATATCCTTTTTTCGTCAGAATAATTTTTACTCACTGTTATAATTTATAAACATTATTATTTATTTTTTTCCGTTATATCCATTCCTGTCTGTATCGCTTATAACTTTTATTGTCAGTTATATCCATTCCTATAGTTATCATCTATTCCTATTGCTATCAGTTTTGGTCACTATTTTTATCATTTAATACATTTATTTTCATTTTCATTCTTAAAAAAAAAACCCCGAATCATTCTCGTCAGTTACAGTAAACATTTGTCATCATTTTTCTCATCCTGTGGTGACCCAATTCCGATTCAATTCTTACCAGTCCCCTAAAGGTCAAAAAAGAAAAGGTTCAGTGATGAGCCAAAAAATCAGTAACTCTGGTGGTTTCATTGATACGGCGAACCAGTTAAATTTCTCAGTGCAGATTAACTAGGGTGATCCGTAAGTGTTTGTATGTTATGTTCCTACTTAGACGAAATCGAAAGTGTGAATTGAAAGGAAGTTCCAAGACTTATTTGCACTGAAGAAAAATTCGACGATGACTTCCATATTGAGAATGATTTCTCAGCTCAAAAGTAGCCTTATCCGGGGTAGTAGGTTAACGTACCTGACTACTATTCCAGTGGGCATATCTTTGTTCAATGTTACATTCCTTGTGTAAGTGTTTGTATGTTACGTTCCTTGTGTAAGTGTTCGTATGTTACATTCCTTGTGTAAGTGTTTGTATGTTACGTTCCTTGTGTAAGTGTTCGTATGTTACGTTCATTGTGTAAGTGTTCGTATGTTACGTTCATTGTGTAAATGTTCGTATGTTACATTCCTTGTGTAAGTGTCCGTATGTTACATTCCTTGTGTAAGTGTTTGTATGTTACGTTCCTTGTGTAAGTGTTCGTATGTTACGTTCATTGTGTAAGTGTTCGTATGTTACATTCCTTGTGTAAGTGTTTGTATGTTACGTTCCTTGTGTAAGTGTTTGTATGTTACGTTCATTGTGTAAATGTTCGTATGTTACATTCCTTGTGTAAGTGTTCGTATGTTACATTCCTTGTGTAAGTGTTTGTATGTTACGTTCCTTGTGTAAGTGTTCGTATGTTACATTCCTTGTGTAAGTGTTTGTATGTTACGTTCCTTGTGTAAGTGTTCGTATGTTACGTTCATTCTGTAAGTGTTCGTATGTTACGTTCATTGTGTAAGTGTTCGTATGTTACGTTCATTGTGTAAGTATTCGTATGTTACATTCCTTGTGTAAGTGTTTGTATGTTACGTTCCTTGTGTAAGTGTTTGTATGTTACATTCCTTGTGTAAGTGTTCGTATGTTACATTCCTTGTGTAAGTGTTTGTATGTTACGTTCCTTGTGTAAGTGTTCGTATGTTACGTTCATTGTGTAAGTGTTCGTATGTTACGTTCATTGTGTAAGTGTTCGTATGTTACGTTCATTGTCTAAGTGTTCGTATGTTACATTCCTTGTGTAAGTGTTTGTATGTTACGTTCCTTGTGTAAGTGTTCGTATGTTACGTTCATTGTGTAAGTGTTCGTATGTTACGTTCATTGTGTAAGTGTTCGTATGTTACATTCCTTGTGTAAGTGTTTGTATGTTACTTTCCTTGTGTAAGTGTTTGTATGTTGCGTTCCTTGTGTAAGTGTTGTAATCCTTGTGAAGGTGTTTGTATACTGCACGAGAAATCAACACAAGCTAAAAGCTTACAAGTTATCTAAGTCGCTTACAAGATTACAAGCTAAGCTTACAAGTTATCTAATTTACAAGTTATCTAAATTAAAAAAAAATAAAGTGTCAGGGATTTTTTAACGATTCAAAAATCACAACAAATGAAACGATACGCAAACAAAACAGAAAGAATTACTTTAAGCAACATTTAACCAAGAAAAAAACTTATAGCCTAATCCAGGGGTTCTCAACGTGGGGTACGCGGTAAAAAATTTTGGGGTACGCCGTGAGAGCTCAAACGTCGCTAGATCTAGTAACAAAGCCGCTAAGTTGGCATTTTATACTATAACTATAGTTTAGTCTATCTATATAAGTGGTACGCCAGTTACATGCACATTTCCAGGGGGTACATGAAGCATAAAAGGTTGAGAACCACTGATATTTATGTTTTATTTTATTCCCATTGTTATACTCTAACTATAGTTTTATCTATCTATACAAGGGGTACGCCAGTTACATACACATTTCCAGGGGCTACGTGAAGCATAAAAGGTTGAGAACCACTGATATATATATGTTTTATTTTATTCCCATTGTTATACTATAACTGTAGTTTTATCTATCTATACAAGAGGTACGCCAGTTACATACACATTTCCAGGGGGTACGTGAAACATAAAAGGTTGAGAACCACTGATATATATGTTTTATTTTATTCCCATTGTTATACTATAACTATAGTTTAGTCTATCTATATAAGTGGTACGCCAGTTACATACACATTTCCAGGGGGTACATGAAGCAAAAAAGGTTGAGAACCACTGATATTTATGTTTTATTATATTCCCATTGTTATACTCTAACTATAGTTTTATCTATCTATACAAGGGGTACGCCAGTTACATACACATTTCCAGGGGGTACGTGAAACATAAAAGGTTGACAACCACTAATATATATGTTTTATTTTATTCACATTGTTATACTATAACTATAGTTTAGTCATCTATATAAGTGGTACGCCAGTTACATACACTTTTCCAGGGGGTACGTGAAACATAAAAGGTAGAGAACCACTGATATATATGTTTTATTATATTCCCATTGTTATACTCTAACTATAGTTTTATCTATCTATACAAGGGGTACGCCAGTTACATACACATTTCCAGGGGGTACGTGAAACATAAAAGGTTGAGAACCACTGATATATATGTTTTATTTTATTCACATTGTTATACTATAACTATAGTTTAGTCATCTATATAAGTGGTACGCCAGTTACATACACATTTCCAGGGGGTACGTGAAACATAAAAGGTAGAGAACCACTGATATATATGTTTTATTTTATTCCCATTGTTATACTATAACTATAGTTTTATCTATCTATACAAGGGGTACGCCAGTTACATACACATTTCCAGGGGGTACGTGAAGCATAAAAGGTTGAGATCCACTGATATATATGTTTTATTTTATTCCCATTGTTATACTATAACTATAGTTTTATCTATCTATACAAGGGGTACGCCAGTTACATACACATTTCCAGGGGGTACGTGAAACATAAAAGGTAGAGAACCACTGATATATATGTTTTATTATATTCCCATTGTTATACTCTAACTATAGTTTTATCTATCTATACAAGGGGTACGCCAGTTACATACACATTTCCAGGGGGTACGTGAAGCATAAAAGGTTGAGAACCACTGATATATATGTTTTATTTTATTCACATTGTTATACTATAACTATAGTTTTATCTATCTATACAAGAGATACGCCAGTTACATACACATTTCCAGGGGGTACGTGAAGCATAAAAGGTTGAGAACCACTGATATATATGTTTTATTTTATTCCCATTGTTATACTATAACTATAGTTTAGTCTATCTATATAAGTGGTACGCCAGTTACATACACATTTCCAGGGGGTACATGAAGCAAAAAAGGTTGAGAACCACTGATATTTATGTTTTATTATATTCCCATTGTTATACTCTAACTATAGTTTTATCTATCTATACAAGGGGTACGCCAGTTACATACACATTTCCAGGGGGTACGTGAAACATAAAAGGTTGACAACCACTAATATATATGTTTTATTTTATTCACATTGTTATACTATAACTATAGTTTAGTCATCTATATAAGTGGTACGCCAGTTACATACACTTTTCCAGGGGGTACGTGAAACATAAAAGGTAGAGAACCACTGATATATATGTTTTATTATATTCCCATTGTTATACTCTAACTATAGTTTTATCTATCTATACAAGGGGTACGCCAGTTACATACACATTTCCAGGGGGTACGTGAAACATAAAAGGTTGAGAACCACTGATATATATGTTTTATTTTATTCACATTGTTATACTATAACTATAGTTTAGTCATCTATATAAGTGGTACGCCAGTTACATACACATTTCCAGGGGGTACGTGAAACATAAAAGGTAGAGAACCACTGATATATATGTTTTATTTTATTCCCATTGTTATACTATAACTATAGTTTTATCTATCTATACAAGGGGTACGCCAGTTACATACACATTTCCAGGGGGTACGTGAAGCATAAAAGGTTGAGATCCACTGATATATATGTTTTATTTTATTCCCATTGTTATACTATAACTATAGTTTTATCTATCTATACAAGGGGTACGCCAGTTACATACACATTTCCAGGGGGTACGTGAAACATAAAAGGTTGAGAACCACTGATATATATGTTTTATTTTATTCACATTGTTATACTATAACTATAGTTTTATCTATCTATACAAGAGATACGCCAGTTACATACACATTTCCAGGGGGTACGTGAAGCATAAAAGGTTGAGAACCACTGATATATATGTTTTATTTTATTCCCATTGTTATACTATAACTATAGTTTTATCTATCTTTACAAGGGTACGCCAGTTACATACACATTTCCAGGGGGTACGTGAAGCATAAAAGGTTGAGAACCATTGATATTTATGTTTTATTTTATTCCCATTGTTATACTATAACTATAGTTTTATCTATCTATACAAGGGGTACGCCAGTTACATACACATTTCCAAGAGGTACGTGAAGCATAAAAGATTGAGAACCACTGGCCTAATCAATCAGATTTAAGCAATCAAAATGATAAAGAATTTAAAATCATTTCTCAAGTGAGAAATCAATGATTTGTTATTAAGTGTTGTATCGAGAAATAGATGTTTAATAAAGAGACCAATCACCTTTGACAAATATTGAACGTTCTTTTTCAAAGAAAATAAAGTTCTCCATTTTACAAGTTAAACGCTCGTTACTGGAGAAGTTCGAAGTAATGGGAGATTAAGAAAATGCGAAGGGTGTTATTTTATCAATACCTATCTAGCCCAAAACACGAATTTTACTTTTAAAATAAACAAAGTTCTGCCACTCCCTTCAGAGTTGAGGGACCGAGTCGCTTTGTTAAGGCAAACCCTTTAAGTGCCACACCCTATCACTTATTTTGCTAAGATGAAAAGACCTCAAGCAAAACTGCAGATTAACGAATATATTTAGGAACAGTGTGACTAAGACTTGAGGAAAAGAGGCGGATCCAGTTTTCCTTAGAAGTAGGTCAAATACATATTGGAAATGACTACACTGAAGATTATTAATTTGGTAATTAACTGGGGGGATGTTCAGAATTGAGGGATTGCACACGGTCCCTTAGTGTGTATACTATACTGCTCACAAAAATTAGAGGATATTTCATCGCTTCATATTCATTTTGAAATATCCCCTAATTGTTGTGAGCAGTATATATTATAAAGGATAACTGGATATTTTCTATTTAATGTGAATGGACACATTCAAAGCTTCCTAACTTTCAAAATATACTTTTTATGAAAAAACGTCAGAGATAAAATAAAATCTCAATAAAATCTCTCAAAATATCATTTGAGCTTGATTATTTTAATACTTGAACAATTATGGAAGCTGTAACTTTTGCTAGTCAGGAAAATTCACTCCAAAAGATAAAATGCAACTGCTATAACAAATAATTCACTAAAATAAATGCAATATTTGGTATTTTGGTATAACGATTTTTTTCCAGTTTTCATCAATTTGGGAAGAAAAAATACTAGGAAGAGCTGTGACAGTGGCATCTGCTATTAAAGGCCCCAGCTTTAATAACTCTTTAAATATTAAACGGATATTTAAAAAAAATAGATATTTAGAGAGATTTAAAAGTTCTTAACCGCCAGTAACGTTTTTCCGTAAAAATTTATATAGCTTTGAATGTGACTTTCTATTCACATAAACGCTGAAGAGTCTGGAAACTTTTCGTAATACACTGAAGTGCCATTGAATTAGGGATAGCAACCTAGTAACGTGTTGGACCCCCTCTGGCCCTGGTAACGGCCACCACACGATGAGGTAAGGACTCCACAAGCTTGCGTAATTGTTCCACAGGTATGGCGACCCATGCATCCTCCAGAGCTGTCCACAATTCTCTCAAGGTCGTCGATGGGATCGGGCCGAAAACTCTGCTCGACAGTATACAAAAGATTTTCGATGGGATTTAAATCTGGACTTCTAGGTGGCTAATTCATTATTTCGAAGTCAGCAGAATGCTCCCTCCAACTTTTGAGATCAATGCAGTGATCAACCTGTGAGATGATGAACAGTTGTCTTGCTGGTGGACGCCATCTCCGTTGGGATACATGATGGATATAAATGGGTGTAAATAGGCAGTCATGAGTTCTACGTACCGGGATGCAGTGAGAGTCGTCAGTACACATACCTAAGGTCCCACAGACGTCCAACTGAAGACACCCCAGGCCTTCAATGAGCCACCACCAGCTTGCACTGTTCCGACCTGACATGCAGGATCAATGGCTTCATGGGATTGACCCCATCCCTCAGTCTCCCATCGGCGTGATGACACCCTTGACGGGAGGCTACCATCTATCTCCCAACAGCTGTTCCAGTGGGTCCCCTCCCCCAACCTTCTCTGAGCCTTCGGGGTCCATGTGACCTGTCCATTTAGTCCATGGTGTGGAAAAAAGTGCCGCTCAGAGGTAAAACAATCCAACTGGGCCTTAGGCAGTGTGTTCGTTGATCTGATACTGTCCTGGACCCGAACCGAGGCACCTTTGGTCTTAAGCACGCTAATCTCTCAGTTACATGGGCAGGAGTATAATTCCATGACACCCCCCAAATGTTCCACTATTCAAGACAGTACTACATTATACAGAGTTGTTGGGTTGTTTTACCTCTGAGCGGCACTTTTTTGCACACAATGGGCTAAATGGCCAGGTCACATGGACCCCGAAGACTCAGAGAAGATTGGGGGAGGGGACTCACTGGAACAGCTGTTGGGAGACAGCTCCATGGTAGCCTCCCAAGGCCATCCAGTGTGTTCTTTAACGTGCACAGGGTATGGCTCTCCCATACACGGGGCCACGGCTTAACGTCCCATCCGACGGACGGCGGCCTTTCCAAGCCCATCGGTGTCCCCTACTGACCGTGGGCAGGGCAGGGAGTTTTTGTGGAGATAAATCTCAACACTGACCCAGCTGGGACTCGAACCTGGGAACTGCAGATTACGAGCCTGACGCGCTACCGACTGAGCCACCCCCGCCCCCATTATACAGAGGGTGCCACTTTTGACCCATCTACTTTCCAAGCATGCCTTCACTTTAAAAATAACATAACTGCAGAGAAAGGACCTGTTATAATGAGCAAGACATATAAGCTGATGCTGATAGAATCAGATTCGTCTGGTTGTCTAATCATTGAGGTGTAGCGTGAGACCTTTGAATTTTGCGCATTGCCTAAATATAATAGCCAAACATTTCAGTGAAATTTCCTTCTAATAAAATGCCAAACATATACAACACCAAAACTTTGTAGAAAACTATTTTATTCAAATTCCGCTAACCAATTGATTAGTCTTATAGTCAACTATGGTACGGAGAATATAAACCCACGGAGAACCATAAAAAAAAAAACGGAAAAACTATAAAAAAAATGGTTTATTCTTATATTCTTAATGATTTTTTTTTAATTATCCTGATTGCAAAGGCCACCGTCCGTCGAATCGCTAAGCCGTGGGTCCATCTTCAAGAGAATTGGATTGGATTGTTTTACCTCTGAGCGGCACTTTTTTTGCACACCATGAGCTAAATGGCCAGGTCACATGGATCCCGAAGGCTCACAGAAGGTTAGGGGAGGGGTCCCACTGGAACAGCTGTTGGGAGACAGATGGTAGCCTCCCGTCAAGGCCATCCAGCGTGTTCTTTAACGTGCACAGGGTATGGCTCTCCCGCACACGAGGCCACGGCTTAACGTCCAATCCGACGGACGGCGGCCTTTTCAAGCCCATCGGTGTCCCCTACTGACCGTGGGCAGAGCGGGGAAATTTTGCAGAGATAAATCTCAAAGCTGACCCAGCTGGGACTCTCTTCAAAGAGAAGTTATATCCTTTTCACGTTAAAGAACACATTGGATGGCCTTGAAGGGAGATCTCAATCTGTCTCTCAACAGTTGTTCAGTAACTGCCATTCCCCCAACCTTCTCTGACCCCCTTGGGGGGTCCTTGTGACCCGGCCATTTCGTCCATTGTGTGCATAGAAAGTTCCAAAGGTAAAACAACCAAATAAACACGGAAAGGTCTTGAGAGATCCATTTCAGAATCGAAGGAAGCCTGTGATCCGTTCTCGGAAGGAAAAAGTTAGTAATCAGGCGACGTGAAGAGAAATGGCGCTCACCAGATCCTCGATTGAATCATCGCAGAGATTGCGTCGGCAGATGACGAATTCCGAAGGAAAAGGACTTAGAAAAATATGGAACGTCACTTTCGTCAGAAGGAACAGGGAGCGTCTCTTGCTGCAAATGCTCTTGTTTGTTGGTTGATATTTCTAACGTGCTGCGATCTGTGTTGCAAATAAGAATCATTACCATCGCTTGAGCTAAAAGTTTCTGATGTTTCTGCTGCTGAGGCTTTGGTCAATTTTGTTCGTGTCACTTATGTGCAATGACTCGAATCGTTAATCTAGGTCTTTTTATTCTATATGAAAGTACGTAAGAAGTTCACAGATGGCAATCGCATTCATTAGGATTAGATTATTCGAGTCAGTATCTACGGAACCTGGGTTCGAGCCCCGGGTAAGGCATGGATGTTCATGTTTTCTGCTGAGGTCCTGCCATCCTCTCAGATCTTCTACTTTGGCATATAAACTGACAGGCTCCTGTCAGACCTCTGTGGCAAGCAGCTGATTGAGGGGGTATTCATTTTTATTTATTATTTATGGAATTAGATTCAATGCTGTCTTATGTAGATGAGCCATCCTAATACAGAACTCAATAACTTTTTAAGTTGGGTTGTTTTACTTCTGAGCGGCACTTATTTGCACACCATGAGCTAAATGGCCAGGTCACAAGGACCCCGAAGGCTCAGAGAAGGTTGGGGGCGGGGACACTGGAACAGCTATTGGGAGACAGATGGTAGCCTCCCGTCAAGGCCATCCAGCGTGTTCTTTAACGTGCACAGGGTATGGCTCTCCCGCACACGGGGCCACGGCTTAACGTCCCATCCGACGGACGGCGGCCTTTCCAAGCCCATCGGTGTCCCCTACTGACCGTTGGCAGGGCGGGGAATTTTGCGGAGATAAATCTCAACGCTGACCCAGCTGGGACTCGAACCTGGGAACTACAGATTACGAGCCTGGAGCGCTACCGACTGAGCCACCCCCGCCCCCAATCTGGATATAAATTGCACATATTGAGATTACAGAAAATAGTAACTTTTACAATGAGAATTAATTTATCATTCACGATTTGCGTTTACAGTTTATTATGTCACGGTTAACAGGAAATTATATTCTGGTCATGGGTTCAAGAAATTGAAAAAGGAAAAATACAAAAAAAAAATGAGTGCCTTAATTCTAATTTAAAACATGTTATGAGTTTATACAAAAAAGGAGGGCATTTCATGTTTGTTTCAAAATTCCGGGAGGACATGCAATGAAAAAGGAGGACCTATAGTAACCTTATGCAAATGGGAATGTAACTTCGAAGTTCTGACTTTTAAAATATTCATTTGATGGAAAAATATGACTGAAGATAAAGATCATAATCAAAAATATTTAAATGTCGTTTTTCAACAAGAGTTGTTCAGTAAAGATTTACAGAAACTAGAAATATATAACAATTATCTTGCTTTATAAAAATCGCTCATAATTGTCTGAAATTGAGATAATCATTACACAAGCTTCTAAAATGCATATTATTTTATTAAATGGCTTCAAACAATAAGTTTTAATTAATTTTTTTGAAGTAAATTCTTATGACGTATTACTCTTGTGAAATATTCCTGCTTCCACAACGCTTTAAATATTGGACGAATAATGTTCAAAGTCGAGATTTAAATAGATTTGATTATAATCTTTATTTTCAGTCACGTTTTTCCACTAAATGCATATTTCAGAAGTATAGGGTTTCGATTCTAGATGCTTACGCAGTATCTTGGGCATTAGGTGGTTCAACTTTGTAACTAATGATGAGGTTAGGCATTAGGTGGTTTGCAACCTCCTTTAAGCAGCATATTGTGCAGAGAGAGACTCCGTTGGTTTGGCCATGTTGCCCGTGTGCCTAAAGGCCTCAGAAAGAAGGGGAGACCTAGGATGCAGTGGGCAGACAATGTCAAACAGGAGCTTGTTAGAATTGGTGTGCAGTGGCCAGATGCAGTAGATGTAGCTCAGGATAGACTTGCTTGGAGAATTAAACTGCACGGTCTGGTTGGACTCCGTAGCCCATGGCTGCTTAAGGATGATGATGATGAGGAGGAGGAGGAGAGTTTCGAAGTTAGATTGACATAACATGAAAAATCTCTAATATTTTGGTAGGGCAATGTATTAATGAATCATTTAGAAATGCCAACAGAAATCGATCACTATACAATTAATAATCAATAAATAATAAATAAACAAAATATACTAAACCTCGGAGTTGGGTTGGGTTGTTTTACCTCTGAGCGGCACTTTTTTGCACACCATGGGCTAAATGGCCAGGTCACATGGACCCCGAAGGCTCAGAGAAGGTTGGGGGAGGGGACCCACTGCAACAGCTGTTGGGAGACAGATGGTAGCCTCCCGTCAAGGCCATCCAGCGTGTTCTTTAACGTGCACATGGTATGTCTCTCCCGCACACGGGGCCACGGCTTAACGTCCCATCCGACGGACGGCGGCCTTTCCAAGCCCATCGGTGTCCCCTACTGACCGTGGGCAGGGCGGGGAATTTTGCGGAGATAAATCTCAACGCTGACCCAGCTGGGACTCGAACCTGGGAACTACAGATTACGAGCCTGGCGCGCTACCGACTGAGCCACCCCCGGCCCTAAACCTCGGAGATTTTATGGTATTGTTCTAACGTACCTGTTACTAGACTGGTTGGCTAATCAATATCAAACTGCGAGGACCTCAAAATTAAGATATTGCACAAATAAATAAAACTGGGAAAAGATTATTATTCGACCACCTACAAGTTCTAATTGTTGTGCGATTGGAGCGATTTCTTTTTTTTACAAAATTTTCTACTCGAAAAAAGTAAAAAAAAAAATCGATTTTCATTTATAACAATAAATGAAGCTAAGTAAGAAGTTTCATTTCTTCGCATCCTCACATCAGTCTTCTCTAGAGAAAGGGCGGGGGTGGCTCAGTCGGTAGCGCGCCAGGCTCGTAATCTGTTGTTCCCAGGTTCGAATCCCAGCTGGGTCAGCGTTGAGATTTATCTCCGCAAAATTCCCCGCCTTGCCCACGGTCAGTAGGGGACACCGGTGGGCTTGGAAAGGCCGCCGTCCGTCGGATGGGACGTTAAGCCGTGGCCCCGTGTGCGGGAGAGCCATACCCTGTGCACGATAAAGAACACGCTGGATGGCCTTGATGGGAGGCTACCATCTGTCTCCCAACAGCTATTCCAGTGGGTCCCCTGCCCCAACCTTCTCTGAGCCTTCGGGGTCCACGTGACCTGGCCATTTAGCCCATGGTGTGCAAAAAAAGTGCCGCTCAGAGGTAAAACAACCCTACTCTCTAGAGAAAATAAAATTCCCTGCATCTCAAATACAATATCTAGACGATCCCTCGTGATATCCCTCCCCCCACCCCCTCAACCTCTGATCCGCCCCTTTTCGTCTCGAGTCACGCTCGTGTTGTGTGTGTGCGAGCGCCACCAAGCCGCTAAATGACCCGGTCGATAACGATAATGCAATAATTATTGTGGGGAAGTCAAATTATTTTTAAATTACTCCGATCCGTGCAAGATGCATCTAGGCCAGTTATTAATGTGCGGAACAAATCCTGTCTGTGTGTGGAGGCCTCTTGTTGCCCAGTCACTGGCCCCAGCTTGATCATGAATATCAAGGAGATGTTTTTAATGGAGCGCTTTGCGTGGCGGCGGCGATGTTCCTTTGGACTCTAGTTTCATTTTGGTTAATGAAACTCGAAATGCCATTAAATGGTTGGCAATATTAAGGCCTCGAAGTTTTTTGCACTTTTTTCTCTCTCGAGAATCTGGATCACTTTCTCTTGGGCAGGAAAGGAAATTGGTCCATCATGAGAAGATCACCCCGAGAAATTGAAATATGAGTTGGTTTACATTTGAGAGACATTTTCATCCAAAACATTGGCATAAATGGACAGGTCACAAGGACCTCGAAGGCTCAGAAAAGATTGGGATGGGAGACCTACCGGACAGATGGTAGCCTTCCGTCTAGGCCATCCAGCATGTTCTTTAACACGCAGAGGGTATTGATCTCCCGCCTACGGGGCCACGACTTAACGTCCCATCCGACGAACGGTGGCCTTTCCAAGCCCCTTCGGTGTCCCTTACTGACTGAAAGCAAGGTGGGGAATTTTGCGGAGAAAAATCTCAACGATGGAATTAGTGATAAGATTTTGGGTTGGGTGATTTTACCTCTGAGCGGCACTTTTTTGCACACCATGGGCTAAATGGCCAGGTCACATGGACCCCGAAGGTTCGGAGAAGGTTGGGGGAGGAGACCCACTGGAACAGCTGCTGGGAGACAGACGGTAACCTCCCGTCAAGTCAACGTGTTCTTTAACGTGCACAGGATATGGCTCTCCCGCATACGAAGCCACGGCTTAATGTCCCTTCCGATGGACGGCGGCCTTTCCAAGCCATTCGGTATCCCCTACTGACCATGGGTAGAGCTGAGTTTTGCAGAGATAAAGCTCAACGTTGACCCAACTGGGACTCGAACCTGGGAACTACAGATTACGAGCCTGGAGCGCTACCGGCTGAGCCACCCCCGCCCCTTACTGATAAGAATAGTGTTACTTTTTACCAGACACCAAAAAAAGTGATGTCGATTTTCAAGCCAGAAAATTTTACTCCTTTTTGGGATAAGAGTGCCATAACTAATAATAAAGTGACTATCGAAAATAACTAAATAGTTTTGACTAAAATTATCGACCCTATCAAATAAGGTTGTTTTCGGCAACTTTCTCAGTTTATCACTGAGAGTCAGAGCAATCTTATCAATTTCTAGTGCAATGATGAGTCAATACTTGAAGTAAAACAGTTCACATTTTTGACCACGCCAGACTCCACTTGAAGGACAGTCTCCGACCACTTATTGGGAAGTAACTAAGGGTTGAGTTGGGTTGTTTTACCTCTGAGCGGCACTTTTTTGCACACCATGGGCTAAATGGCCAGGTCACATGGACTCCGTAGGCTCAGAGAAGGTTGGGGGAGGGGACCCACTGGAACAGCTGTTAGGAGACAGATGACAGCCTCCCGTCAAGGCCATCCAGCGTGTTCTTTAGCGTGCACAGAGTATGACTCTCCCGCACACGGGGCCACGGCTTAACGTCCCATCCGACAGACGGCGGCCTTTCCAAGCTCATCGGTGTCCCCTACTGACCGTGGGCAGGGTGGGGAAATTTTGTGGAGATAAATCTCAACGCTGACCCAGCTGGGACTCGAACCTGGGAACTACAGATTACGAGCCTGGCGCGCTACCGACTGAGCCACCCCCTCCCCAGGAAGTAATTAAGGTCTCTGATTTCAGATATTAAAAGTTAGTGCAAATTGAGTATAGTTCTGTTTAAAATGATCTCTCAATAAAGAAGAAAGCGTCCTTACATGAAAGCTTATCAAATGTCACCACAGAAAACAAAAAAAGGGAAAGATCGCTGTTCGATTCCTCCCCAACACACAATTTTTTTTGGCATCGCTCCAGAATCGAGTGATAACGCATCTGTAACCGAGATTGGATGCGCACGGAGATCTCTGTCAGACAACCAGTAGGAAGTGCATTATCATTGACAAGTAGCCCGACTTCGGAGAAATGTGTGACCCGTATCCATGACAACGTTTCCTTCTTCATCCTCCTTCACCATTTTCGAACGCGTGCCGGAAAGAAGTCTTCCTTCAGAATTCTTGCACAAGACGCGATCCTGGGAAATTTTGTCGCCCGCCGAAGGTTGAAACGGGGCCTCGCAGTCGGCACTGCACTTTCTTACTGTGACGTTTGCTTCTCGTGTCCTTCCGCGAGAAACGAGTGCATCATTTCCTAGAATATGATCATAGACGGAAGTAAATTTCCGCCCCCCTCCCTACCCCTCACACACGCACATATTCGTTGACCTAACAGCAGAATTGTTTGCTGTTTACAATCATAAAAAATGAAAGAACGAATAAGGATGAGTCCATACAGAAAGCGAGGTTGTTTTACCTCTGAGCGGCACTTTTTTGCACACCATGGGCTAAATGGCCAGGTCACAAGGACCCCGAAGGCTCAGAGAAGGTTGGGGGAGGGGACCAACTGGAACAGCTGTTGGGATACAGATGGTAGCCTCCCGTCAAGGCCATCCAGCGTGTTCTTTAACGTGCACAGGGTATGGCTCTCCCGCACACGGGGCCACGGCTTAACGTCCCATCCGACGGACGGTGGGCCTTTCCAAGCCCATCGGTGTCCCCTACTGATCGTGGGCAGGGCGGGGAATTTTGCGGAGATAAATCTCAACGCTGACCCAGCTGGGACTCGAACTTGGTAACTACAGATTACGAGCCTGGCGCTCTACCGACTGAGCCACCCTCGCCCCAGAAAGCGAGATGAGCGATTTAACGTTTTCAATATCTGCTAAATTTGGGACGTTTTATAACCATTAAACAACGGAAATGATTATTACAGAAAAAATAAATCACGTCTAATTAATCACACTCCAGTTTTTTTTACAACCTATAAAAAAAAATCACTGAAAATTTTAAATACACTATTTGTTCGGTGAAGTTGTAAATTTGGAATGTAACAGTTTGTGTTTACAAAAGTTGCATGAAATGTATTTTAAACACAGGCCGATGATTGAGTAACTAATGCATTTGGCTCTACAGCAGCATTACCAAAGTGAGAGGGGTGGGGGTGGCTCAGTAGGTAGTGCGCCAGGCTCGTAATCTGTAGTTCCCAGGTTCGAGTCCCAGCTGGGTCAGCGTTGAGATTTATCTCCGCAAAATTCCCCGCGCTGCCCACGGTCAGTAGGGGACACCGATGAGCTTGGAAAGACCGCCGTCCATCGTTAAATCGTGGCCCCGTGTGCGGGACAGCCATACCCTGTGCACGTTAAAGAACACGGTGGATGGCCTTGACGGGAAGCTACCATCCGTCTCTCAACAGCTGTTCCAGTGGGTTCCTTCTCCCAACTTCTCTGAGCCTTCGGGTCCATGTGACCTGGCCATTTAGCCAATGGTGTGCAAAAAAAGTGCCGCTCAGAGGTAAAACAACCCAACAATCCTAAGTGAACCTTTGTGACATAAAACACCAACGAACCTAAATTGTGAAACACGAAGCTTCTGCCAGTGGTACGCGAGTTTAGTGCGAGCATTCATTCATTCCCATAAAGATTTGCACAACATTGTAGCATGATAAGTGCAAGGGTGGTGGGTGGTTTTACCTCTGAGCGGCACTTTTTTGCACACCATGGGCTAAATGGCCAGGTCACATGGACCCCGAAGGCTCAGAGAAGGTTGGTGGAGGGGACCCACTGGAACAGCTGTTGGGAGACAAATGGTAGTCTCCCGTCAAGGCCATCCAGCGTGTTCTTTAACGTGCACAGGGTATGGCTATCCCGCACAAGGGTCCACGGCTTAACGTCCCATCCGACGGACGGCGGCCTTTCCAAGCAATAAGTGCAAGAAAATAAATAATTTTGCAGTGCTACTTATTTTATTCAACACCTTGTTTGAAACTGCTTTCTTCGTTAACAAAGCGATGTTTGGTAAGTTTATATTTACCTGATGCAAAAAACAAACAAACTTATAAGTATTTCGTACTAAGGGGGCGCTGAGCGCTGTAGCCTCCCTTTTTCTGAATTCTCTAATCAACCACAGTGTTCGGATATGTTTTTGAGCGACTGTATGTGTCGTTTTTCTTCTGAGGTCCTGCCATCCTCTTAGACCTTCTACTATAGCATATAAACTGACAGGCTCCTGTCAAACCTCTGTGGCAAGCAGCTGCTTGAGGGTGTATTTATTTATTTTTTATATAATAATTGTTACAAAAATTCCACAGAATTGAGGAAAACCTATTTCAAGCTTTCCCTACGAACTCTCAAATGAATAAGCATTGAAATCTTGAAAAAGAAACCAAAATTTTTTTGTGGACCCCCCCCCCTCCCCAAACAGCTGCGCCCCTGATGCAAGCAAAACATGCGATGCAATGTTGATGCTGTCAAGGTCAGGACTTGGAAGCGAACTTGAGAGCTGCATTCGTTCTTTGCGAAAACCAATGCGCAAAGTCTCCGCCCGTACGGAAGTCTATTCCAAGGCGTGTTACGGAAGGAAGTGGCAGAAGTTCTTTTATTTAGGTAAGTGTTGCACAATGCTTCAGGTTAGAGGGGAAAACCCATCCTCTTAGGTTTTAGGAATTCTGAACGTTATCGGTTTGTAGGAAATAGAAACTTTGATGCTTTCGATGACTAAATATGGGATCATTTTCAGAGGGTTGGTTGGGTTGGGTTTTACCTCTGAGCGGCACTTTTTTGCACACCATGGGCTAAATGGTCAGGTCACATGGACCCCGAAGGCTCAGAGAAGGTTGGGGGAGGGGACCCACTGGAACAGCTGTTGGGAGACAGATGGTAGCCTCCCGTCAAGGTCATCCAGCGTGTTCTTTAACGTGCACAGGGTACGGCTCTCCCGCACACGGGGCCACGGCTTAACGTCCCATCCGACGGACGGCGGCCTTTCCAAGCCCATCGGTGTCCCTTACTGACCGTGGGCAGGGCGGGGAATTTTGCGGAGATAAATCTCAACGCTGACCCAGCTGGGACTCGAACCTGGGAACTGCAGATTACGAGCCTGGCGCGCTACCGACTGAGCCACCCCCGTCCCAAATGTGAAACTGAAGCATGTTGCCTTTTCATTTTTATTACAACATAACTGTTAAATTTCTTCCATAAGCGAGTTTTCACTCTCGTGGAAGACTCGTCATATTTTCCCAGACTTTTACTGAAAAATGTAGGTAAAATTATAAAACCCTAATGAAATATAATATTAAGTTTTTCCATATATATGGTTTAAATGAATATATGATTTTTATAGCCAAACTATGTATAAAGAAGAATATATATTAGAAATTGTAATACTTTAAAATTGTGTATCTGAGATATACAACATTATATATATTTCATTGTAATTTCAGTTCTAAGGTAAAAACATGTAAATGTAATGTACTGCATATTCTGAGAATAAATTATCTATTTAATTATCTATCTATCTTGCTCCCACTTAATAGCTCAAGACCGGGACTAACACAGAAATATGTAATAAGTAATTGCTAGTTGCTGGATCGTAATTCTCCGATTCTCTTCTGAAAAAGCTCCCAAAATTGTCAGGTTCCCATGGCAGAGAGAACAGCCGCGAGTTATCGTGACGAATACCTTTCCAGAGAAGCTTTTTTTGTTATTGTTGTTGTTTTACCTCTGAGCGACAATTTTTTTGCCCCCAATGGGCTAAAAGGCCAGGCCATAAGGACCCCGAAGGCTCAGAGAGGGGCTGCGGGAGGGGACCCACTGCGTTTCCACCACTCTTATTCTGCCTCTGGTGAGAAAGAGGCACCGATGGCGAGAAAGAGGCACCGATGGCGAGAAAGAGGTACCGATGGCGAGAAAGGGGCACCGATGGCGAGAAAGGGGCACCGATGGTGAGAAAGAGGCATCGATGGCGAGAAAGAGGCACCGATGGCGAGAAAGAGGCACCGATGGCGAGAAAGAGGTACCGATGACGAGAAAGAGGTACCGATGGCGAGAAAGGGGCACCGATGGCGAGAAAGGGGCACCGATGGCGAGAAAGAGGCACCGATGGCGAGAAAGAGGCACCGATGGCGAGAAAGAGGCACCGATGGCGAGAAAGAGGCACCGATGGCGAGAAAGAGGTACCGATGGCGAGAAAGGGGCACCGATGGCGAGAAAGGGGCACCGATGGCGAGAAAGAGGCACCGATGGCGAGAAAGAGGTACCGATGGTGAGAAAGAGGCACCGATGGCGAGAAAGAGGTACCGATGGTGAGAAAGAGGCACCTTCTAACAGCTGTCCAGGGGGATCCCCCCCACCCAACCTTCTCTGAGTACTTGGAGGTCCTTCTTCCCTGGTCATTTAACTCAAGGTGTGCAAAAATTGTCGCTCAGAAATAAAAAAGCAGCCAATTATGTGTAAAAAAAATTAGTTTACAATCAAAATAATCCATCCTTTACAATATTTCTCATCCTACTAGCAATACTTAAAATTTTGAAACTTTCACAGCCGTATTTGGAAGTAGAGATCTCAAAACCCTACCATGATCACCACCAGCACCGAATTCCATCACGGGACAAAATGCCAATCCATCCTCCCCATCCCTTCAACGCTCTCGTCAACTCTTCGCCCAGAGAGTGAAACGGCTTCGGCAACGCTTCTCGCGAAGTCTGTGCTCAACTGGGAACAGCCCCCGCCAATGTGACAGGCGCTGCACACGTGGGAAGGCAAGCAGCTGGCAGGCGACCCCATATAACTACTCTGTCAGCAACTATCAGTTTCGTTTCCCCGCCGTTCATTCTCTCATATGTGCATCAACACAGCAAGAGAGCACGCCGAGCTTTTGCGTTGTTTGACTGCGTTCAATCTCCTTTTAATTATCTGAAGGCTTACTGCCAACACAAGAGCTATCGGATTGGATGTCTAATCAATCTAGGGCGACAATCTAATGCACGACAGCGAGGCTGTGTCTACAGGACAGCACTGGACGTCAGAAGTGACGCCAGTGTGAGAGAGTGTCTTGAAATGTAAACTGTTCGGGGCGAAGTTACTTCGTCGAGTGGTGATGGTGGATTGCAGAATTGGCCGCACCTCGTTGCAAGTACAGGAGGGTGCTAAGAGAAATTCTCGAATTTCCAGAAAATGCAAAAGCATCGAGGTCAAGTCGATACACGTCCTCGTCAAAAGATTACAGTTTTGATTTAAAATGTTGTTAAGGAATTTCTGATTTTTCATTGAGGTTGCATTTTAGTTGCTCTCCTTCTTTGATTTTGAGCGCCAGCAGCAGAGACTCTGAGCATGAGCAGTTGACGCTTCGATAATTCTCAAAGATCGTGGGTTGATTGTCAGGTGACTGATAGGTCAATGACCTATCAGTCACCTGACAATGATGACTATGAACTACGGGAAATGTCGAAGTGCTGACTGCGCATTCTCACAGTCTCCTCAGTTGTACTCACAGTGCCACCAGTGGTGGCAAGGGATTTCGGTTGGGTTGTTTTATCTCTGAGCGGCACTTTTTTGCGCACAATGAGCTAAATGGCCAGATCACATGGACCCCGAAGGCTAAGAGAAGGTTGGAAGAGGGAACCCATTGGAACAGCTGTTGGGAGACAGATGGTAGCCTCCCGTCAAGGCCATCCAGCGTGTTCTTTAACGTGCACAGGGTATGGCTCTCCCTCACACGGAGTCACGACTTAACGTCCCATCCGACGGACGGCGGCCTTCCCAAGCCCATCGGTGTCCCCTACTGACCGTGTGCGGGGAAATTTGCGGAGATAAATCTCAACGCTGACCAAGCTGGGACTCGAACCTGGGAAGTACAGATTACGAGCCTGGCGCGCTACCGACTGAGCCACCCGCCCCAGTGGTGGCTAGGGAGAAACAATGATGAATATAAATGCCTGTTGCTTTCGAATCAATTCTCAATGATTATCTCTGCTAACCCTCCCCCCCCCCCCCCACCTCGGCTAATAAGAGACGCCGATAGTCTTGGAAGGCCGTCATCCTTCGAAAGGGACGTTAATCTGTGGAGCCGTGTACAGTCGCTCAAAAAAACATCCGAACACTATGGTTGATTACAGAATTCAGAAAAAATATCCGGCAACGATTTTTTTTTTAGAAATTAGTGATCTGGCAACCTTCGTGTAAACATTATGATTGGTTACGGAATTCAGAAAAAATTCTGGAGCGTGTACAGCAACTGTACACGCTCCAGTTACCGTTCACAGCAAACTGGAGCGTGTGCAGTAACTGCACACGCTCCAGTTTGCTGTGAATGGTAACTGCACACGCTCAATATTTCTATCAGTGGGCCCACACGATCCAGTTTTTTGTGTCACGTGATACGAAGGTTGCCAGATCACTAATTTCTAAAAAAAAAAAAAATCGTTGCCAGATATTTTTTTCTGAATTCTGTAATCAACCGTAGTGTTCGGATGTTTTTTTGAGCGACTGTACAAGAGAGCCATACCCTGTACATGTTAAAGAACACACTGGATGGCCTTGACGAGAGGCTACCATTTGTCTCCTAACAGCTGTTCCAGTGGGTCCCCAACCTTCTCTGATTCTCTGAGCCTTCGGGGTCCTTGTGACTGGTCAATTAGCCTATTGTGTTCAAAAAGAGGGCAACTCAGAGGTAAAACAACCAACAAACAGCAGAAGACACCAATGAAGAAAGGAGTCGATTCTCCTTCCTCCATTGGGGGCGGGGGTGGCTCAGTCGGTAGCGCGCCAGGCTCGTAATCTGTAGTTCCCAGGTTCGAGTCCCAGCTGGGTCAGCGTTGAGACTTATCTCCGCAAAATTCCCCGCCCTGCCCACGGTCAGTAGGGGACACCGATGGGCTTGGAAAGGCCGCCGTCCGTCGGATGGGACGTTAAGCCGTGGCTCCGTGTGCGGGAGAGCCATACCCTGTGCACGTTAAAGAACACGCTGGGTGGCCTTGACGGGAGGCTACCATCTGTCTCCCAACAGCTGTTCCAGTGGGTCCCCAACCTTCTCTTAGCCTTCGGGGTTCTTGTGACCTGGCCATTTAGCCCACGGTGTGCAAAAAAGTGCCGCTCAGAGGTAAAACAACCCAACAACCCAACCCAACCTTCCTCCATCAGGACACCGAATTCGTTCCGCCGCATCATCCGTGATCAGAGAGGATGCTCGCACAATCCGCAACGACGTGCGTGCAGTTTCGAAAAGTTATCGCAAAATAAACTCGAAAGCATCGCTCGGAAAATAATCCCCTTTTCAATTTTAATGCGGTCAATTCGAAGATAATCCTCAGCTTATTTCATCAATTATGGAAAAGTACAAAAGAGAAAAGGAAAGAGAGATGTATTTTTACAGAAACCGGTATTTCGGACAGAGAAGTGAAAGGCAGACAAACAGATCCGGATTCTGATGATTATCCTCCGCTGAGCTTGAAAAGAGTAAAGAGTTAAATTAGAGATCGGTGATCAACCCGGGGATGCTTTGAATAATTGCTCAGCCGACAATTGTCGGAAGGAAAGACAACAGACAATGCATTTTCTTATTTCGGGATGCTTCTCCTCTTAGTTTCCCATTGGCTCTTCAATCCAGCTATAAATAACAGAGTGGTATTATTTATCAACACTACTTTTAATTAAAATAAATTCCCTTTACGGAGTTTGGGAGGGATGACGAGATTAAATGCCAACATTTGCCCATCCATCCTTTATTTCATTTAGACAATTTGAAACTACAGTTTATAATTCACCGGGGTGGGGTGGGGGTGGGGGCTCAGTCGGTAGCGCGCCAGGTTCGTAATCTGCAGTTCCCAGGTTCGAGTCCCAGCTGGGTCAGACCAGGTTCGAGTCCCAGCTGGGTTGAGACTTATCTCCGCAAAATTCCCCGCCTTGTCCATGGTCAGTAAGAGGACACCGATGGGCTTGGTAAGGCCGCCGTCCGTCGGATGGGACGTTAAGTCGTGGCCCAGTATACGGGAGAGCCATACCCTGTGCACGTTAAAGAACACGCTGGATGACCTTAACGGGAGGCTACCATCTGCTGTTGTCTCCCAACAGCTGTTTCAGTGGGTCTCCTCCCCCAACCTTCTCTGAGCCTTCGGGGACCTTGTGACCTGGCCATTTAGCCCATGGTGTGTAAAAAAGTGCCGCTCAGGGGTAAAACCAACCAACCAACCAATAATAATGATTACTGGTCTCGGTCTGTAGCTCATTTGGAGGCATACTGGGACCGAAACTCCTGATTCGATTCTCAACGGCGTTGGAATTTTGATTTTTCTATGAAACCTTACGAAATCCTGACTACTGCAAGGAATCACGTTAAGATACATGCTGGATGGTATTGACGGTGGGAGGCCTGCATCTGTCTCCTAAAAGCTTTCCAGTCGCTGGATAAGTTTTTCTGAGCACTTGGGATCCTTGTGATCTGGACATTTCGTCCATTGTGTGCAAAAAAAAGGGCCACTCACAATTGAACCCATTTGCCATGAGTTTTTGATTGAAAAGAGGTCTTTAGGATGTTGTTTATGAACCACATCGTCTAAATTGAGATTTCCTTTCGTTGTGTCCGCCGTGAGAAAGGGGTCACCCAAGGGCTTCTAAAGGTCGTCGGATGTAACATTAAGCCGTGTTTAAGTGAGCCATACCCTGTGCACGTTAAAGAACACGCTGGATAGCTTTCACGGTATGCCCCCATCTGTCTTCTAATAGAGTCCAGTGGATTACCTTTCCCTACCCTATTCTGAGCCCTTGGGGGGTCCTTGTGACCTGGCCATCCCTTGACTAGTCGACCACCACATTGACATTAGATGTGACATTCGTAGAATCCGAAAGATTCTCAAGGGCTGACGTCAGAGGTACAACACGAAATTCATATCGAAACCCAAAATGGAAATTCTCATTCCCTCAGGGAGTAGGGGACAACATCGGAAAAACCTATTTTTCGTGTTTTGGCCGTTACAGTTTTTATAAGATTCTGGCAACTTAAAAGAAAGCAGGGAGAAATATGGGGGGGAGTCAGGAAAAAAAAATGGGGTTTCAACAAGAGAGAGCCGAAGAGAGACAGACGGGTCTTAAGTTTCTCTCTTTTTTTTTCCCATAGCCTGGAACTGGCAGCGTCAGACCTCCCAACAATGGCGCCCCCCCCCTCTCATTCCCCTTCCCCATCCACAACCTCTTCCCCCCTAGGGGATTACCTCGCCACACATCTGCTGCAGCGACTGGTCACGTGACACGGACGCGCGTGCGGCTCGAGCGGAAACATAAGAATCGTGCCGGGGTGGGGGGGTTGGAAACGGCAACATTGTGGATCTGTTGGTCACGTGGTCCAACTACAGGCTGGAGCAATTGTTGCTTATAGAGCGGCAGTCTCGATATGGAACAATTGAATAACTTACGATTGCATTGTATACAGAGAGAGAAAGATCCATATTGTTGGCCTTGGAAGAATTGAGGGGGAATTTTTTTTTTATTTCAATGTTTTTTTTATTCTTTGCTGTTGAACTATCTTTTTACTTTCAAGACGGTTCCGGTACCTTTTCTGTTTTTTTTTTTTCTTACATTAAAATTTAAAAAAAAAATGTAGAGCGGTGTACAAATGGGATTTTTTAAGGCGCCGACATTTTACAATGTGACAAATGGCCGATTGTTAGTTTACTTAGTTGCTGGAGTAGATTTAGACCCGGAATCGAATATCCTGATAAGGCATCGATGTTTTTTTTTTTCTGATGTATATTGCCTTTTTTTCTGAGAGCGTTCTTTTGATTAGGTCTTTTTTTTATCGTATAATTACACTGACGATAAAAAATGGATGCCGTCTTTCGGGTGAGGTCTTCTCTATGGCGTATTGAACTGACAGGCTCCTATCAGACTTCTGTGACAAGCAGCTGCTTGAGGGAGGATTTGGTTTATTTTTTATCACCTAATAGGGACCTGGGTTCGAGCCCCGGATAAGGCATGGATGTATGTGTCGTTTTTCTGCTGAGGTCCTGCCATCCTCTCAGACCTTCTACTATGGCATGTAAACTGATAGGCTCCTGTCAGACCTCTGTGGCAAGCAGCTGCTTGAGGGGGTATTTATTTTTTTTATTTAAAATAATTATTAGGCAAACTTCTAAAATGTATGTTTTATTGAATGATTTGAAATAATATTAAGCTTTAATTCATCTCTGAATTACAACATTCGCAACAATCTTACGATTGTTGCGAAGTATTCCAGTTCATAACTCTATAAATACTGAACGAATATTGCTGAAAATCGAGATTTGAATAGATTTGAATATGATCTTTAATTTATCTTCAGTCACATTTTCCAATTAAATTCATATTTTAGAAGTTACAGAGCTTTGAATTTAGATTCCCGTTGACATGACATCGAAATTCTTTCATATTTTGGTAGGGCCCAGTACAGAAGCGTGGGTTATTTAACATTAAAGCTAAGGGGTTATTTAACATTAGAACTAGGGGACATGCTCTAAACATTAGGAGTTTCTGACTACTAAATAAACTATCATGGCATCAATATATATATATATGTTCATTTTATTTAATTTTTTCCGAAAACAAACATGGATTATTGTTTGCAAATTTATTACAAAATAAGCGAAAATTAGAACAAATTGCATCCCATTAATGATTGTAATGTCGTATATCTATCGGGGCGGCTCAGTCGGTAGCGCGCCAGGCTCGTATTCTGTAGTTCCCAGGTTCGAGTCCCAGCTGGGTCAGCGTTGAGATTTATCTTCGCAAAATTCCCCGCCCTGCCCACGACACTTTACGTAAAAAACACTTTACGACGCAACGACACTTTACGTAAAAAACGGACCATCCTGCTAAAAAAGAGATTTCTGTCCCCTTTAGTAAATCTTATATGGTGGTTGGGTTGTTTTACCTCTTAGCGGCACTTTTTTGCACACTATGAGCTAAATGGCTAGGTCACATGGACCTCGAAGGCTCAGAGAAGATTGGGGGAGGGGACCCACTGGAACAACTGTTGGGAGACAGAAGGTAGCTCCCCTCAAGGCCATCCAGCACGTTCTTTAACGTGCACAGGGTATGGCTCTCCCGCACACGGAGCCACGGCTTAACGTCCCATCCGACGGACGGCGGCCTTTCCAAGCCCATCGGTGTCCCCTACTGACAGTGGGCAGGGCGGGGAGTTTTGCGGAGATAAGTCTCAACGCTGACCCAACTGGGACTCGAACGTGGAAAATGCAGATTACGAGCCAGGTGCACTACCGACCGAGCTACCCCCGCCCTATTTGATTAAAGGATAATTTAAAAGTTCACACAGATTTCAACGTAATACATTGAACTACGAACCACGATAGATCTAGGGAAGCATCTAGAATCTAGGCTGCAGGAGGGGGTGAGACGAGGGTGCATGTCCCCCCCTACTAGAGAGAAAAAGCGAAATCATGTCTCAAAACTTCTAAAGTTGTTTTAGGAAGTGGTAACAATAAATCTACAGATTTCAACATTTATCTTACACAAAATCTTTTTCAATGATGACATAATCTTCCCTCTCTGTGTCTGACATGGCTACGGATGCTGCATGAAGCAATATGTCTAACAGCAACCTGCTCCAAATAGATTCCGTCCTCGATCTGATTTCTCCAGAATTGCCCTTCTTTTCACCATTCCCTGGCGTGCCTTGTCCTGCTTTCCCATCGGTGTCACATCATGAGGGTTGGCTAAGAATGGCTGCAGCAGCTGCTTGACTCACAATTTCCACATTTCTGATGTCACAACATCGGTTAAACGCAGAACGGAAAAGAATTTCAATGTTCAATGAAGACTCTGGTCGTATATCTATCGGGGCGGGGGTGGCTCAGTCGGTAGCGCGCCAGGCTCGTAATCTGTAGTTCCCAGGTTCGAGTCCCAGCTGGGTCAGCGTTGAGATTTATCTCCGCAAAATTCCCTGCCCTGCCCACGGTCAGTAGGGGACACCGATGGGCTTGGAAAGGACGCCGTCCGTCGGATGGGACGTTAAGCCGTGGCCCCGTGTGTGGGAGATCCATACCCTGTGCACGGTAAAGAACACGCTGGATGGCCTTGACGGGAGGCTACCACTTGTCTCCCAACAGCTGTTCCAGTGGGTCCCCTCCCCCCAACCTTCTCTGAGCCTTCAGGGTCCTTGTGACCTGGCCATTTAGCCCATGGTGTGCAAAAAAGTGCAGCTTAGAGCAGTGTCTCGCAAACTGTGTGCCGCGCGAGATTTTCAAATTGACACTAGATATTCCAAAGATTTCATTTTGACTTGACTTGTGTTATCGACGTGCTTTAATAAAAATCTTTCAGATTTTATCAATTGGGATCTTGTAAGTTTTTATCAAGCTTTTTCCAATTTTTGGTATTAATTTTTGATTATTTCAAGCCATAGAATGGACAAATATTTAAAACAAACACCGAGTTATGATTAATTATATTTATTATTATATTTATTTTAAATAAAATGCATTTAATGAAACTTCAATTTTCCTCTTTTTACGTAACCATCAAAAATTCTTTTTTAGGTGGGCAGCGGAAAAAAAAAATTAGATTCAGTGTGCCGCAGAGTAAAAAAGTTTGCGAGACACTGGCTTAGAGGCACAACAACTCAACCGAAACAACCCTCAAAGTTCCTTGTTATGAAGGCTTGGTGTTAGTTCACAATTCGCAGCAGTAGTAGCTAGTATAATGTCTTGGTATAGGCGAACAGAACTTGGGGCTCACGAGACGTCTCGATTTGAATACCTTTCGGATTTTTTTTCTTTAGAGATAATTAACAGCATCGTTTATTTCGAAAAGATTCATAAAGTACAGCATTTAAAGAAAAGAATCGCAGCAGCTGTTGCAAGTGTTAAACCAGATATTCCGAGTCGAGTATATAAAGCAAGTTGACTCTCACGTCACCAATGTCATCTGCATTGAAGTCTGTTGATTTCAAAAAGAAAACCCTGAGAGTTTATTGACATTTTGTAGCCCCAATTGCTTTTGTTACCTGATTATTTAATAAAATATAGCACTTTAAAATATGGGTATTCTTTTCCATCATAAGGATATTTTAGAAGTTATAAGAGCTTCAAAGTTAGATTCCCATTCACATAAAATGAAAATTCTCTAGTGTTTTGGTTGGGCAATGTATTAGTCTGCATGTGTGGGAAAAAGTGAAATCTAAAGATTTGAATTCTTCAAGTTTTTTTTCCCTCGGGTTGGGTTGTTGTACCTCTGAGCGGCACTTTTTTGCACACCATGGGCTAAATGGCCAGGTCACACGGACCCCGAAGGCTCAGAGAAGGTTGGGGGAGAGGACCCACTGGAACAGCTGTTGGGAGACAGATGGTAGCCTCCCGTCAAGGCCATCCAGCGTGTTCTTTTAACGTGCACAGGGTATGTCTCTCCCACACACGGGGCCACGGATTAACGTCCCATCCGACGGACGGTGGCCTTTCCAAGCCCATCGGTGTCCCCTACTGACCGCAGGCAGGGCGGGGAATTTTGCGGAGATAAATCTCAACGCTGACCCAGCTGGGACTCGAACCTGGGAACTGCAGATTACGAGCCTGGCGCGCTACCGACTGAGCCACCCCCCGCCCCGGACTTATCCGGCACACAGAGTAGATGGTAATTAATATTTTCTGTTGACTATAAACTACTATTCTACATAAAGATGTTAGAGTTAAACTTATACTCTACTTAACAGGCACAAATTACATTTATATATTTTATAACCGTTTAGACGGTATAGAAAAGTCTAAAACCTCTTTCTGGAATTCTCAAGCTGTGAGAGGCGAGAAATAATCTGCAGTATATTAACGGATTGGGCTCGGTTATCCCTGATCAGCAATTTTTTGCACACAATGGGCTAAATGGCCAGGTTACAAGAACCCCAAGGGCTCAGAGAAGATTTGGGGAAGGGGACCCACTGGCCAACAGTAAAGAGATAAATGGAAGTTTCCCATCAAGGTCATCCAGCGTGTTCTTTAATATGAATACAGAACCACGGATTAACTTCCCATCCGACGAGGGCGGGGATGGCTCAGTCTGTAGCTTGCCAGACTCACCACCTGCAGTTCACAGGTTCGAGTCCCACCTGGGCCACTTTTGAGATTTATCTATGCAAAACTCTCGACCCTACTCTCGGTCAGTAGGGGACACCAATGGGCTGGGAAATGCCGCCGTCTGTCGGATGGGACGTTAAGCCGTGGCCCCGTGTGCGGGAGAGTCATACCCTGTGCACGCTAAAGAACACGCTGGATGGCCTTGACTAGGGGCTACCATCTGTCTCCCAACAGCTGTCCAATGGGTCCCCTCCCCCAACCTTCTCTGAGCCCGCGGGGTCCTTGTGACCTGGCCCTTTCCATTCGACGGAAGGCGCCCTTTCCAGTCCAACGGTGTCCCCTTTCTCACCGAAAACAGGGTTTAAATTTAACGAAAATAAATCTCAACGTTGGCACATTGGGACTCGAACCACAACAGCTTAAAGAATGATTCACATTACTATTCAATTTAATTTAATGACAATTATTGATACTGAAAGATATAAAGGTAATGATGAGAATACAGTAAAGGAATGATGGGTAAAAAAAATTTCAGTTATGGGGGGGGGGGATATTGGAAAAGTCTGAACATTCTGCCCCACGTATATTGACCCCATTGCTGGAAAACGAAAAATGTTGATCATACTAGCCCTGAAACATTTCCATTTACGTTAATACCTCACAATATCCTTTTGACCCAAGTACAACTTAATGTAATTCTCTTTTCTACTTTGGGGCGGGCGTCGCTCAGTCGGTAGCGCGCCAGGCTCGTAATCTGTAGTTCCCAAGTTCGAGTCCCAGCTGGGTCAGCGTTGAGATTTATCTCCGCAAAATTCTCCGCCCTTCCCACTGTCAGTAGGGGACACCGATGGGCTTGGAAAGGCCGCCGTCCGTCGGATGGGACGTTAAGCCGTGGCTCCGTGTGCGGGAGAGACATACCCTGTGCACGTTAAAGAACACGCTGGATGGCCTTGACGGGATGTTACCATCTGTCTCCCAACAGCTGTTCCAGTGGGTCCCCTCCCCCAACCTTCTCTGAGCCTTCGGAGTCCGTGTGACCTGGCCATTTAGCCCATGGTGTGCAAAAAAGTGCCGCTCAGAGGTGAAATAACCCAACGTTAAAGAACACGCTGGATGGCCTTGACGGGAGACTACCATCTGTCTCCCAACAGCTGTTCCAGTGGGTCTCCTCCCCCAACATTCTCTGAGCCTTCGGGGTCCATGTGACCTGGCCATTTAGCTCATGGTGTGCAAAAAAGTGCCGCTCAGAGGGAAAACAACCCAACCCGTTTCTACTTAAATCAATTTTTTCGGTCACTTGTTTCACCAAATTCCAGAAGAAATGTTACCTTTACAGACATAGGATGCATTTATCAGAGATACAGGATACACCAAATACTTCACTGACACAAATTCTATCAACACGGTTTTTAAAGTAGGTCTGGTTTTCGACTAACGCGATTTCTCTACAGCACCTTGATGAACATTTATGATATTATATTTACCATTAAAGAAGACACCTTGGATACGCTTGTTCATAAATTCAGCACTTCCAAAAAGATATTTTCCTATACAAATGAATATGTTTAAACAGCTGTAACATATAATACATTTGTAAAGCAGTAAAGAATATTCTTATTTTCGCGCATACAAATTCCCCTTGATTGATGAAGAATTATAACTTTTCACGTGTAGATAGAAGGATAAACTGAAGATATAGTTTGTCATCTTCATCACTAAAAAGTTCATTTGCTTTCATATTAAATATCATCTGAAGATTGAATAAATATCATCTGAAGATTGAATAAATATCATCTGAAGATTGAATAAATATCATCTGAAGATTGAATAAACATCATCTGAAGATTGAATAAACATCATCTGAAGATTGAATAAATATCATCTGAAGATTGAATAAACATCATCTGAAGATTGAATAAACATCATCTGAAGATTGAATAAACATCATCTGAAGATTGAATAAATATCATCTGAAGAAGATTGAATAAATATCATCTGAAGATTGAATAAATATCATCTGAAGATTGAATAAACATCATCTGAAGATTGAATAAATATCATCTGAAGATTGAATAAATATCATCTGAAGATTGAATAAATATCATCTGAAGATTGAATAAATATCATCTGAAGATTGAATAAATATCTTTTTATTTCATACCCGTTTGATCAAAACGTCTCTTAAATTTTTCAGAAAATATTAAAACTTTTAACAGTTTAAATAACGAAAAAAAAAGTTCATGCTAATCGTATTTTTTGCGGTGTTAAAAAAAGGGAACTATTTTTTACATTTAAGAAAGAAATGATTTAAATCTTAGTTAATACTTCTGAAAATAATTATCGCCGACACGGCAGGAATCGAACCCGCAACTCTCCAGATTCATGCCAGAGCGCGCTTGAAAATAATTATGGCCGACAAGGCGGGAATCGAACCCGCAACTCTTCAGATTCATGCCAGAGCGCGCTTGAAAAAAATTATCGCCGATACGGTGGGAATCGAACCCGCAACTCTCCAGATTCATGCCAGAGCACGCTTGAAACAAATTATCGCCGATACGGCAGGAATCGAACCCGCAACTCTCCAGATTCATACCAGAGCGCGCTTGAAATAAATTATCGCCGATACGGCGGGAATCGAACCCGAAACTCTCCAGATTCATGCCAGAGCGCACTTAAAAGAAAACAAATTATCGCCGATACGGCGGGAATCAAACCCGCAACTCTCCAGATTCATGCCAGAGGTCTGACATGAATCTGGAGAGTTGCGGGTTCGATTCCCGCCGTGTCGGCAATATATATTTTTCAGAAGTATAACTAATGTTGAAGTCTATTTCTACAGGTAATCTGTGTATTTACTATGTATGGATGATTTAAATTTAATTTCCGATAAATCTACACATCAATAGATCCAGAAAGCAGCTACCAGCCACGATGGACTCGAGAGGCAAGTGAAGCCTAAAGGGGCAGTTGTTTCAGAATGATTCATTTGCAGCTGTGTGGCCGATACCTGCTCTGGAAGCGAATGAAACACCTGCGAGGACTACATACCTTGTGGCGGAGGGAAGGGGGCTGATCGGTGTGCTGCGGCCCAACCACGAAGTGCAGACTCAATCCTCTTGCTTTTCACTTATTCTGTGCAAAGAGAAAGAAATAAGAAGTCAAGTTGCACTGCTTATTATTTCTTGAATAAATTACAGTACTAACTCACATTATTATTACTAGATACAGAGTTGGGTTGGGTTGTTTTACCTCTGAGCGGCACTTTTTTGCACACCATGGGTTAAATGGCCAGGTCACAAGGTTGGGTTGTTTTACATTTGATCGGCACTTTTTTGCGCACCATGGGCTAAATGGCCAGGTCACATGGACCCCGAAGGCTCAGAGAAGGTTGGGGGAGGGGACCCACTGAAACAGCTGTTGGGAGATAGATGGTAGTCTCCCGTCAAGGCCATACAGCGTGTTATTTAACGTTGGGTTGTTTTACCTCTGAGCGGCACATTTTTGCACACCATGGGCTAAATGGCCAGGTCACATGGACCCCGAAGGTTCAGAGAAGGTTGGGGGAGGGGACCCACTGGAGCAGCTGTAGGGAGACAGATGGTAGCCTCCTGTCAAGGCCATCCGGCGTGTTATTTAACGTGCACAGGGTATGCTCTCCCGCACACGGGGCCACGGCTTAACGTCCCATCCGACGGACGGCGGCCTTTCCAAGCCCATCGGTGTTCTCTTTCAGACCGAAAGCAGAATGGTGATTTAACAGAGATTCATGTTAACCCTGGGGGCGGGAGTGGCTCAGTCGGTAGCGCGCCAGGCTCGTAATCTGTAGTTCCCAGGTTCGAGTCCCAGCTGGGTCAGCGTTGAGATTTATCTCCGCAAAATTCCTCGCCCTGCCCACGGTCAGTAGGGGACACCGATGGGCTTGGAAAGACCGCCGTCCGTCGGATGGGACGTTAAACCGTGTCCCCGTGTGCGGGAGAGTCATAACCCTGTGCACGTTAAAGAACACGCTGGATAGCCTGACGGGAGGCTACCATCTGTCTCCCAACAGCTGTTCCAGTGGGTCTCCTCCCCCAATATTCTCTGAGCCTTCGGGGTCCTTGTGACCTGGCCATTTAGCCCATTGTGTGCAAAAAAGTACCGCTCAGAAGTAAAACAATCCAACCCAAGAATAAGAAATAATATTAGTTATATCTATCTACCTAATTGCTACTATATAATGTGTCGAATATGGTAATACGACAACCACTGGTGTGGCGAGCTTTGAATTTTCATTGGACACCGCTGTGATAGATTGATAGTGGTCGCTGACCTGTGAAAAATCTCGAAACATTAACTGCGCATGCTCTTAGTCTCCCCAGCTTTCACTCATAACGAGTTTTTGCTGATATTGAATTTTTTTTTTGTCTCTACATTTGATGATCATTCAGGAAAATCATTTTTTGCTTTACATATTAATTAAAATTTTTTTATCAGTAGAAAGATTGAGATTATATTTTTTTATCAATATATATATATCTAATGTCCCTTTAAGATAGAGAACTCAGTAACTTATTAAATAAGCTTTTTATGAAAAAAATATAACTGAAGATAATTTAAAGAGCTCTATCAAATCTATTTCGATCTCGATTTTCAATAATATTCGTCCCTTTATTTAGATTGGATTGTTTTAACTCTGAGCGGCACTTTTTTGCACACCATGGGCTAAATGGCCAGGTCACATGGAACCCGAAGGCTCAGAGAAGGTTGGGGGAGGGGACCCACTGGAACAGCTGTTGGGGAGACAGATGGTAGCCTCCCGTCAAGGCCATCCAGCGTGTTCTTTAACGTGCACAGGGTATGGCTCTCCCGCACACGGGGCCACGGCTTAACGTCCCATCCGACGGACGGCGGCCTTTCCAAGCCCATCGGTGTTCTCTTTCAGACCGAAAGCAGAATGGTGATTTAACAGAGATTCATGTTAACCCTGGGGGCGGGAGTGGCTCAGTCGGTAGCGCGCCAGGCTCGTAATCTGTAGTTCCCAGGTTCGAGTCCCAGCTGGGTCAGCGTTGAGATTTATCTCCGCAAAATTCCTCGCCCTGCCCACGGTCAGTAGGGGACACCGATGGGCTTGGAAAGACCGCCGTCCGTCGGATGGGACGTTAAACCGTGTCCCCGTGTGCGGGAGAGTCATACCCTGTGCACGTTAAAGAACACGCTGGATAGCCTTGACGGGAGGCTACCATCTGTCTCCCAACAGCTGTTCCAGTGGGTCTCCTCCCCCAATATTCTCTGAGCCTTCGGGGTCCTTGTGACCTGGCCATTTAGCCCATTGTGTGCAAAAAAGTACCGCTCAGAAGTAAAACAATCCAACCCAAGAATAAGAAATAATATTAGTTATATCTATCTACCTAATTGCTACTATATAATGTGTCGAATATGGTAATACGACAACCACTGGTGTGGCGAGCTTTGAATTTTCATTGGACACCGCTGTGATAGATTGATAGTGGTCGCTGACCTGTGAAAAATCTCGAAACATTAACTGCGCATGCTCTTAGTCTCCCCAGCTTTCACTCATAACGAGTTTTTGCTGATATTGAATTTTTTTTTTGTCTCTACATTTGATGATCATTCAGGAAAATCATTTTTTGCTTTACATATTAATTAAAATTTTTTTATCAGTAGAAAGATTGAGATTATATTTTTTTATCAATATATATATATCTAATGTCCCTTTAAGATAGAGAACTCAGTAACTTATTAAATAAGCTTTTTATGAAAAAAATATAACTGAAGATAATTTAAAGAGCTCTATCAAATCTATTTCGATCTCGATTTTCAATAATATTCGTCCCTTTATTTAGATTGGATTGTTTTAACTCTGAGCGGCACTTTTTTGCACACCATGGGCTAAATGGCCAGGTCACATGGAACCCGAAGGCTCAGAGAAGGTTGGGGGAGGGGACCCACTGGAACAGCTGTTGGGAGACAGATGGTAGCCTCCCGTCAAGGCCATCCAGCGTGTTCTTTAACGAGCACAGGGTATGGCTCTCCCGCACACGTGGCCACGGCTTAACGTCCCATCCGACGGACGGCGGCCTTTTCAAGCCCATCGGTGTCCCCTACTGACCGTGGGCAAGGCGGGGAATCTTGCGGAGATAAATCTCAACGCTGACCCAGCTGGGACTCGAACCTGGAAACTACAGATTACGAGCCTGGCGCGCTACCGACTGAGCCACCCCCGCCCCTCCTTTATTTAGAGTTACGGAATTGGAATATATTTAACAGTAGCAATGCCAGTTAACTGTTCTGAAAGTTATCAAAATCAGAACGGAAGCAATAACCGTTATACTAAACTTTACTGACACGCGTATTTTTGGCACTTTGCCTAATAATTATGTAAATTTTCGTCAGTTTTGAATAATTCTTCGCCGAATGATTTTTTTTATATATTTCAGCTTCCATAACTCTTTAAATACTGAAAGCATATTTTTGAAAGCATATTTTTGAAAATCGGGAATGAAATAGATTTGTTGAGATCTTTAACTACCGTCACATTTTTTCGTAGAATTATTTTCGAATCAGTTATCGAACTTTGATTACTTACAGGAAAAATATAATTGTAATAAAGTGGTCATTTGGTTTATATCACTCTTACTGTCAAGAAAGGTAGTCTCCTTAGTTTAACGTCGATATCAATTTTAGGGGACAAATCGTATCCACGTTAAATTAAGTAGGGTGGAATTCGTCTCCTACCCAACAAATTGAGCCGGGTAGGAGGCGAATCCCACCGCCCCAAGCCAATCTTTCCTCTAAAATTGATATCGACGTTAAACCTACAGCCGCTCAAATAAATATCCGAACACTATGGTTGAGTACAGTCGCTCAAAAAAATATCCGAACACTATGGTTGATTACAGAATTCAGAAAAAAATATCTGGCAACGATCTTTTTAGAAATATAGTGATCTGGCAACCTTCGTGTCACGTGTGCTTCGTGTCACGTGTGCAACCTTCGTGTCAAGTGACACGAAGGTTGCGACACAACAGCCATGAACCCCTCAACCCGGGGCTCGAACCCAGGTCCCTTAGATCAGTAGCCAAGCGCGCTAACCACTCGGCCATGGGACGGCAAGGGGATGGGAATAGAGAGCAGAAAACGACAAGAACTGCTTTTCCTCTTCAGCGCCATGATGTTGACGAAATAGATGAAGTTGCCATCACGTATCAGATCGGCTGTGACAGCAGCTGCGGGTCATGGAACGGGACAGGCACGCAAGTCACGAACCACTCATAAACGTTACGAGCATTCGCAACGGAGTCGAACACACGCACATTGGACTCATCAACACATTTCCGTGGTGCATCCCGAAGAGCGGAAAAAAGGATAATTCGTGATCCAGTTGCCCTTAAATGAGAATAGAAATCGTAAAGGATCACTCGAGCACACTTTAGATTTCCTTTTGGGAATGATGATCTGTTTGGGGCGGAGGTGGCTCAGTCGATAACGCGCTCAGGCTCGTAATCTTGAATGAAAGAATTCATCTCATCAACATCATTTGCCAAAAGAGCTAAATCATCAGCATAATCTAAATCAGAAATTTTGAAATCTCTGGACCATTTGAGTCCAAATTCTTTCCCTTGCAAAGAATTCCGCATAACATATTCAGTAACCACACTAAAAAGAAAAGGAGACAAAATGCACCCTTGTCGAACACCAGAAACAATTCTAAACCAATTGCTACAAGCCTTACCAACTCTCACACACGACTCAGTGTTATTATAGAGAGCTTTCATTATGTTAACTAACTTGTCTGGTATACCATATGATCTCACAATCAACCACAAATTATGACGATCAACAGAGTCGAAAGCCTTTTTGAAATCAACAAAGCTAGCAACCAAAGGTTTCTGAAACTCTAAACATTTCTCAAGAATCTGCCTAAGTGAAAATATCTGATCCACACATCCCCTACCACTTCTGAATCCACATTGCTCATCACACAATTGACTGTCAACCAGATTCTTAATTCTATTAAGCACAATCATGGAAAGAACTTTACCTGGAACAGAGAGTAGGCTGATACCCTTATAGTTATCACAAGAACTGCGATCATCTTTTTTTAAAAAATAGGGAAAAAATTATAGCTCTGGTAAAATCCTTAGGAACCATGCCTTTATCATAAAAGATATTCAACATTTCAGTCAATCCTATGGTAACAGGATACTTAATGAATTAGTCAAATTTGAAAAAGGGTACTGAGGAATGGGTTGGGTTGTTTTACCTCTGAGCGACACTTTTTTGCACACCATGGGCTAAATGGCCAGTCCACATGGATCCCGAAGGCTCAGAGAAGGTTGGGGGAGGGGACCCACTGGAACAGCTGTTGGGAGGCAGATGGTAGTCTCCCGTCAAGGCCATCCGGCGTGTTCTTTAACGTGCACAGGGTATGACTCTCCCGCACACGGGGCCACGGCTTAACATCCCATCCGACGGACGGCGGCCTTTCCAAGCCCATCGGTGTCCCCTACTGACCGTGGGCAGGGCGGGGAATTTAGGTACTGAGAAAAGAAGTCAAACAGTTCGAAGGATACTCAATGAATTGGGAATTTGAAGAAGGATACTAAGATTAGTGTTTTGAAAAGGATAACTCAGATTTAGGAAAGTTTGATGGGCACAAAAATATTTTGGAAAAGTTTGAAGAATACCTTTATATAGTAATTTGAAGAAAGATACTAAAAATTTTGAGACCTCTGAAGAAGGATGCTGAAAGTTTTAGGGCACTTCCGATGAGAATGTAAAATGCACTATTTTCAATAGTACGATACTACTAGGGGGCGTGAGGTATGAATCCGGCTCTGGTTGATGGAACAAGAAGTCGGATGGGGAGGAAAGACAAAACGTGCGCACTAACGTGACTAAATGGGAGCGTCTACTTCCAGGGTAAAAGTGTATGCAAAAATCATTTCACAATCACTTCCGGTATCAACCTTTCTGAAGCTTTCACGTGGCATATGTCGTTTCCAAGAAATTGAAGAGATAACAAAAGGCACCCTAGCAACAGCAGTTGAATGTTGATTGGTAGGAAGGAAAATATTTAGTAAAGGCCTTTACCATATATAACTGATATTTTTAGTCAAATCCAGGGTTCCCTAACCGAGGGTCACTAGGGCCCTCTGGTGGATAACGAAAATCTCTTCCCCCGGAAAATTAGTCTGTGGGAATCGATATTATTTGGGAATTTAAATTTTGAGTCACAAGTTGAATAGGTATTTGAATTTTCGGCTGGGTTGTTTTACCACTGAGAGGTTGGGTTGGGTTGTGTTACCTCTGAGCGGCACTTTTTTGCACACCATGGGCTAAATGGCCAGGTCACATGGACCCCGAAGGCTCAGAGAAGGTTGGGGGAGGGGACCCACTGGAACAGCTGTTGGGAGACAGATGGTAGCCTCCCGTCAAGGCCATCCAGCGTGTTTTTGTCGGTTTTCTTACTCATTTATTACTTTTTTTTTTCTCTCCTTCATTTTTTGTACTACTGAGGCAATCTAGATCATATCTGTAAAAACATATATGTACATTGCCGCTGATAAGCTTCGGCTTAGTGGGATTTTTTTTATGTAATATAATTATAGATACTACTTATTGAAAATGAATTTGAATTTGAAATTCTTTAACGTGCACAGGGTATGGCTCTCCCGCACACGGGGGCCACGGCTTAACGTCCCATCCGACGGACGGCGGCCTTTCCAAGCCCATCGGTGACCCCTATTGACCGTGGGCAGGGCGGGGAAATTTGCGGAGATAAATCTCAACGCTGACCCAGCTGGGGACTCGAACCTGGGAACTACAGATTACGAGCCTGGCGCGCTACCGACTGAGCCACCCCCGCCCCCTAAATTTTGAGTCACAAGGTGAATAGGTATTTGAATTTTCGGCTGGGTTGTTTTTACACTGAGAGGCACTTTCTTTTGTACATTATAGGCTTAATGGCCAGTTTGCAAAGACCCCAAATGCTTGTGGGAGGTTGGGGGAAGGGGTTCACTAGACAACTGTTCGTCAAAGCCATCTAGCGTATTCTTTAACATACACAGGGTGTGGTTTTCCTGCACACGGAGTGACGGCTTAGCGTTCCATACGATGGACGGCAAGCCTTTCCAAACCCATTGGTGTCCATTACTTACCGGGGACAGGGTATGGGTTTTGCGGAGTAAATCTCAACGCTGGTACAGGTGGGACTCGAACCTGGGAAGTACAGATTACGAGCCTGGGGCGCTACCGTCTGAGGTCGATCTCCTCCCCTTAAAGGAATCACGGAATTCGGAACATACACTAAAATCAAAGTTGTTAGTTACAAAATAATCAAAATAATAAATGTTATATTTAAATCCATTTACTGAAATTATTTTATATTCAAACTTTTGTCTAATAATTCTTTCGATTTTTATCGATGACAACGAAGTATTTTCAAATTGAATGTTGCTTTTAAATATTGCAGCTGCTATAAATCTTTAAATGTAGTGGCCAATACTTGAGCAAATTCAATTGTTAGATTTCATTTCGATCTATACCTCCAATATTGGGGCGGGGGTGGCTCAGTCGGTAGCGCGCCAGGCTCGTAATCTGTAGTTCCCAGGTTCGAGTCCCAGCTGGGTCAGCGTTGAGATTTATCTCCGCAAAAATTCCCCGCCCTGCCCACGGTCAGTAGGGGGACATCGATGGGCTTGGAAAGGCCGCCGTCCGTCGGATAGGACGTTAAGCCGTGGTCCCGTGTGCGGGAGAGCCATACCCTGTGCACGTTAAAGAACACACTGGATGGCCTTGACGGGAGGCTACCATATTTCTCCCAATAGTTGTTCCAGTGGGTCCCTTCCCCCAACCTTCTCTGAGCCTTCGGGGTTCATGTGACCTGGCCATTTAGCCCATGGTGTGCAAAAAAGTGCTGCTCAGAGGTAAAACAACACAACGTTAAAGAACACACTGGATGGCCTTGACGGGAGGGCTACCATATTTCTCCCAATAGTTGTTCCAGTGGGTCCCTTCCCCCAACCTTCTCTGAGCCTTCGGGGGTCCATGTGACCTGGCCATTTAGCCCATGGTGTGCAAAAAAAGTGCCGCTCAGAGGTAAAACAACCCAACCCAACCTTCAATATTATTCCCTCAGAAAACTTATTTTTCAAAATGTTTAATGTCTAATTTTGCTTTTCGTGATTCGGTAAGGACCAAAAGGCGCCGACAGGGAGAGGGAAGTTGCCACCACTGAAAAATTGATCGAAAAATTAATTAAATACTCCCTCAAGCAGCTGCTTGCCACAGAAATCTGACAGCAGTAGTGAACATCTTTCATCATTCGACTGAACCACTTTGTAAAAGGTACGTTGGGCCCTTTTAGCATCTGGTCCACACAGAGGTCTGACAGGAGCCTGTCAGTTTATATGCCATAGTAGGAGGTCTGTGAGGATGGCAGGACCTCAGCAGAAAAGCAACACAAACAGCCATGCCTTCTCCGGGGCTCGAACCCAGGTCCCTTAGATCAGTAGCCAAGCGCGTTAACTAATCGGCCACGGGACTTACGGTAAATATTTTGTACCAATAATTAATGGGTTTTTTTTCCTTAAAAAAATGTAAATCTTAGATTTTTTTTGGTCGAAAGTATTTCATTTACACCTATCCCTCGATTTACACTGAAGATAGGTTCCCCACAAAACCGTGTAAATCGCAACTGAATTATGCACATTCTAGTGTTTTTTTCGTTTTACACGGTTTTTACATAGCAAAATCCAAGATTTCGATTTACACGGTTTTGTGCGGAACCTATCTTCAGTGTAAATCCAGGGATAGGTGTATTACGAAAAACATTTTTTAAGTGCATTTTCAATAATAAGTTCATTTTTTTTTTTGCATCTGTAGTTCTAATACGGTATGATGTCTATATGATTCCTCATTTGCATCTGCAGTTATAAATAAACGGCTCGAACTATATATTTCTTTAAACATAAATTTGTTTTTTAGCCACCCGCACTGGGAATATCCCCCCCCCCCCTCTGTAAAAAAATCTGCCAGGGGCTATGGTAAGAGTATTTATATGTCTAAGAAAAATTCTACTTATCATTTTTGCAAGAAAAGACAGTAATAGATAACAGGAAATTAAATTCATCATAGACAAATATATTTGGCCCTTGAGTTTTGAATTCACGAAAAAAAAAAAATCTGAGTTTGCTCCTTTTGTGAATAAAATCCGGCTAATTCCACCAAGATAAATATCTCTTTACGCCATATGCTGTTCAGCAAAGAAGGACATGCGACGGGAAATCCGATCCATCCCTTCTGGGCCTTTTGCATCACTCGGGATTTCGACCACCCTCCGCAACAGACAATCTGCTTTGGCGATTTCCCACACAAGGCTGCGTGAAAGCCCGTCCGACGAGGCAGGCGGAGGACATTAAAAGTATCGGTGCCAAACGGTTCGAGCAAAATCGGAGAATGGAAGAAAGAAAAAGAAGAAGAGGGAGCAAGGGGAAGGGAAGGAGGGGTAACGGAGAGGGGAGGAGGACGTGTGAGGGTGGAGAGGAGAATCTGTCTTTCCTAACGTTTATGGATGAAAACAGCAGTTGATTAGGAAACGCGGCGCACAACGGTACCGTTTATGGAGAAAAGTTAGAAGCGGGAGGGGGGGGGGGGATAAAGAAGCGTAAAGAAGGGGATGGAGAAGGGGGAGGAGTGATCTCGTGGTAAGCTGACAATGGCAACAGTTGCTTGTAGCACCTGCTTGTCCTCCGTTAGGCGGCATCAGGGCTTGAGGCTTTTGCCCTGCGAAATCCACATTGGAACTAAGTATTGCTTTCGGTGGTGTTCCGACAGTTGGGAACGAAACCCAGAGGAGGTAGAAGGAAATGAATATTTATTTTTTTTTTCTTGGCAACACAGAGAACAGCTGAATAAGCGGGAAGAGAGTAGGATACATCCCTTTCCAAATCGAGAGGTGGTAGGGATGAGGAAACAAGATTTGTCGGTTGAAGCTGGAAGTGGGCCACAACCGAAATTTTAAACATCGTAATCAAATTTTACATGGGGCGGGGGTGGCTCAGTCGGTAGCGCGCCGGGCTCGTAATCTGTAGTTCCCAGGTTCGAGTCCCAGCTGGGTCAGCGTTAAGATTTATCTCCGCAAAAATTCCCCGCCCTGCCCACGGGGGGCGGGGGTGGCTCAGTCTGTAGCGCGCCAGGCTCGTAATCTGTAGTTCCCAGGTTCGAGTCCCAGCTGGGTCAGCGTGGAGATTTATCTCCGCAAAAATTCCCCGCCCTGCGAACGGTCAGTAGGGGACACCGATGGGCTTGGAAAGGCCGCCGTCCGTCGGATGGGACGCTAAGCCGTGGCCCCGTGTGCGGGACCGACATACCCTGTGCACGTTAAAGAACACGCTGGATGGCCTTGACGGGAGGCTACCATCTGTCTCCCAACAGCTGTTCCAGTGGGTCCCCTCCCCCAACCTTCTCTGAGCCTTCGGGGTCCATGTGACCTGGCCATTTAGCCCATGATGTGCAAAAAAGTGCCGCTCAGAGGTAAAACAACCCAACCCAACCCTGCCCACGGTTAGTAGGGGACACCGATGGGCTTGGAAAGGCCGCCGTCCGTCGGATGACGTTAAGACGTGGCCCCGTGTGCGGGAGAGCCATACCCTGTGCACGTTAAAGAACACGCTGGATGGCCTTGACGGGAGGCTACCATCTGTCTCCCCACAGCTGTTCCAGTGGGTCCCCTCCCCCAACCTTCTCTGAGCCTTCGGGGTCCATGTGACCTGGCCATTTAGCCCATGGTGTGCGAAAAAGTGCCGCTCAGAGGTAAAACAATCCAATCCAATCAAATTTTACATTTCAATTTGAAATAAAAAGAAATCACTTTCCAAGCAGCTCACTTGCTACGGAGGTCTGACATGAATCTATATATATAGAGAGATCATGTCATTCTGTATATATATAGATTCATATCACATGGATCTATATATATACAAAATATTACAGGAAATTCCATGTTATGTTAATGGGAATATAGTTTCGAAGTTCTGTAGCTTCTAAAATATGCACTTAATGGAAAATGTGACTGAAAATAAATAAATTATCTTTTTTTTTATAAAGATCATTCAAAATCCTCCGATATTAAAATAATCATTAGGCACACTTCTAAAATGTATATTTATTTTATTAAAAGTATTGTTTAAAAAAAAACAATAATTATTATTGAGATTTAATTAATTTCTGAGATTATTTTTTATGACTCATTACTGTTATAAATCTTCCATCAAATGCTGAACGAATATTATTCAAAGTCGAGATTTAAACAGATTCGATTATGATCTTTATTTTCCCTTCACATTTTTTACCATTAAATGCATATTTTAGAAATTATAAAGCTTCGAAGTTTGATCTCCATTAACATAACCTAGAAATCTCAATATTTCAGCAGAGCAATCCATAATACGTCAAAGGGAATGATTTGAAGGAAAAGGAACTTCGAGGACGCAGGATGGGTGGCAGGAAGGCGACATACAGTCGCTCAAAAAAGTATCCGAACACTATGGTTGATTACAGAATTCAGAAAAAGTATCTGGAGCGTGTACAGCAACTGTACACGCTCCAGTTACCGTTCACAGCAAACTGGAGCGTGTGCAGTTACTGCACACGCTCAATATTTCCGTGAGTGAGCCCACACGATCCAGGTTTAGAAATTTGCGATCTGGCAAACTTCGTGTCAAAAAAAAGTATCCGAACACTATGGTTGATTACAGAATTCAGAAAAAATATCTGGAGCGTGTACAGCAACTGTACACGTTTCAGTTACCGTTCACAGCAAACTGGAGCGTGTGCAGTTACTGCACACGCTTCAGTTTGCTGTGAACGGTAACTGAACACGCTCAATATTTTTGTGAGTGGGCCCACACGATCCAGGTTTTTGTGAGCTCACACGATCCAATGTGCAGTGAACATTAACCGCAACCGCTCCAGTTTGCTGTGAACGGTAACTACACACGCTCCATATTCATTGCATTATATATTCATACGCATTATATATATTTAAAAAAAAAGTATCCGAACACTATGGTTGATTACAGAATTCAGAAAAAATATCTGGCAACGATTTTTTTAGAAATTAGCGATCTGGCAACCTTCGTGTCACGTGACACGAAGGTTGCCAGATAACTAATTTCTGAAACTAATCACTAAATTCTCCAGTAATGCCGAGTGAGCATATCGTATGCAAATGAGTCTAGGTTACGTTAATTTGCGTAATCAGATAGCGGCATAAAAACTTTTGGAGGGGATTCGTTATTTTGTGTTGTAAATGTGAGTAAAGAAATTCGAAATAGCCATTTTGTAGGAATGACCTCGAGACATCATTTGCCAAATGAACTGAGGTGAAGAGCTGTTGGCCGGCTCGAAGCAGGCCAAAGTCAGTCAGACAAGGCACGATGGCTGAATGTGAGTCCTTCTGTGGTCCATAGACTGTAGAATCAATTTCTTAGCATGGATTCTGCATCTCGGAGGTTTAGCCGAGGAATGGCTAGAGTTACGACCGCTGTACAAGACCAATATCTGCGATTAACAGCACGAAGGAGCAGGACGTCTACTCCCTCTCGACTACGATCCTCTCTTGCAGCAGCCACCGGGAGGGTTGTATCAGTTCTACTGTGAGTAGAAGGCTTCATGAGGGAGGTCTGTACGCTAGAAGGCCAATAATTTGTATACCCCTCACGTCACGGGGCGGGGGTGGCTCAGTCGGTAGCGTGCCAGGCTCGTAATCTGTAATTCCCAGGTTCGAGTCCCAGCTGGGTCAGCGTTGAGATTTATCTCCGCAAAATTCCTCGCCTTGCCCACGGTCAGTAGGGGACACCGATGGGCTTGGAAAGGCCGCCGTCCGTCGGATGGGACGTTAAGCAGTGGCCCCGTGTACAGGAGAGCCATACCCTGTGCACGTTAAAGAACACGCTGGATGGCCTTTACGGGAGACTACCATCTGTCTCCTAATAGCTGTTACAGTGGGTCCCCTCCCCCAACCTTCTCTGAGCCTTCGGGGTCCATGTGACCTGGCCATTTAGCCCATGGTGTGCAAAAACTGCCGCTCAGAGAAAAAACAACCCAACGTTAAAGAACACGCTGGATGGCCTAGACGGGAGGCTACCATCTGTCTCCCGACAGCTGTTCCAGTGGGTCCCCTCCCCCAACCTTCTCTGAGCCTTCGGGGTCCATGTGACCTGGCCATTTAGCCCATGGTGTGCGAAAAAGTGCCGCTCAGAGGTAAAACAACCCCTCACGTCACAGGAGAGAGCGGTTGAATTGGACACGCACGCATGTTAACTGAACAGATGAGCAATGGAGGTCCGTACTCTTCACAGATGAGTCCAGATATTGCTTGCAGAGTGATTCCGGACATTGTTTGATATGGGGAGAACGAGGTACCCGCTTTCATCCCAGTAACATCCGTCAAAGAGACAGTTATGACAGAGATAGCCTGTGCTTGGGGTGACATTTCCTTAGGTGGACGCACAGACCTCTATGTGTTGACGAGTGGGAACCACAATGTTCAAAGGTATAGAGATGGTATCCTGGACCCTTATGTACGTGTACGTCCTTACGCTGGTGCAATAGGCGAAACATTCATCTTAGAAGACGATAACACTCGGCCAGACAGAGATCGACTAGTGGAACAATATCTTGAAGGGGAGCATTATGTGCAAGAAGTGGCCAGCTCGATCTCCAGACCTAAATCCGATTGAGCATGTGTGGGATGTTCTAGGGCAGTGGTTCTCAAACTTTTATGCCTCACGTACCCCCTGGAAATGTGTATGTAACTGGCGTACCCCTTGTATAGATAGATAAAACTATAATTATAGTATAACTTTGGGTTGGGTTGTTTTACCTCTGAGCGGCACTGTTTTGCACACCATGGGCTAAATGGCCAGGTCACATGGACCCCGAAGGCTCAGAGAAGGTTGGGGGAGGGGACCCACTGGAAGAGCTGTTGGGAGACAGATGGTAGCCTCCCGTCAAGGCCATCCAGTGTGTTCTTTAACGTTGGGTTGTTTTACCTCTGAGCGGCACTGTTTTGCACACCATGGGCTAAATGGCCAGGTCACATGGACCCCGAAGGCTCAGAGAAGGTTGGAGGAGGAGACCCACTGGATTGGGTTTGGTTGTTTTACCTCTGAGCAGCACTTTTTTGCACACCATGGGCTAAATGGCCAGGTCACATGGACCCCGAAGGCTCAGAGAAGGTTGGGTGAGGGGACCCACTGGAACAGCTGTTGGGAGACAGATGGTAGCCTCCCGTCAAGGCCATCCAGCGTGTTCTTTAACGTGCACAGGGTATGTCTCTCCGCACACGGGGACACGGCTTAACGTCCCATCCGACGGACGGCGGCCTTTCCAAGCCCATCGGTGTCCCCTACTGACCGTGGACAGCGCGGGGATGTTTGCGGAGATAATTCTCAACGCTGACTCAGCTGGGAATCGAACCTGGGAACTACAGATTACGAGTCTGGCGCCCCACTGACTGAGCCACCCCGCCCCTTATAGTATAACAATTGTTATTTTTACTTTGTTACTAAATCTAGCGACTTTTCAGCTCTCACGGCGTACTCCAAAAAATTTTACCGCGTACCCCACGTTGAGATCCCCTACTCTAGGGAGATGTGTTGCTGCCCTCAACCCGCCACCTGAAACAAAGGGGGAGTTTATTACTGCTTTAAAGGAACAATGTTCTCCCTACTGAGCTGATTCACAACATCATAAACAGCATGGAACCTCGCTGTCGTGTCTGCATTGCTGTAAGGGGTGACCACACTTCTTATTAAAGATCTTTGCACATTGCATTCTGACACCTCATTTTTGGACAAGTTCCTGTAAGTGTTATTTTTTTGACGAAAAATGTTTCTAGTGTAAAATATTTTATGCCATTCTGAAACTAGCATTTGTAATTCATGTTTCTATCAAATTTCATTAAAATCATTTATATAGTTTTTTGTTTATCATGATTTTTCTGAGTTTTTCTTAATATATGGAAACCAGGTGTATTTGGATCGCTGATTAGCAAGTATTCACAAACTGAAGCATTTCGTATTTGGATCACTACGTAGGAACAATTACTACTGAGAACGTTAACTGGGAGCATTTAGAACTAAGAGGCTTTACTACTGAGAGCATTACTTAGAAGCATTTATTAATAACAGCATTTATTATTAGGAGCATTTACTACTGAGAGCTTTATCTGAGAGTCTTTAGAACTAAGAGCCTTTACTACTGAGAGCATTTACAACTAGCAGCTTTTACAACTGAGAGCATTACTTAGAAGCATTCATTAATAACAGCATTTACTATTAGGAGCATTTACTACTTAGAGCATTTACAACTAAGAGCCATTACTACTGAGAGCATTTACAACTAGGAGCTTTTACTACTGAGAGCATTACTTAGAAGCATTCATTAATAACAGCATTTACTACTGAGAGCATTACTTAGAAGCATTCATTAATAACAGCATTCACTATTAGGAGTATTTACTAGTGAGAGCTTTATTTGAGAGCCTTTAGAACTAAGAGCCTTTACTACCGTGTCGGTAGACAAGGACAACTAGGAGCTTTTACTATTGAGAGCATTACTTAGAAGCATTTATTAATAACAGCATTTACTATTAGAAGCATTTACTACTGAGAGCTTTATCTGAGAGCCTTTAGAACTAAGAGCCTTTACTACCGAAAGCATTTACAACTAGGAGCCTATACTACTGAGAGCATTACTTAGAAGCATTTATTAATAACAGCATTTATTATTAGGAGCATTTACTACTGAGAGCTTTATCTGAGAGTCTTTAGAACTAAGAGCCTTTACTACTGAGAGCATTTACAACTAGGAGCCTATACTACTGAGAGCATTACTTAGAAGCATTTATTAATAACAGCATTTACTATTAGAAGCATTTACTACTGAGAGCTTTATCTGAGAGCCTTTAGAACTAAGAGCCTTTACTACCGAAAGCATTTACAACTAGGAGCCTATACTACTGAGAGCATTACTTAGAAGCATTTATTAATAACAGCATTTACAACCAGGAGCATTTACTAGTGAGAGCTTTAAGAACTAAGAGCCTTTACTATTGAGAGCATTCACAACTAGGGGCTTTTACTACTGAGAGCATTACTTAGAAGCATTCATTGATAACATCATTTACTATTAGAAGCATTTACTACTGAGAGCTTTATTTGAGAGCCTTTAGAACTAAGAGCCTTTACTACCGACAGCATTTACAATTATGAGCTTTTACTACTGAGAGCATTACTTAGAAGCATTTATTAATAACAGCATTTACTACGGAGAGCTTTATCTGAGAGCATTTACAACTAGGAGCTTTTACTACTGAGAGCATTACTTAGAAGCATTCATTAATAACAGCATTTACTACAGAGAGCTTTATCTGAGAGCCTTTAGAACTAAGAGCCTTTACTACTGAAAGCATTTACAACTAGGAGCCTTTACTACTGAGAGCATTACTTAGAAGCATTTATTAATAACAGCATTTACTACTGAGATCATATTGTTTGAAACATTTATTGTTAGGAACATTATCCAGGATCATTAACTACTTAAGAGCATTCCCTGTTAGGAGCTTTTAACACCGAGAGCATTACCCAAAATCATTTTCAACAAGTCAGAAAAAACTCCGTTTCACTCCCCACTGTAAATGACGCCTGCAGCTTTTTCAACACCGCCATACCCCTACGAATTATCCTTATGCTCCCAAGCATCCCTCCGCATCCAGCGGAGCATCCCTTTCCTCCACCAATCCCCATCTTCCTTTTCCTTACTCCTTACGACAACTACGTAGCCTGTTGCCACGTAATTGGCCGTACGATAAACTTGTTCCCGCCACAACTCACTCCTTGAGCACGCATCGTTGCTCGGAGTTTTTGCCCCCAACATGAACAGGTCAGGTTTTATTATGCGTCTGCCAGTGCTCCTTGAAGTGCTGATGTAATTAGCCGGACCGCACGGGCCTGGTATTGACACCGGCAACTCACGCATCACCAATAATTAATTACAGTTCCGCGGTGCGTTTATTGGTAAATTACCGGGGATAATCTAGCTTGAAACATCCTATTAACTGCCCTGCAACAAGCAATAGACTCCTGCGAAAGAGTTCTCTCACACTGCGCGCGGTGCCTTCAACAGTAGAACGGAATCTCGCCAAATGAGGTGGGCCTGATTTTCAACCTTTTTGCGGAAATGCTTTCCTCAGACTTGAGGAGGAAAATCGGCACAAGAAGGGACTTGTCGTTGAAGAACTTAGAATCACTTCTTTCGCTTTCAAAGAGAAAAATTCCGCAAAATTCCCCGCCCTGCCCACGGTCAGTAGGGGACACCGATGGGCTTGGAAAGGCCGCCGTCCGTCGGATGGGACGTTCACCCGTGTGCGGGAGAGCCATACCCTGTGCACGTTAAAGAACACGCTGGATGGCCTTGACGGGAGGCTACCATCTGTCTCCCAACAGCTATTCCAGTGGGTCCCCTCCCCCAACCTTCTCTGAGCCTTCGGGGTCCATGTGACCTGGCCATTTAGCCCATCGTGTGCAAAAAAGTGCAGCTGAGAGGTAAAACAACCCAACGTTAAAGAACACACTGGATAGCCTTGACGGGAGGCTACCATCTGTCTCCCAACAGCTATTCCAGTGGGTCCCCTCCCCCAACCTTCTCTGAGCCTTCGGGGTCCATGTGACCTGGCCATTTAGCCCATGGTGTGCAAAAAAGTGCAGCTGAGAGGTAAAACAACCCAACGTTAAAGAACACACTGGATAGCCTTGACGGGAGGCTACCATCTGTCTCCCAACAGCTGTTCCAGTGGGTCCCCTCTCCCAACCTTCTCTGAGCCTTCGGGGTCCATGTGACCTGGCCATTTAGCCCATCGTGTGCAAAAAAATACCGCTCAGAGGTAAAACAACCCAAAACAACCCAAAGAGAAAAATTCCTCGCCGATATAAGTGAAAGTTTTTGACTCTAGTGGACCTTTTGGGTCTATGTGTGTATACTCAGTCAGTAACTCGTCAGGTTTGTAACTGAGGTTCCCAGTTCCCAGCCTCCTACTGTCCCTGCTTGATGTTTTCGCTCTGCTCCCCCTTGAGAAAGATGATCTGATATTAACAGCATTCACTTTCAAGAAGCTGTCATTCATCTGATGAAATGTTAACCTCTGTTCCTACCTGCAGAAGAATCATATCTGATGCACGTTGAAGAATACGCGGATAACCTTGACAAGAGAGTTCCGTCTATCTCCTATCAGCTGTCCCATAGATCTCTTTACACGACATTCTTTGAGTTATTGGGGTCCGTGTGATCTGGCCATTCAGCCTATTGCGGGCAAAAAAGTGCCACTCAGAGGCAGAAGAGATTAGGAAAGTTATTATATACAGTAGCTCAAAAAATTATCCGAACACTACGGTTGATTACAAAATTCAGGAAAAATATCTGACAACGATTTTTTTAGAAATTAATTATCTGGCAACCTTCGGTCACGTGACACGAAGGTTGCCTGATCGCTAATTTCTAACAAAATCGTTGCCAGATATTTTTTCTGAATTCTGTAATCAACCGTAGTGTTCGGATATTTTTTTAATATATATAATGCGTATGAATATATAATGCAATGAATATGGAGCGTGTGCAGTAACTGCACACGCTCGTTTGCTGTGAACGGTAACTGGAGCGTGTACAGTGCTGTACACGCTTCAGATATTTTTTCTGAATTCTGTAACCAATCATAGTGTTTACACGAAGGTTGCCAGATCACTAATTTCTAAAAAAATCGTTGCCAGATATTTTTTCTGAATTCCGTAATCAACCATAGTGTTCGGATACTTTTTTGAGCGTTGGGTTGGGTTGTTTTACCTCTGAGCGGCACTTTTTTGCACACCATGGGCTAAATGGCCAGGTCACATGGACCCCGAAGGCTCAGAGAAGGTTGGGGGAGGGGACCCACTGGAACAGCTGTTGGGAGACAGATGGTAGCCTCCCGTCAAGGCCATCCAGCGTGTTCTTTAACGTGCACAGGGTATGGCTCTCCCGCACACGGGGCCACGGCTTAACGTCCCATCCGACGGACGGCGGCCTTTCCAAGCCCATCGGTGTCCCCTACTGACCGTGGGCAAGGCGGGGAATTTTGCGGAGATAAATCTCAACGCTGACCCAGCTGGGACTCGAACCTGGGAACTACAGATTACGAGCCTGGCGCGCTACCGACTGAGCCACCCCCGCCCCTTTTTTGAGCGACTGTAGGTGGTCATATTATTTCGATACTAGATCGTGTGGGCTCACTCACGGAAATATTGAGCGTGTGCAGTTACCGTTCACAGCAAACTGGAGCGTGTGCAGTAACTGCACACGCTCCAGTTTGCTGTGAACGGTAACTGGAGCGTGTACAGTTGCTGTACACGCTTCAGATATTTTTCCTGAATTCTATAATCACGTGACACGAAGGTTGCCAGATCACTGATTTCTAAAAAGATCGTTGCCAGATATTTTTTCTGAATTCTGTAATCAACCATAGTGTTCGGATACTTTTTTTGAGCGACTGTACACTGTTCCTAACTTTTATTCACTAATCTGTAGTTCTTCACAGGGTGTGTGTGTGGGGCGGGGGGAGCAAGGGATCCTGCACCCATCCGTCCTTGAGAAAGCTGGAAAATTGTAACCTCAAAACAATTGTAAAATTTATTTACATTTCATGCATTTTTCAAGAAATTTTTTACTTTTAAAACGGAGGGGGAAATGTTACACTATAAAGGAAATCCAGTCTTTTGCCCCCTCCACCCCAACATTTTATTTTTTTCTGGCTCGATTATCTTCCCCACCCCCCACCCCTCCTTCTCGTTAATATTTTTTAGATCCGGGTCTGGCTCTGCAAGCGAGCAACATGCCTAAAATAACGCATTTCTCCGTGCACAAGATTTTGGTGAAAGGTGGTTGCTGATTTTTCGTCTAACCTCATCATCAGTTAGGTAATCCAATCACCTAAGAGGCGGAGGTGGCTCAGTCGCTAGCGCGCCAGGCTCCTAATCTACAGATCCCAGGTTCGAGTCCCAAATGAGTCAGCGTTGAGATATATCTCCCGCCCTGCCTAAGATCAGTAGGGGACACCGATGGGCTTAGAAAGGCCGTCGTCCGTCGGATGGGACGTTAAGCCGTGGCCCCGTGTGCGGGAAAGCCATTCCCATGTTAAAGAACACACTGGATGGCTTGGGGGAGGGAACAGCTGTTAGGAGACAGATGATAGCCTCCCGAGGCTATCATCTGTCTCCTAACAGCTGTTCCCTCCCCCCAACCTTTTCTGAACCTTCGGGGTCCTTATTACCTGTCCATTTAGCCCATTGTGGGCAGAAAAGTGCAGCTCAGAGGTAAAACAACCTACCACCTAATACCCAAGACACTGTACAAACATACACCACTGGTTATACATCACTCCTATTGACTTATTAACACAGACAACTTGAATCATTCTTTGCTGCGAGGTTGCGGCAGACTTGGGATTCCCATTGCAATAACTCATCTGCAGTTGTTTTGCCTGATAAGTGTGTAATTCTTCGCCGCTTTAAGAAAACAGAGTCACGTCACCCGCAGTCAACAAAGTCTGCACGTAGCCAAGGTCTTTCTGTTTATTAACTCTGACAACAGCAGACTCAGTTTTCTAAGCGTGGTTGTGTGTAAAGATGACGCGATGTAATCTTGATCGTATCTAGTCGCAAACCCTCTGCACGTGTGTGTTCAGCTTCTGTCACGTCTTCACTGACTCCAACGCACGAGACAGCTCACAATGCGAAGAGGAACGGCGAAAAGTTTACTTAAGACAGAAAAAACCCAAAGCCCAGATGAAGATATTGATAACGTTTTCTCTACTGTAACTTCTCTACAGTAACTTTGGAGTTTGTAGAATGATTGGCGGCGGGTCAAAGACACAGACGGTTCTGATTTACGCGCATAATCATAAACCATTGATTAGTTGAGCTGTTTTACCACTTATTTTAGTGGCACTTTTTTTTACCCCAAGGGCTCGGAGAAAGTTCGGGAAGGTGATCCACTGGACTGGTGTTAGGACACAGACGAAAACCTACCGTCGAGACCAGCAAGTGTTTTCTCAACGTTTTTACGTCCCATCCGACGGACGACTGCCTTTCCAAGCCCATCGGGGGCCCCTTCCTCACTATAAGCGGAGATAAAACTCAAAGCAAGCGCAGTTGGGTTGTTTTACTAGAGGAAGGAGATTCGCTGAACAGCTGTTAGGAGAGGAACAGAAAACTCTCTTTAAAGCCATTCAGAATGTTTTTAATGGGCACAGAGTATGGATTTCTTATACATGGGACTACGGTGTAACGCCTCATCCGAAGGACGGCGGTCATTCCAAGACCGTTGGTGTCCTCTTTTACATCGAGGGTTGGGTGAGAGGGTTAGTGAATAAATCTCAACGCAGACAGAATAGGGACTCGAACCCAGAAACATTAGGCGGTGAACTTGACAGTTGAATTCGGTTGTTTTGCCTCGGAGCGTGCTTTTTTTGCACACAATAATGTAAATGACTAGGTCGCTAAAAAAAAAAAAACCCAGGGCTCGTATAAAGTTGGGGGAACGAGGCCCACTGGACAGCGGTTAGGAGATTGCTGGAAGCCTCCCTTCAAGACCATCTAGCGTGTTTTTTACTGAAAAAGATATGACTCTCCTGCACGTGGAGGATGACTTAACTTCTATCCGAAGAACGGCGACGTTTATGAGATTATCGATGTTTTCCCTTTCTCACTGAGGCAGCAGAAGGGTTAGACGAGGTAAATATCAACAAATTCACATTGGGGACTCGAACCTGGGGACATAAAGTGACGAACCTGGCAGTTGTTTGCAGTAGAAACAATTTGACAGAGGTTACAATTTGACAAAACCTACCTCTCAGATCTTCTACTGTGGCATATAAACTGACAGGCTCCTGTCAGACCTCTGTGGCAAGCAGCTGCTTGAGGGGGGTATTTATTTATTTTACATATATTAGAAATCTCCAAGGACTTGTCAGCGTTGAGATTTATCTCCGCAAAATTCCCCGCCCTGCCCACGGTCAGTAGGGGATACCGATGGGCTTGGAAAGGCCACCGTCCGTCAGATGGGACGTTAAGCTGTGGCCCCGTGTGTGGGAGAGCCATATCCTGTGCACGTTAAAGAACACGCTGGATGACCTTGACGGGAGGCTACCATCTGTCTCCCAACAGCTGTTCCAGTGGGTCCGCCCCCCCCCCAACCCTCTCTGAGCCTTCGGGTCCTTGTGACCTGGCCATTTAGCCCATGGTGTGCAAAAAAGTGCCGCTCAAAGGTAAATCAACCCAAATCCTTCCTTTATGAGCTCTGATCCCTTGGCGTCCTTGTGACTTGGCCATTTAGCTCACTCTGGGTCAAAAAAATTGCCGCTCAGAACAATAGCAATTCGTTTCGGAAACCCACGTATGAAGAAAATTGTGCACTTATCAGTGAGCAGATCTTGTTAGGCCTACATGCGAATGAAAAAGGATTTCCTTTCTTCAGGTAAGGTTTCACGCTCACCTTTGGTCTGTTGACTCCGACCATGTAGATGGGTAAACTCGAATGTAATCTGGTTGCCCAGCAACGACACTTTGCTGAGGCAAAGCTTTCTTTTATCTGTGGTCACGGTTTGTCAAAGCTGCTGGGGTGGTGCCGGTTGACGTCACATGAAGGACAGACGTCACTACGCATTTTGGGGTCTGTGGATAGAGTGTTTTCAGGTGACGAAAGGACGGAAACTGCGTACCTACCGGAAGTGTCAACTGAGAGGCACCCTATTTATCACTTCTTTAATCTCTGTCCAAGAGTTTTTGACTTCAAAAGGAACGTCAGCATTAAACTTTCCACGCACCTGTACAGTCGCTCGAAAAAACATCCGAACACTATGGTTGATTACAGAATTCAGAAAAAATATCTGGCAACGATTTTTTTAGAAATTAGTGATCTGGCAACCTTTGTGCCACGTGACACGAAGGTTGGTAGACAGGATTACTATCCTGTAGAACGACAGGATTACTATCATGTAGAGCGACAGGATTACTATCCTGTAGAGCGACAGGATTATTATCCTGTAGAGCTACAGGATTACTATCATGTAGAGCGACAGGATTACTATCCTGTAGAGCGACAGGAATATTATCCTGTAGAGCGACAGGATTATTATCCTGTAGAGCTACAGGATTACTATCATGTAGAGCGACAGGATTACTATCCTGTAGAGCGACAGGATTATTATCCTGTAGAGCGACAGGATTACTATCCTGTAGAGCGACAGGATTATTATCCTGTAGAGCTACAGGATTATTATCCTGTAGAGCTACAGGATTATTATCCTGTAGAGCTACAGGATTACTATCCTGTAGAGCGATAGGATTACTATCCTGCAGAGCGACAGGATTACTATCCAGTCGCTCTACAGGCTTAGTCAATCCCCACCCCGCACTGTAGGGTCTCGAACCTAAGAGCATAAAATTACAAGTCTGACACCCTACAGATTTATCCAACCCCTGCTCCTTCTTTAAAAGTAGTATCTAAACACCAACTTTGTAAGAAGGGGCAGCAGTATCGTGGTGACGAAAAGTAGTCCTGAGGGTGTTCACCTCATGTTCTTACGCCACTTGCGTCCGACTAACCTAACCCCCCCCCCTCCCCCCATAAATACAAAAAGGAGAATCGTGAGCCGAAGCCACTGCTGACCGCAAGTGACCTCCGTGGGGTCATTAATCTTTTCTCCGACCCTCCTATTCGACAAGAGCATGACCCCGCAGAGTGACTTGTCAACTCAGGGGTCACGACCCTCCGACGTCGCCGGAAAGGTAAGATGCGAAGAAAAGACGATGGGAGGTAGGAAGCGTCTGCAAGGTAAGGTGGCTGTTGTGCAATCGGATCGGTAAGGGAGAGGGGGGAACAGAAGTGGGGGACAGTAATGTTTGGACGAGGCAATGTGATCGGGGAACAAGAATCGTTTTAAATGTCAAGGACAAAGAAACTTTTTAAATGTCATGACATTTTTAATTACACAAAGTATCTTCTTGTGCCGCACTGATAAATAAAAAATGCTTTAGTAATGTATTTTATAATCTTAAGCGATAAAAAACTAATCGCTTCTCGCGCCGTCCACCATCACGAAGGCCGGTAGCGCGCCTGGCGTTAATTTGTAGTTTCCAGGTTCTGTGTCCGGGTTAACATGAGTTGGGTTGGGTTGTTTTACCTCTGAGCGGCACTTTTTTGCACACCATGGGCTAAATGGCCAGGTCACATGGACCCCGAAGGCTCAGAGAAGGTTGGAGAAGGGACCCACTGGAACAGCTGTTGGGAGACAGATGGTAGCATCCCGTCAAGGCCATCCAGCGTGTTCTTTAACGTGCACAGGGTATGGCTCTCCCGCAATCGGAACCACGGCTTAAAGTCCCCATCCGACGGACGGCGGCCTTTCCAAGCCCTTCGGTGTCCCCTACTGACCGTGGGCAGGGCGGGGAATTTTGCGGAGATAAATCTCAACGCTGACCCAGCTGGGACTCGAACCTGGGAACTACAGATTACGAGCCTGGCGCGCTGCCGACTGAGCCACTCCCGCCCCCAGGGTTAACATAAATCTCTGTTAAATCACCATTCTGCTTTCGGTCTGAAAGGGAACACCGATGGGCTTGGAAAGGCTGCCGTCCGTCTGAAGGGATATTAAGCTATGGCTCCGTGTGCAGGTTAAAGAACACGCTGGATGGCCTTAGACAGGAGACTTACGTCTGTGTCACAACAGATATCCAGTGGGTAGTCTTCCACCATCCTTTTCTGAGCTCTTAGGGTCCTTGTGACTTGGCTTTTTAGCCCATTTTGTGCACAAAAAAAGCATCCCCTAGAGGTAAAACAACCCACGAAAGTTTCGCAAGAGTCTGACAATAAAAGAAAATAAATAAATACCCCCTCAAGCAGCTGCTTGCCACAGAGGTCTGACAGCAGCCTGTCAGTTTATACGCCGCAGCAGAAGGTCTGTGAGGATGGCAGGACCTCAGCAGAAAAACAACAAACATCCATGCGTTACCCGGGGCTCGAACCCAGGTCCCTTAGATTAGTAACCAAGCGTGCTAACCACTTGGCGACGGAAAAAACACGTGTGAGCAAAGCGAGACTTCAAGAAGAAGGCAACATGATTCAGAGAGAAAGCATCTTTGTATTATACAGGATTCGAACCCAGGTTCCCCGCTAACCACTCGGGAAGAATGAAAAATCAACTACATTTTCTTTTTAAATCAAAGTCACGTGTCGCTTCTAATGTTTTCGCGTGCTCGGGGTCATTATTATTGCACTCCAAAGGAATATAAATTCGTTACGACAACCATCTTAGCTATAATTTAATAAGTTCAGTTTATGATTAGTAGCAGCAGACGAATTACTGCTGCTCAGTACCACATATATTTATTTATCTAATGTTTGAACTGTATTTTTATTTTTAGCCGAAATAGTCGAAAATTCTAAATGAATAATAAAACGCAAGAAGTAAGATTGGTTGTGCCCCGAGGTACAGTTGCTCAAAAAAATATCCGAACACTATGTTAATTACAGAATTCACAAAAAATATCTGGCAACGATTTTTTTTAGAAATTAGTGATCTGACAACCTTCGTGTCACGTGACACGAAGCATAAAGTAATTTACTTTATTTTTTATTTGAATGAATATATTGGGCTTTTTAGAAACTTAATTAACTCCAGATTTTCTACATTTCTATTCTTACTGTAAGATTATTATAATAAAAAATAAAAAAATAAATACCCCCTCAAGCAGCTGCTTGCCACAGAGGTCTGACAGGAGCCTGTCAGTTTATATGCCATAGTAGAAGGTCTGAGAGGATGGCAGGACCTCAGCAGAAAAACGACACATACATCCATGCCTTATCCGGGGCTCGAACCCAGGTCCCGTTGATCAGTAGACAAGATGCCTTAATCGGGGCTCGAACCCAGGTCCCTTAGATCAGTAGCCAAGATGACTTAATCCGGGACTCGAACCCAGGTCCCGTAGATCAGTAGCCAAGCGTGCTAACCACTCGGCCATGGGACGGCTAAGATTATTATAGAGCCAGTATATTTTTCTGAATTTGAGAGTAAATTTGTTTGAAAGATTACTCTGGTTAATTTAAGTATTACACTGAAAGTATATTGAATTCAGAACTTATTTACAACGTATTTTGATTTTTTTTTTGTATAAATTGAATTAACTTCTAATAAATTAATATCTTGCCGTCAGATAATCATTTTCAATCACCCTGTTGGGCCCTGGCAAATTAGGAGGCAATTATTTAGATTTTTACAAGTGAAAAGCCGAATCCAAAACTTCTTAACTTTTAAAACTGGCCTTTTATGGGAATATAAAGAATTAAAGATTAAATAAAGGTCTTAAATAAAAAAGTGTTTTTTTTTACTTTTAACGATATTTGTTTAGTATTAAAGAATTATGAAATGCGAAATATTTATTTCAGAAGTTTAAACAAAACATAAATAATAAGTAGCATATCCAACTGTTTCCTAAAGTAACTGTATTGGTTGGAAGTTTATGAAATAATTCTTTATTTAAAATTTATCATAATTTTTTTTTTAGTATTCTTAGCATTTCTTAAGTATTTTAGTTTCAATAATTAGTCAAATACTAAGTGGATATTTTAGAAAAAAAAATGAAGATTTAGTAAGATTTGGATTAAATCTTTATCTTCAATCTAATTTCACAGCAAAATGTTAATTTTTGAGATTCCGATTCGACATTTAATTAGCGTTATAAAATTTTCTAATAGTTTGGTAGTACTCTTATATGATGATGACGTTATTAACGAAGAAAAACATCATCTTGTTAGCGAGCAAAACGTTGCGTAATCATCATTTTTTAGTAGATTAAAAAGTGGGGGACTTTGTCAGCATCGGTTCGTGTCTAATCATTGACAGATATTGGCAACAAAGGAATGTCTGATTTGGTTGAATCTTTAACAGCTAAAAAAGGATAAGAAGGTCAGGTTAATTTTAAGAGATCTTGCATATTATTCTGCAGTTTGATTTACGTGTGTGTTTTGTAATCTGATCCATTTTGCAGCAAAACAACACAACATCTTTTCTAACAACAGCTTTTTAAGCAAAATAAACAGTTTATTTTTCGTAGAAGTTTTAACAAACTCTTTGAATTCATTCTGTTTGAAGGAAGGCGCGCATTTCAGAAATTTTAGAAAGAAGAAACACATTTGATTTGAAAGCCATAAAGTGTGAACGTTTGCAGTTAATCGATTTATGTGAGGGGTTCAAATGGAAGAATATTTTTCCTTTTGTACCTAAATGTCTCTTTTGAGTTGGGTTGTTTTACCTCTGAGCGGCACTTTTTTTGCACACCATGGGCTAAATGGTCAGGTCATAATGGACCCCGAAGTCTCAGAGAAGGTTGGGGGAGGGGACCCACTGGAATAGCTGTTGAGAGACAGATGGTAGCCTCCCGTCAAGGCCATCCAGCGTGTTCTTTAACGTGCACAGGGTATGGCTCTCCCGCACACGGGCCACGGCTTAACGTCCCATCCGACGGACGGCGTCCTTTCCAAGCCCATCGATGTCCCCTACTGACCGTGGGCAGGGCAGGGATTTTTGCAGAGATAAATCTCAACGCTGACCCAGCTGGGACTCGAACCTGGGAACTACAGATTACGAGCCTGGCGCGCTACCGACTGAGTCACCCCTGCCCCGTCTCTTTTGAGATGAAGGTTTCACTCTTAAGGCAACTAACAACTAATATCACCCGAAGACGTTGAATAACTAAATCGATTTCCTAATAGAGTCTTCTGACCACTCACATCAGATAAATCATATTCTAATTTCATTTCACAAATCATATTAAAACTAAGCATAATCTAAAATTACTAAAAATATTCTGAATTGTAAAATGATATACGGTTACAATTTAGTCTATGAGGGAAAAAAAATAAAAAACGAAATATCTCTCTTCTTAGTCACATTGTCGTCCCGTGGCCGAGTGGTTAGCGCGCTTGGCTACTGATCTACGGGACCTGGGTTCGAGCGCCGGGTAAGGCATGGCTGTTTGTGTCGTTTTTCTGCTGAGGTCCTGCCATCCTCTCAGACTTTCTACTGTGGCATGTAAACTGACAGGCTCCTGTCAGACCTCTGTGGCAAGCAGCTGCTTGAGGGGGTATTTAGTCACATTTGTTAAATTACAGTTCGCAGTCGCTAAATATTTATATATAAAATATTCGTGGGGGAAACACTTCAAGGGTTAATTTGTTTTAACAGAGTCTATGCAATTAAATGACGAATTTGAAGATTAAAAAAAATAGGATTTCGGAATAGATTAAGTTTTTTATATAAAAAATAAATAATAAATACCCCCTCAAACAGCTGCTTGCCACAGAGGTCTGACAGGAGCCTGTCAGTTTATATGCCATAGTAGAAGGTCTGAGAGGATGGCAGGACCTCAGCAGAAAAACGACACATACATCCATGCCTTATCTGGGGCTCGAACCCAGGTCCTTTAGAAGAGTAGCCAATTTATATAAGACAACTTAAAAACGCTTTCAATTTTATCACCATGAAAGATCACCATATAATCCAGAGGCGACATACTCTGGATTAAGTGGGGATCTTTCGTGGTGAATGGTTTACCTATATGATATTTATGGCTTTAAATGTAAACAATCATAACACCTTTCCAATGTGATAGACCGTAAACAATCATAATTGACGATAAGAAATTATTAGTTAAGATCTTAATAAAGTACCGTGAAATAGTAGTATCCAGAGGATTATGTGGAAATGTGGATTAAAAGGAAGTAATTCCTAATCTTAAGTACATTTATTAATAATGACCTGAACGGATTTTGCAAAAATTTATGAAATATCAACTGGAAAAAAATGACAATAGATTCTAGAAATTTCCAACTCATTTTAACTTCGATTCGACACAAGAATTTAAGTCCCATAAGTACCCATTTATACCAAAAGTTCTGTTCATTGTGAGGAACTTCTGATATAAATCAGTTTCGATATGCTGCTGCTTTGTCCAAAGGAAGTTTACCCAGGGCCCGATGAAGTAATTAAAAAAAGATTACAAATTAATAACACCGATGAATAACGGGAATACATCTTAGAATTAATAAAATGTGTTATTGATCAATTAACTCACAATCTCTTAACACTTTAGCGAAAACACTAGCGAAACTTAAAACACATTTCTGAATGAATTGTAAATAATTATTCTTAGTTAAGATTTCCAAAAAAAAATTGCCATGAAATAACAACCCAAGAACACTATCTCAGAGGATAAGCGAATAAATAATTAATCTCTGAATAATATTAATCGGTGAAGTTAGTTAAGATATTAACAATGTTCAGTGAAATAACAAGTTAATAATACCTCAACACGATATATAAGCAAAAAAGACTAAATAAAATAAATACCCCCTCAAGCAGCTGCTTGCCACAGAGGTCTGACAGGAGCCTGTCAGTTTATATGTCAAAGTAGAAGATCTGAGAGGATGGCAGGACCTCAGCAGAAAAACAACACATACAACCATGCCTTATCCGGGGCTCGAACCCAGGTCCGTTAGATCAGTAGCCAAGCGCGCTAACCACTCGGCCATGGGACGGCAAAAAAGACTAACCAATTATAAATAACCGTAAGAAATTATTAGTTAAGATTCGTGTTTGTAATTATCGTGAAATAACTAATTAACAACAGTTTCTCAAAAGGCAACTAAATATTGCAAACAATTATAAATGGAGGTAAGAAATTATAATTTAAAATTTTAAAAAATGTAGAGTAATAGTTATTTAAAACACGTGCTCTCTGCGATAGACTGTAAACAATCACAACTGCCGATAAGTTTTTTTCTTATCAATATGCCGTGAAACAACCAGTTACTTTGAGTAATACTTTGCCATATGATAGTTAAAAATACAATAAAATAATTATATTTATCGATAAGAACTTACTAATTTATATCCTACAACGTAAAGTATACCTAAACACCATGCTATAGCTACACAGTTTATACTTGTGATTATACTATGTAAGTAATAATATTTTCCTATATAAGATAGATCGCAAACAATAATAACAGTTTCTTAATGTGATAGACCGTCCGCCATATAAATAGATGTGAATGATCAAAATCAAGTAAAGGTAATTATTAATTAATATTAATTAAGATATTGACAGCGTATAATGGAATAAATTAACAACTCTTTTCCACGTTAGACGATAATAAATAACTAAACTGAATTATTAATTAGGATCTTAAAGTCCAACGTTGATACATAAACAGACTTTAAACAATCACAACTGACGATAAGAAATTATTTAAGATCTTAAGAATGCAACTTAAATAGCAAACAACATTTTCTCGTGAATGATAAACTCTAATAATTAATATGATAAACAGTATAAGTTTTATGTTACAATCATTAAAAAGAAATAAATAAGTTATAACAACTTTAAATGAACGTCTAACATCACCTTCTCATAGATGACAATCAATAAATTAAACAAATTAAGAAAAAAAAGGAAATCGCAGAATATAAAATGCAAAACTATTATTTACCAAAAAAAAAATAATTATGTAAACAGTAAAAATAATCAACGAACTCTGACGTCTTCGAACGAACGGATCGCCGTCAGATTATTGTCAACTTAAATGCCTACAATGAGCCAGCTAGGCCTGACACGTGGTTGAGATATCAAAACAAATCTACTTACGATCCTGAGCCGAGAAATCACGACTTCTTTCCGAAGCCCACAAATGGGAAGGAGAGGGCTTAGTGCCACGTAAAAGTATCGAAAGTCCACTAAAAAACGTCTCGAAAAACTAAGTCCAGTACGGAGAAGTCCCAACGTCGTCGTCGTCGTCCTTGAAGGCGGTTGAGAGAGACGCGCGCGGTGCGAGACTTGCGCTACTGAGACACGCGAACCACCGAGCCCTGGTGGAGCTCCGTGTGAGTGGCGCAGGGGAGCGTGCCGGCTGCCTGTTTACGGGATTGGCTGTCGGGAGAGCGGCACGCGCGCGGCGTGTGTGTGTGGGGAAGAGAGAGCCCAGTCGCGTGCACAGATGGATGAGTGTGTGTGCGCGCGCGCGCGCGTCCATCACCGCCTCCTCCACGACGCATGCGCCTCGCAGCGGCAGCAGTCGAGCCAGATAGAACGAACGCGCGCGGGATGTTCGAGCTTTGACCCAAATCGCACGCGGAGCCAGCTGTCGATGGCAAAGCCCGTTCGCTTCTTCCAGTTTTTCGTTTCCCCTTTCTCTCTCTGCTCCCCTCTTCTTCCTATACCTCCTTCCCTCCCCCTATACTCTTCAGTCGCTCTTTCTTTACCTCTTCTCTCTCTCTCTGCGCAGATTCCCGCCACCCAACGCCGTGACATTAGACTGAATTCTTCGCAGGACAAAGGTCGAAGGACCGAAAGTACCGTGTCCATACCGCCTTCTATACTCGCTCTTTATTTCCTTCAAAATTCCTCCCCACCCCTCAAGGGAGGGGGGGGTCTCTCCTCTCCTTCTACGTCTCTCTCCCCCAACTTCTCGTAACTGTCGTGTACCGAGACGCGACTTCCAACGGGAATGGTGGTGGTAGTGTGGTGGTGATGGTGGTAGAAAGACGGGGGGAGGGGGGAGATCTAAGGGGAGAGTGGGGGGGGGGAGAAGAGGGTGCACGGAGAGAGCGTGTTACCTTTTTTTCTTGAGCTGCTACCGACCTTAGCAGTGAGCATCTTCGGTTCGCACATGCATTCTCTCCATACTTATGCTTATCGACGCCACCAACTAGTTCGAAAACAGGGGGTGGGGAAGGGGGGAACTCTGGAGGAGGAGAAAAAAAAATGAGAGGAAGAGTCTCAGGAGTGAAGCGGGGGGGGGAGGAGAGCGAGCAACAACGGACATAAGGAGAATAGAAGCAAAAAAAGGGAAAAAAAAACATCGCCGCACAAAAGGCCTGCTGTGCGTGACGTCATGGGTAGTCACGTGACGGTACATTTTCGGCGTGGATTTTGGACAGGGTCGAGAATAAGAGAAATTTATGAGCGCACACACAGGCACATGTACACGAGAGCCTGAAGCTCCAGCGGCCCGCCGAAAGGAGGCTTTATGTTAGCGGGTAAAAGAGCTCGAACTTATGGTCCGAGACAAGAAGATCGCACTTCATTATTGCGCGCTCCAGGCTCTTCAAGAAGAAGGGGAGGGGGGAGTAGGGGAAACAGAGGGATGGAGGGAGATGGAGGCAGGGGAAGATGAAGAAGTAATGCGTTAGCGAAGCGGAGATTTAAGAAAATGGGACTTATTGACGAAGTTCAAGCAACTTTTTACCTGATTGGGAAAGGTAACGGATGTCTTCGTTATAAAGTACAGTCGCTCAAAAAAATATACGAACACTATGGTTGATTATAAAGCCGTCCCGTGGCCGAGTGGCTAGCGCGCTTGGCTACTGATCTACGGGACCTGGGTTCAGGCCCGGGTAAGGCATGGATGTTCCTGTTGTTTTTCTACTGAGGTCCTGCCATCCTCTCAGACCTTCTACTCAGGCATATAAACTGACAGGCTCCTGTCAGACCTCTGTGGCAAGCAGCTGCTTGAGGGGGTATTTATTTATTATTTTTATTTATGGTTGATTATAGAATTCAGAAAAAAATATCTGGTAACAATTTTTTCAGAAATTAGTGATCTGGCAACCTTCGTGTCACGATCAGATCATTACTATAAATAAAAAAAAAATATCCCCTCAAGCAGCTGCTTGCCACAGAGGTCTGACAGGAGCCTGTCAGTTTATATGCCATAGTAGAAGGTCTGAGAGGATGGCAGGACCTCAGCAGAAAAAACGACACAAACAGCAATGCCTTACCCGGGGCTCGAACCCAGGTCCCATTAGATCAGTAGCCAAGCGCGCTAACCACTCGGCCATGGGACGGCACCAACTATGTAGGCGTTAATATTATATGTGGGTATAATAACATTGAAACTTGCTGTGATAAGCTTTATTTGGTAAACAAGGTTAAGGCCAACCAACTACGTGGATTTCTACAAGCTAAATCTTGGGACGAGGTGTTAAAACAAAATAATATTAATATAGGGTTTGAAATGTCCCTTAATGCTCTGAAAAATGTAGCTATGCTAAACAGTACATCAAAAGGCGACATTTAAAACCTTGGTTAACTGATAAATTAATTATTTTAATCACAAACAGAGATAAAAATATATAAAACGAATAAGACAGGTAGATTAAGTCAAGAACAGACAGAAATTTATAAAAAATTCAGAAATAATCTGTTCCCCAATATACACTAATATTATAAGCGAAAATTATAATAAATAATAATAATTTATAATAATAATTACCCCCTCAAGCAGCTGCTTGCCACAGAGGTCTGACAGGAGCCTGTCAGTTTATATGCCATAGTAGAAGATCTGAGAGAATGGCAGGACCTCAGCAGAAAAACGACACATACATCCATGCCTTATCCGGGGCTCGAACCCAGGTCCCTTAGATCAGTAGCCAAGCGCGCTAACCACTCGGCCATGGGACAGACTTGAAAATAATACAGATACTAATTATCAGGATAATCCTTTGACAAATTTAATATATATTTTGCGGAAGAATATATATATACCCCTTACAGAACAAGAAGCATTGTTAAACGGGCATAGAGACTGTCCCTCAGTTATGCTCAGTCTATTTTTATGCCTCATATTTTAGAAGGTGAAATTTAGGATGTATTTGGACAACTGGATGCAAATAAATCTACTGGATGTGATGGTATATCTGCTTTTATCGTAAAAAAAGGTTTTTCAGGATATTAAGTCGGTCCTGCCATCCTCTCAGACCTTCTACTATGGCATATAAACTGACAGGCTCCTGTCAGACCTCTGTGGCAAGCAGCTGTTTGAGGGGGTATTTATTTTTTATTATGCAAACTAATAAATAAATCTTTGGATGAAAGTGTTTTTGCAGATCTGCTGAGGTCCTGCCATCCTCTCAGACCTTCTACTATGGCATATAAACTGACAGATTCTTGTCAGACCTCTGTGGGAAGCAGCTGCTTTAGGGGGTATTTATTTATTTATTTTTTTCTAAAGACAGCAGTAGTCATTCCAATACGTGGTAAGCTGTCCAATACTTAGCAATATCCCCTTTGGTAAGCATTCCAATACTTAGCAATGTCCCCTCAAGCAGCTGCTTGAGGGGATATTTATTTTATTTTATTTATAGTAATGATCTGATCGTGACACGAAGGTTGCCAGATCACTAATTTCTGAAAAAATCGTGGCCAGATATTTTTAAGAGAGGTAACTATAATATTTTAGAGAATTATCGTCCGATTTCTGTTTTATCGGTATTTTCTAAGATAATGGTAAAAAATAGTTAAATCAAATTGAATTCTTTTTGGGAACGTACAGTTTTTTTCTCCGTAAACCAGTTTGGTTTCCGGAAAGGAACAGGGACAAAAGAGGCTATTTTAAAATTAACTACAGAAATTTATAGTAATTTTAATACAAATTTGCATACAATAGCCCTATTTCTGGATCTAAAAAAAGCATTTGACTCTGTTCCACATCATATACTACTAAAAAAAATATATTTAATTCAGGAATTAGGGGAACTTATTTTCTTGGATTAAAAGTTATATATCAAGTAGAAAACAAATAGTAAAGATAAAGGACACCTTCAGTAATGAATGGCCTATTGATATTGGAGTTCCACAAGGTTCAGTATTAGGCCCTCTGTTATTTCTAATATTTGTTAACGATATATGCAACTTTGATTTTAAAGGGAAAATAATTGCAGATGACATGGCATTAACTTATTCAGGAAGTGAAAATGAAATTATGTAAAAAAAAATCTTTTTTGACTTACAAAATTTGAAATATGGTTTAATAGAAATGAATTGGTTAATAGGAAGTTTGTGTAAATAATTAGTTAACATTTTTGTCTATTTTGCATTGGCTTCTTACTGCTGGCTTTGTTGCTGTTAAATATTTACATTTTTCATAACTTTTTAAATAATGACTAAATTTTTTGTAATTCAGGATTTGGATAGATTTAATGTTGCCCTTTAATTAATCTTCAATCATATTTTACCATTAAAAGCTTATTTTAAGAGTAAGACTCAAATTTACAGGTACAGTTATAGATGATAAAACAAAATTGGGGTTGGAATTTTTTTTCTGTTTGATAAGCAAATCTGACGCGAAATATTTACGGACATATTCGTTGAGATTTATCTCCGCAAAACTCCCCTCTCTGCACACAGTCAGTAGTATGTTCGCGATGGGTTTGAAAAGTCCACCGTCCGTCAGATCGGACGTTAAGTCGTGGTCCTGTGTGCGGGAGAACCATACCCTATGCACGTTAAAAGAACAGGCTGGATGGCCTTGACAGGTGGCTACCATCTTTCTCCCACAGCTGTTCTAGTGGGTCCTCTCCTCCAACTTTCTCTGAACCTTCGGGGTCCTTGTGACCTGGCCATTTAGCCCATTGTGTGCAAAAAAGTGCGCTCAAAGGTTGGGTTGTTTTACCTCTGAGCGGCACTTTTTTGCACACCATGGGCTAAATGGCCAGGTCACATGGACCCCGAAGGCTCAGAGAAGGTTGGGGACCCACTGGAACAGCTGTTGGGAGACAGATGGTAGCCTCCCGTCAAGGCCATCCAGCGTGTTATTTAACGTGCACAGGGTATGGCTCTCCTGCATACGGGGCCACGGCTTAACGTCCCATCCGACGGACGGCGGCCTTTCCAAGCCCATCGGTGTCCCCTACTGACCGTGGGCAGGGCGGGGAATTTTGCGGAGATAAATCTCAACGCTGACCCAGCTGGGACTCGAACCTGAGAACTACAGATTACGAGCCTGGCGCGCTACCGACTGAGCCACCCCCGCCCCAAACTCAAAGGTAAAACAACCCAACACTACGCGCATATTCAAGAGATAAAGATTTTGCAACACAAAAAATATCTCCCTCTTTCGATAAAAACCGAGGACTCAAATCTGCAGTCTTCATACGACGAATCCTGTGCTCTACCAATTAATCCAACAAGTATAAAACAGAGACAGCAATAATACGGTTAGTGACGTCATCGTGCACTCATCCCCACTTGCCAGCGAGCCTGATCACACCATCTGCGTGCGCTGGGTCACGCGAGCTCGCTAGTAAAGAGATGGGCCAATGGTAATTGTTATTCATCCGCGCACCGAGTGTCGGGAAATTTGTAGCCACATGATGAGCTTATTTCCTCGACTCGCGAATTGTACCTGAGCCGGAGTTTTGTTAGAGTAAGCTTTTTCGATGCTCTTTTTTATGTGTTCGCTTGTGGGGGGGGGAGGAGCTTTCTTTCTTTTTACTTAAATGGCACAATTCCTGATTTCTTTTAAGTTTGCAGGCTGGGAACTGTATATGAATCTAAAACCACAATCTGCTTTTAACGAACTCCTTAATAAGTAAAGTCTCTGATTGTGTTCGCATTGGGGCGGGGGTGGCTCAGTCGGTAGCGCGCCAGGCTCGTAATCTGTAGTTCCCAGGTTCGAGTCCCAGCTGGGTCAGCGTTGAGATTTATCTCCGCAAAATTCCCCGCCCTGCCCACGGTCAGTAGGGGACACCGATGGGCTTGGAAAGGACGCCGTCCGTCGGATGGGACGTTAGGCCGTGGCTCCGTGTGCGGGAGAGCCATACCCTGTGCACGTTAAAGAACACGCTGGATGACCTTGATGGGAGGCTTCCATCTGTCTCCTAACAGCTGCCCAATGGATCACATTCCCCAATGTTCTCTGAGCTTTTGGGGTCCTTGTAACCTGGCCATTTAGCCCATTGTGTGCAAAAAAGTTCCGCTCAGAGGTAATAAACCAACCATTTTAAGTATGCAATTAACATCTTCATCTGAAAACAGTGGGATAGCGTCAGTGGATGCTAAGGGAAATAATCAAGCTGAATTTGGTTAATACTATTTATTTGAGTTGGGTTGGGTTGTTTTATCTCTGAGCGGCACTTTTTTGCACACCATGGGCTAAATGGCCAGGTCACATGGACCCCGAAGGCTCAGAGAAGGTTGGGGGAGGGGACCCACTGGAACAGCTGTTGGGAGACAGATGGTAGCCTCCCGTCAAGGCCATCCAGCGTGTTCTTTAACGTGCACAGGGTATGGCTCTCCCGCACACGGGGCCACGGCTTAACGTCCCATCCGACGGACGGCGGCCTTTCAAGCCCATCGGTGTCCCCTACTGACCGTGGGCAGAGCGGGGAATTTTGCGGAGATAAATCTCAACGCTGACCCAGCTGGGACTCGAACCTGGGAACTACAGATTACGAGCCTGGCGCGCTACCGACTGAGCCACCCCCGCCCCTATTTATTTGAAGTTTGTCTATAAATGTTTTTCAGTTTTCATCATTTTTTTTTTTGGGGGGGGGGCATATTTTGGAAGAGTGTGAGAGCTGCGGCTCTTGTTAAATTTTCCATTTTCCATAGCTCTTTAAATATTAGGCGAATATTTTTAAAAATAGATATTTAGAGATATTTGTGTGAGGTTTTCATTTTATATCAAGTAACGTTTTTCTTTAAAAGGTTTATTTGCAAAAGTAGAGAGTTCTGAATGTTCCATTCGCATAATGTGGAAGTGTCCAGTTGCTTTTTATAATATAAAAATAAAAAATAAATAAATACCCCCTCAAGCAGCTGCTTGCCACAGAGGTCTGACAGGAGCCTGTCAGTTTATATGCCACACTAGAAGATCTGAGAGGATGGCAGGACCTTAGCAGAAAAACGACACACACACACACACATCCATGCCTAATCCGGGGCTCGAACCCAGATCCCTTAGATCAGTAGCCAAGCGTGCTAACCACTCGGCCACGGGACGGCTTAGTGCGCATTAAATTGTTGAAGTTTCAAGCGATTCCTTTTGGCACACTACCCGATTGTGCATTATCCTGCGACAGGCTTGATCTACATTTCATCATATTTTTTTAACATAAATTCTTTCTAATATCAGCATTTTTTAACACAAAACATTTTTATAATTTACACAACGTCCAATATGGCTATGCATCATTAACTTAACACAGAAACGCTCAATTATTATCAGATCACAATAAACTTTTCTCTGGTTCTTTTATAGATTTGCAACACTCTCTTCCGAGTGACTACTTGGTACACACAATGCCATGATAATAGTGGCAGACATTATATTATGGTCGGTTCATTTCAACAAACGACAACACATCACAGAGACTGAAACAGTTTTCTCACAATACGTTACGAGTACGGGCTACCCCCCGTTACAACGGCACTTGCCCGATCAAAAGGCCTGCTCAGTATCAGGAGGCAATCAGGTTTCAGTCCTCAATGTGAGGATGTTTCTCTTGAAAAGGGCCCTGCAGCAACGGCGCCGTCGAATCCGTACAGCCAATGTCAACGAGTGTTGGAAGAGATGGGCGCCAATTAATGGAGGTTCCTACCCCAACAAATGGCCTCGTGCAACTATTAATAACCGATTGTGTGATAGTATATGGCGGGAAATGGAAGGTGTGAGTCGACGATTTTGAACTGTTTGTAGATTCTGTTTTGCAAACAATTTGCAGCGAACCGCGCTGGTCTCCACCAGCGCCGACAGGGGTAACTATCGTCGGCAGAATGGTTTTAGAGTGGAAGTTACAGATATGACTCGCAACAGATTCCTTGTTTGTCTGCTTCGTTTATTTTATAAACGATAACGTAAATCAGATATGACAAAATGATATACACTGTCTGGAAAATAAAAAATAAAATATAATTTTGGCGTTATTACACAGGGAATTCAAAAGTCTCTAGCTTTATGTGGTTCGGTTTGAATCAATAGGTATTGCTTCAGGTTCGGTTGGGTTGTTTTACCTCTGAGCGGCACTTTTTTGCACACCATGGGCTAAATGGCCAGGTCACATGGACTCCGAAGGCTCAGAGAAGGTTGTAGGAGGGGACCCACTGTAATAGCTGTTAGGAGACAGATGGTAGCCTCCCGTCAAGGCCATCCAGCATGTTCTTTAACGTGCACAGGGTATGGCTCTCCCGCACACGGGGCCACGGCTTAACGTCCTATCCGACGGACGGCGGCCTTTTCAAGCCCATCGGTGTCCCTTACTGACCGTGGACAGGGCGGGGAATTTTGCGGAGATAAATCTCAACGCTGACCCAGCTGGGACTCGAACCTGGGAACTACAGATTACGAGCCTGGCGCGCTACCGACTGAGCCACCCCCGCCCCATATCGCTTCAGACTCACAATCAGCAGTTCCCAGGTTCGACTCTCATATGTGCCATCGTTGAGATTTATCTCCGCAAAATTCCCCGCCCTGCCCACGGTCAGTAGGGGACACCGATTCGCTTGGAAAGGCAGCCGTTCGTCGGATCGGACGTTAAGCCGTGGCTCCGTGTGCGGGAGAGCCATAACTCTGTGCGCGTTAAAGATATGGATGGTCTTGACAGGAGGTTACCATCTATCTGGTAACAGCAGTTCAGTGGTTCGCCTTTGCTCCTGACCATTTCTGAGCCTGTGGGGTCCTTGTGACTTGGCCGATTAGCTCATTTGTGGGCAAAAAAAGCACCACTCAGAGGTTATAATTTCTAACTTACTAACTAACTAAGTATTATTATTAACTAATTAAGTATATATGATTAACTAAAGTAAATCGAGCTTCGCCCTCAAGCACACAGAAGCTGACAATCCCTGATTAAAATAGCGATCTTTAGCTCTGAGAATCAACTTCAATTCCTGCATGTCCACTTAAAGAAATGACCTCCAGTTGGTCTTCGCGAATTTCTGAACGAAGTGTTTCATTACGTTCCACATCCCATCAACCCACCCTCTCTCAATCCCTCCCAAAAAACATGCGACATCCTTTTCTGAACGCAACCACTTTTCCTTTTTTCATCATCCTCGACTCTTGTACTCTTCCTATCTCTCTTTACCAAATTCTCCTAACAAATAGGCTCTTCCCCCCCCCCCCCTTCGCTCTCTTTGAACCGTTTGCTCTCATTTTCTTGCTCGTAACAAAGCCCTCTTTTTTTCCTTGGTCAACTTTCTCCCCAATCCCTGCCTCCTCCCCCTCCCCCTCCTCCTCCTCCTCCTCCTCACGCGCCATCCTCCTGTCCTTTCGCTCCCTCTCGTCCTCTCCCCCCTCCCTCACCTGTCCCTGGAGCACATCTCCTTCTTGCAAATGCAGCAGCAAATGATCGAGTCCCCTATTAATAAATGCAAATGAAATAGCAGCAGCATCTCTTTCTTCCACGAATATTTGAAGGATGTTGCCAGCGTCAGGTCAAAGCTTTGGCCGTGATGAGAATTTTGTTTTACTTCTGAGCGGTGCTTTTCTTCACACAATGAGCTAAATGGCCAAGTCACAAGGACCCCAAAGAACAAGATCTTGGTGAGGGAAGGGGATGCACCGGGCGGATGTTGGGAGACAGATGCAATCCTTCCCTTCAGCGTCACAAGGAAGTCCGTTATAAGGAAGGGGACTATAGTCCCCTACAAAAAAAAAATTGCAAAAGATATGAGATTTGCTTTCCATTCCAATCTCTCTTTTCATTCCTGAAGGTATTAGCGGTGCAGGGTTTGGTGCCATTTTTTTTTCGAGGGTTGTTGGGTTGTTTTACCTCAGCGGCACTTTTTTGCACACCATGGGCTAAGTGGCCAGGTCACATGAACCCCGAAGGCTCAGAGAAGGTTGGGGGAGGGGACCCACTGGAACAGCTGTTGGGAGACAGATGGTAGCCTCCCGTCAAGGCCATCCAGCGTGTTCTTTAACGTTGGATTGTTTTATCTCTGAGTGACACTTTTTTGCACACTATGGGCTAAATGGCCAGGTCACATGAACCCCGAAGGATCAGAGAAGGTTGGGGGAGGGGACCCACTGGAACAGCTGTTGGGAGACAGATGGTAGCCTCCCGTCAAGGCCATCCAGCGTGTTCTTTAACGTGCACAGGGTATGGCTCTCCCGCACACGGTGTCACGGCTTAACGTCCCATCCGACGGACGGCGACCTTTCGAAGCCCATCAGTGTCCTCTACTGACCGTGGGCAGGGCGGGGAATTTTTGCGGAGATAAATCTCAACGCTGACCCAGTTGGGACTCGAACCTGGGAACTACAGATTACGAGCCTGGCGCGATACCGACTGAGCCACCCCCAACCTTCTTTTCCAGGAAGGGGAACCTCTGAAGACTCTCACTTCCTCAGAGACCAAATCGCTCACTAAATAATCCATCAGTGAAATTAAGAGTGTTATTTCTGGACTACAAAATCCTTTATATATCCCTGAATGGCCGTCTACACAAGCACGCACCCAGTTTTATTTTATTTTTTCGGGGAAGAGTAAGAATGACACTTGAGTAATGTTTCGCAATTTCTGAAACATTCCACCGAACAAGAAAGGGTTGGGTTGTTTTACCTCTGAGCGGCACTTTTTTGCACACCATGGGCTAAATGGCCAGGTCACATGGACCCCGAAGGCTCAGAGAAGGTTGGGGGAGGGGCCCCACTGGAACAGCTGTTGGGAGACAGATGGTAGCCTCCCGTCAAGGCCATCCAGCGTGTTCTTTAACGTTGGGTTGTTTTACCTCTGAGCGGCACTTTTTTGCACACCATGGGCTAAATGGCCAGGTCACATGGACCCCGAAGTCTCAGAGAAGGTTGGGGGAGGGGCCCCACTGGAACAGCTGTTGGGAGACAGATGGTAGCCTCCCGTCAAGGCCATCCAGCGTGTTCTTTAACGTGCACAGGGTATGGCTCTCCCACACACGGGGCCACGGCTTAACGTCCCATCCGACGGACGGAGGCCTTTCCAAGGCCGCCGTCCGTCGGATGGGTATTAGCATCAACGAAAGTGATTCTTCGACGAAAGTGATTTGGTATTAGCATCAACGAAAGTGATTCTTCTGCATTCAAGAGGAAAAAATGACTTTGGGAGAATATATGCAAAGAAAATCTGTTGAAGAAGAAATTTCGAGACTTGCTAGTGCTGATGGATTAGTTTCCATTGCATTGTTAATAGTAAATTTATTCAAGAGAGTTTCATCATCATCATCATCCTCAAGCAGCCATGGGCTACGGAGGTCCAACCAGACCGTGCAATTTAGTTCTCCAAGCAAGTCTATCCTGAGCTACATCTACTGAGAGTTTACAGAAAACTAAATATGACAAATCTCACCCAACATCCCATACTAATGTAAGAAAGTTGCTGCTTGGTTTTTATGAGAAAAAGAAACGGGAGCTTATTGGCCTTTTTCGGGGCGGGGGTGGCTCAGTCGGTAGCGCGCCAGGCTCGTAATCTGTAGTTCCCAGGTTCGAGTCCCAGCTGGGTCAGCGTTGAGATGTATCTCCGCAAAATTTCCCCATCCTGCCCACGGTCAGTAGGGGACACCGATGGGCTTGGAAAGGCCGCCGTCCGTCGGATGGGTATTAGCATCAACGAAAGTGATTCTTCGACGAAAGTGATTTGGTATTAGCATCAACGAAAGTGATTCTTCTGCATTCAAGAGGAAAAAATGACTTTGGGAGAATATATGCAAAGAAAATCTGTTGAAGAAGAAATTTCGAGACTTGCTAGTGCTGATGGATTAGTTTCCATTGCATTGTTAATAGTAAATTTATTCAAGAGAGTTTCATCATCATCATCATCCTCAAGCAGCCATGGGCTACGGAGGTCCAACCAGACCGTGCAATTTAGTTCTCCAAGCAAGTCTATCCTGAGCTACATCTACTGAGAGTTTACAGAAAACTAAATATGACAAATCTCACCCAACATCCCATACTAATGTAAGAAAGTTGCTGCTTGGTTTTTATGAGAAAAAGAAACGGGAGCTTATTGGCCTTTTTCGGGGCGGGGGTGGCTCAGTCGGTAGCGCGCCAGGCTCGTAATCTGTAGTTCCCAGGTTCGAGTCGCAGCTGGGTCAGCGTTGAGATGTATCTCCGCAAAATTTCCCCATCCTGCCCACGGTCAGTAGGGGACACCGATGGGCTTGGAAAGGCCGCCGTCCGTCGGATGGGGCGTTAAGCCGTGGCGCCGTGTGCGGGAGAGCCATACCCTGTGCACGTTAAAGAACACGCTGGATGGCCTTGACGGGAGTCTACCATCTGTCTCCCAACAGCTGTTCCAGTGGGGCCCCTCCCCCAACCTTCTCTGAGACTTCGGGGTCCATGTGACATGACCATTTAGCCCATGGTGTGCAAAAAAAGTGCCGCTCAGAGGTAAAACAACCCAACGTTAAAGAACATGCTGGAGGCCTTGGAGGGAGGCTACCATCTGTCTCCTAACAGCTGTTCCAGTGGATCCCCTCCCCCAACTTTCTCTGAGCCTTCGGGGTCCATGTCACCTGGCCATTTAGCCCATGGTGTGCAAAAAAGTGCCGCTCAGAGGTAAAACAACCCAACTTATTGGCCTTTTCAAGGAACAGGTGAGTAAAAGTATCCGTTTAATGAATTACGCCCGTAGTTTTATAACAACCACCAAGAATAAAAAAACTAAATGTTTTTTATTTTATTTAATAGTCAGCCGAATTGGGGTAGATGGTCATCAATAATCCACGGGATGATGTTTCCAAGAGGGTCAGTTTTCAAACGACACTTCTACAATTCAATGCAAGCTTCACACAGAGAAGACATGAAATTGAAAATTTTAATTGCTGTAGTTTTCACAAATTTACCTGCCGCATATAACATTTTTATGTGAAAACTAATAACTTCCTTTTACAAAATGTAAAATTATATTTTCACATGATGTTTCCCAGAAAAATCTTCGTTAGATACAACACAATGAATCGTTAACGATGAGGAACTTTCTTCAAAACTAAACAAAACTTTTCTCCTCTTAAAGCAACAACTTTTCTCCGCCCGTACGGAAGTCTCTTCCAAGGCGTGTTACGGAAGGAAGTGGCAGAAGTTCTTTTATTTACGTAAGTGTTGCACAATGCTTCAGGTTAGAGGGGGAAACCCATCCTCTTAGGTTTTAGGAATTCTGAACGTTATCGGTTTGTAGGAAGCAGAAACTTTGATGCTTTCGATGACTAAATATGGGATCATTTTCAGAGGGTTCGTTGGGTTGGGTTTTACCTCTGAGCGGCACTTTTTTGCACACCATGGGCTAAATGGTCAGGTCACAAGGACCCCGAAGGCTCAGAGAAGGTTGGGGGAGGGGACCCACTAGAACAGCTGTTGGGAGACAGATGGTAGCCTCCCGTCAAGGCCATTCAGCGTGATCTTTAACGTGCACAGGGTATGACTCTCTCGCACACGGGCCACGGCTTAACGTCCCATCCGAAGGACGGCGGCCTTTCCAAGCCCATCGGTGTCCCCTACTGACCGTGTGCAGGGCGGGGAATTTTGCGGAGATAAATCTCAACGCTGACCCAGCTGGGACTCGAACCTGGGAACTACAGATTACGAGCCTGGCGCGCTACCGACTGAGCCACCCCCGCCCCTCTCGAACCTGGGAACCAGAAATTTATGAGTTTGGCGTGCTACCGAACTGAGCCGAACCCCTCATACCCACCCCATCGTAATAGGAAATTGGGACAATGAAACAAACACATAGCAATCGAGCGAAACCCCCAATTTAAATATTAAAAAAAAATAAAATAATTCCCAGCATGCGATGTAATTTTAGAAAATGATTTTGTCCTTATCTAACGTCCCCTTGAGAAACGGTTATTTCACTTTCTCTGCATACGAAATTCACAGGTGGGGTTGGTGCATCCCATTTATTCGAGAGGTTATTGCTTTCTCAGCGTCTGCTAAGCCACGCGCTGCAGCCGCCGTCTGGTCCAGGTAGGTCAGAAGAAAAGGTGAGCGAGGGGCGTGGGAGGGGACGGGGGGAGGGGATGGGGGAGGGGCGGAGAAGAGGACGGTCGACTCCGCTTCTACCACCTGACCAGGCAGAGAGGATAGAAGTGAGCGATCCGCACTCCTCGGAGGAAAGAGTCTTTGTCGGTGACTGCAGACGAAAAGCCGTGTCGCCGAGGTCACTGGTCGTTCCGAGGTCACCACCCTCGCCAGATGGCCGGTGCAGGGTCACAGAGGTCAGCTGGACGGAGAAAGTGCAGACGTTTCGCGAAGAAAGAGGTTTCGGATAAAAGGGGTAGTAGACAGAGGTCAACCACCTCAAGGTAATCGGAAGTATAGGGGGGATTCAGAAGTATCCCCCCATACTAGTAGAGTATGGGTGCGGCGATTCTAGAAGAATTTAGTTGGAGAAATATATGATGGCTCGCTCTTGTTGATATAAAGTATGAAGCCCTTTAACGCAAACTATAAGGAGAAATTTTTCTTCAAAAGTGGATGCGTTGGGTTGTTGGGTTGTTTTACCTCTGAGCGGCACTTTTTTGCACACCATGGGCTAAATGGCCAGGTCACATGGACCCCGAAGGCTCAGAGAAGGTTGGGGGAGGGACCCACTGGAACAGCTGTTGGGAGACAGATGGTAGCCTCCCGTCAAGACCATCCAGCGTGTTCTTTAACGTTGGGTTGTTTTACCTCTGAGCTGCACTTTTTTGCACACCATGGGCTAAATGGCCAGGTCACATGGACCCCGAAGGCTCAGAGAAGGTTGGGGGAGGGACCCACTGGAACAGCTGTTGGGAGACAGATGGGAGCTTCTCCATCAAAGCCATCCAGCGTATTCTTTAACGTGCACAGGGTGTGGCTCTCCCGCACACGGGGCCACGGCTTAACGTCCCATCCGACGGACGGCTGCCTTTCCAAGCCCATTGGTGTCCCCTATTGACCGTGGGCAGGGCGGGGAATTTTGCGGAGATAAATCTCAACGTTGACCCAGCTGGGACTCGAACTGGGAACTACAGATTACGAGCCTGGCGCGCTACCGACTGAGCCATCCCCGCCCCCAAAAGTGGATGCATTACTTCTTCAAGACAGGAAGTTATTTCATTGAGTTACAAAACCAACCAAATTAAAAATAAATAAGGATTTCGAAATAAAACTACGGTAGTAGTTTAGAATCATAAAAGTCCGGCTCATAAAGGGGGATTAAAATCGGCCAAGTTTTTAGAGGGATCAAAAAAACGAGGGTCTAGAGCTGTAAAAAGAAATCGAAAATAGAAAAAGCGCCAAATTAATGATGCTCCACTGCAGTTAAAATTTAACAGTGGAGCTCAGTTATCAAATACTTAATTATTAGGATTGGATTGGGAAGTTTGACGTGTGAGCGACTCGTTTTTGCACACAATGGGCTAAATGGCCAGGCACGAGGGCCCCAAAGGTTCAGAAAGGTTGGGAACGGAAGGGATTTGGGTTGGGTTGTTTTACCTCTGAGCGGCACTTTTTTGCACACCATGGGCTAAATGGCCAGGTCACATGGACCCCGAAGGCTCAGAGAAGGTTGGGGATGGGACCCACTGGAACAGCTGTTGGGAGACAGATGGTAGCCTCCCGTCAAGGCCATCCAGCGTGTTCTTTAACGTTGGGTTGTTTTACCTCTGAGCGGTACTTTTTTGCACACCTTGGGCTAAATGGCCAGGTCACATGGACCCCGAAGGCTCAGAGAAGGTGGGGGAGGGAACCCACTGGAACAGCTGTTGGGAGACAGATGGTAGCCTCCCGTCAAGGCCATCCAGCGTGTTCTTTAACGTGCACAGGGTATAGCTCTCCCGCACACGAGCCACGGCTTAACGTCCCATCCGACGGACGGCGGCCTTTCCTAGCCCTTCGGTGTCCCCTACTGACCGTGGGCAAGGCGGGGAGAACGGAAGGGAACCCACTGGACAGCTGTTTAGGAGAGAGATGTAGTCTCCTGTTAAGTCCATCCAGCCTGTTCTTTAGGCCCACTAAATATCTTCGATCTAATAATCACGATCTTTCTACGCGGAAGGGATTTCCTGGCTATTAGGTTTTAGAGTTAGGAAAGAATTTCTAGTCATCAAGAGATGAGTTATCGAGAGGTGTCTATCAATGAATTTCGAGTTATAGAAAGTTGCCTTTATTAACGATATTTGTTGAGTTTTGAGAAAAAATTAAATGTGCAATTCTGCTCAAGGCTGACATCGATTTACCATCTCAATTGTTCCTCAATGTACCGGATCAATGAAATGCGAATGTCTAGAAATATATTTGACAAATTTAATCAAATGTCACAGGTAGGTACAAAAATAAAGTTGTGATAAATAAAATAAAATAAATACCACCTCAAGAAGAAATTAGTGATCTGGCAACCTTCGTGTCACGTGACACGAAGGTTGCCAGATCACTAATTTCTAAAAAAAAGTCGTTGCCAGATATTTTTTCTGAATTCTGTAATCAACCATAGTGTTCGGATACTTTTTTTTTTGAGCGACTGTACACTGTTCCTAAGTTTTATTTACTAATCTGTAGTTCTTCACAGGGCCAGATCTAGCTGGATGACCTTGACGGAAAGCTACCATCTGTCTCCCAACAGCTGTTCCAGTGGGTCCCCTCCCCCAGCCTTCTCTGAGCCTTCGGGGCCCATGTGACCTGGCCATTTAGCCCATGGTGTGCAAAAAAGTGCCGCTCAGAGGTAAAACAACCCAACGTTAAAGAACACGCTGGATGGCCTTGACGGGAGGTTACCATCTGTCTCCCAACAGCTGTTCCAGTGGGTCCCCTCCCCCAGCCTTCTCTGAGCCTTCGGGGTCCATGTGACCTGTCCATTTAGCCCATGGTGTGCAAAAAAGTGCCGTTTAGAGGTAAAACAACCCAACGTTAAAGAACACGCTGGATGGCCTTGACGGGAGGCTACCATCTGTCTCCCAACAGCTGTTATAGTGGGTCCCCTCCCCCAGCCTTCTTTGAGCCTTCGGGGTCCATGTGACCTGTCCATTTAGCCCATGGTGTGCAAAAAAGTGCCGCTCAGAGGTAAAACAACCCAACGTTAAAGAACACGCTGGATGGCCTTGACGGGAGGCTACCATCTGTCTCCCAACAGCTGTTCCAGTGGGTCCCCTCCCCCAGCCTTCTCTGAGCCTTCGGGGTCCATGTGACCTGGCCATTTAGCCCATGGTGTGCAAAAAAGTGCCGCTCAGAGGTAAAACAACCCAACCCAACCCTATCAAGCAGTCGGCTATTTCAGACTTACAATATAGCGTTGCAATTTAAAATGATGGAGCATCCACGGAAGCACTCCTTTTTTTAGGATATCTGTTTTACATATTTATTATTTTGTCGTACACATTATTCATTTATCTTTGAGAATTATTTTTTATTCACATTCTGGATATTCATGCTTAACTTTTGATGTGCAGTTCGCAAAACTTGGCTTCAACTATAAACAAGAATCAAAGCATCCAATGAGCTTTTGCACAAGTTGTGTGTTGTTTTACCTCTGAGCGTCACTTTTTTGCACACCATGGGCTAAATGGCCAGGTCACATGGACCCCGAAGGCTCAGAGAAGGTTGGGGTAGGGGACCCACTGGAACAGCTGCTGGGAGACAGATGGTAGCCTCCCGTCAAGGCCATCCAGCGTGTTCTTTAACGTGCACAGGGTATGGCTCTCCCGCACACGGCGCCACGGCTGAACGTCCCATCCGACGGACGGCGGCCTTTCCAAGCCCATCGATGTCCCCTACTGACCGTGGGCACGGTAGGGAATTTTGCGGAGATAAATCTCAACGCTGACCCAGCTGGGACTCGAACCTGGGAACTACAGATTACGAGCCTGGCGCGCTACCGACTGAGCCACCCCCGCCCATTTTGCACAAGAGACGGGAGCATTAATGTTTCAAGTAGTGAACTGGGTTCGATTCTTAAACTTTGCACTTACGCATGAATGTAGATATTTGAATTCATTGAAAAGCAAACAGGTGAAAGTTCACGATCAGGCGTTTGACAATTTGAGATTCATTCCCTTTGATAATTGAACAACTTCGTCAAATATCTTGATATCCTTTCTCATTATGTTCGCCGACATCATTCACATTTCACTTTCGTTTCCTTCATCCCCAACAGTTCACTTTCCCACCATGATGCAAAGCAACAACTGACCCCTAGATGACCCCTTCTCCGCTCTCTATGACCCTTGCTCCGACCAAATGTCTGTCTGGAGCACGCGACCAAACACTGCTATTTTCGGCGTCTGGACCACCACGTTCTTTGTCGACACCGGCTGCCTCCAAAATCTTGCTTTTACTTCAACCTCCCCCCCCCCACCACACACTTTCAGAACTTTCTTTTCTCTTCATCATAACCCCCCAACACACACATACACACACATCTTGCCCGCTAACTCTAACCACTAGTAGAGCCACCTGCTTGGAAGCACAAAAGCCTGTTTTCCAAACTTTGGAAACTCGGGAACGATTGGGGCTCGGCAGCTGCCTCGCTCTCGTTGCCTTGGCAACGGAGGAAAGAGGCGGCAAACGAAGAAGAAAGTAGTTTCTAGCCGAGACGGGAATCGGAGAGGACGGTGGGGGAGACGGGACGCGCACGAACAGCTTGCGAGCGCGCGCGGGGCACGTGTTGCCCCCTCTTGGGGGTCGTCTACTCCGTTTCTGCCTCTTTGAGTGGTGTCCCGCAATCTTGCCACTCTGTCTCGTGCGCTTTCTCCAGGCCCCGTTATAATCGCCCTTCTTTAACCAGAGCAGTGCCGTGAAGTTCGAACTAGCAGGGATATAGTGGAAGGGGACAGAGGGGGGGGGGGTAGGAAACGTTGGGGGGAAGAAGAGTATGGGACTCAGCAGACAGAGCTCAGACGGCTGTTAGACTGAAGAGGTAGAGAGAGGGGGGGGGGTCTCGTGGGGGGTAGGGAGGGAATTACTCGTCAAGTAAAGGAAGGGTGCTAAGGAAGTGAATCCTTGTAGCATCTGGTAGGGATCTGTCGATCATTCTGTCGTCTGCTTGATAAGGTGAGTAAAGGGCTTCTCTGACGTCACGTGGGGAGAAGAGAAAGAGATTACCCCGTTAGGAGAGGAAAAAAATTGACCTTCTTTAACCTTGAAAACTTTTAATACTGAAACCTCTTAAGAGAAAGATGGACAGGGCTTTGCACTATCAGTTGTACCTGCAATTTTTTTGGGATCATTTAACTATGAATGCCGTATGTTTATTGCGTGTATATATGTTTGTTTGTTTGGTAATTAGTTCAAGTGTACAGTCGCTCAAAAAAAAAATATCCGAACACTATGGTTGATTGCAGAATTCAAAAAAAATATCTGGCAACGATTTTTTTAGAAATTAGTGATCTGGCAACCTTCGTGTCACGTGATTACAGAATTCAGGAAAAATATCTGGAGCGTGTACAGCAACTGTACACGCTCCAGTTACCGTTCACGGCAAACTGGAGCGTGTGCAGTTACTGCACACGCTCCAGTTTGCTGTGAACGGTAACTGCACACGCTCAATATTTCCGTGAGTGAGCCCACACGATCTAGTATCAAAATAATATGACCACCTACAATCACTCAAAAAAAGTATCCTAACACTATGGTTGATTATAGAATTGAGAAAAATTATCTGGCAACGATTTTTTTTTTAGAAATTAGTGATCTGGCAACCTTCGTATCACGTGATTACAGAATTCAGGAAAAATATCTGGAGCGTGTACAGCAACTGTACACGCTCCAGTTACCGTTCACAGCAAACTGGAGCGTGTGCAGTTACTGCACACGCTCCAGTTTGCTGTGAACGGTAACTGCACACGCTCAATATCTCCGTGAGTGAGCCCACACGATTTAGTATCGAAATAATATAACCACCTATAGTCGCTCAAAAAAGTATCCGAACACTATGGTTCATTACAGAATTCTGAAAAAATATCTGGCAACGATTTTTTTAGAAATTAGTGATATGGCAAACCTTCGTGTCACGTGGCACGAAGGTTTGCCAGATCACTAATTTCTAAAAAAAATCGTTGCCAGATTTTTTTTCTGAATTCTGTAATCAACCATAGTGTTCGGATATTTTTTTGAGCGACTGTACATTAGCTAAACTTTGCCCTTTTATTTTTTTACCCACATCTACGATTTGCATGTAAATGTTCGATGCATTATCAGTTGACAAATAATCACTTTTAATATAATTCATTGTATTTTAAAATTTTTTTTACGTTAATGCTACATTTTCAGTTAAGGGGAGAGAGGTCAGTCGGTAGCGCGCCATGTTCATAATCTGCAGTTCCCATGTTCGAGTCCCGGGAAGTCACTGGGCCAGCGTTGACATTAATCTCCGCAAATTTACCCTCGGTCAGTTTGGGACACCGATGGGCTTGGAAAAGCTGTCGTCCGTTGGATGGGACGTTAAGCTGTGGCGCCCTGGGCAGGATTTAGGGTTGTTTTACCTCTGAGCGGCACTTTTTTGCACACCATTGGCTAAATGGCCAGGTCACATGGACCCCGAAGGCTCAGAGAAGGTTGGGGGAGGGGACCCACTGGAACAGCTGTTGGGAGACAGATGGTAGCCTCCCATCAAGGCCATCCAGCGTGTTCTTTGGCGTGTACAGGGTATAACTCTCCCACACACGGGACCACGTCTTAACGTTCCATCCGACGGACGGCGGCCTTTCCAAGCCCATCGGTGTCCCCTACTGACCGTGGGCAGGGCGGGGAGTTTTGCGGAGATAAATCTCAACGCTGACCCAGCTGGGACTCGAACCTGGGAACTGCAGATTACGAGCATGGCGCGCTACCGACTGAGCCCCCCCCCCCCCATCCCTGGGCAGGAGAGTTATATCATGTGCACGTTAAAGAGCACGCTGGATGACCCTCATAACGAGATGCACCCTTCTGTCTCGTAAGAGCTATCCAGTGGGTCCCCTCCCCCCAACTTTCTCTGAGCTATTGGGGCTCTCGTGGATTGGTCAATTAGCCCATTTGTGTGCCAAAAGTGCAACTCAGAGGCAGGGTTTAGAGAGGCCGGGGTCACACTTTCACCTTTTGAGGCCCCTACCCAAAGTAAAATAATTAAACATCGTCATTATTTACAAACGTTTTTAATTTTACAAGAAACTATGAAAAAAAAGCTTACTCTTCAAGCAGCTGTTTATCAGAGGTCCAACAGAAGCTGGTTAGTATAATACTCTATGGGAAAGATCTGTGAATAAGTCGACACCTCAGAAGAAAGATATCAGAAAAGAAACATCTGTGCCCTCTAACCCAAGACTCATGGGTTAAAAATTACATCTCAAACTAAAATCACACCTCTGCTGAGGTCCTGCGATCCTCTCAGACCTTCTACTATGGGATATAAACTGACAGGCTCCTGTTAGACCTTTGTGGCAAGCAGCTGCTTGAGAGGGTAGTTATTTATTTTTTTTTTTGTTACATTTAACATCAATATCAACAAGTGTCTAAATTTGAGGCTCCCCTTTGAGACCCAGGCCAAATGGCCCTCATAACTTTCAGCTGGGTCAGCGTTGAGATTTATCTCCGCAAAATTCCCCGCCCTGCCCACGGTCAGTAGGGGACACGGTCAGTAGTGCCCACGGTCAGTAGGGGACAGTATGGGCTTGGAAAGGCCGCCGTCCGTCGGATGGGACGTTAAGCCGTGGCCCCGTGTGCGGAAGAGCCATACCCTGTGCACGTTAAAGAACACGCTGGATGACCTTGACGGGAGGCTACCATCTGTCTTCCAACAACTGTTCCAGTGGGACCCCTCCCCCAACCTTCTCTGAGCCTTCGGGGTCCTGGTGACCTGGCCATTTAGCCCATGATGTGCAAAAAAGTGCCGCTCAGAGGTAAAACAACCCAACCCTCATAACTTCAAGAAAGACCCTGTTCAGTCTTGAAGTGTATCCGAAAGTAAAACAATCCACAGCAAAAGAGGATTCAAAACCTATAGCACAGAATATTTGAAAATTTCTCATTTACTCTTTACATATAACTTATAGCACATCAAGTAATTTCCCCTCTATTCATCCTAAAGCATACACGCGAGGCCCTCATAAAGTTCCCCGGCACACACTTATATATAGAAAAAGCCGAAGAACGCAATAGTTTGCCTCTGCTACCATGTTCTGCACACAAGCATACGACGGCTGTACACAGAAACATATGTGGCCTTAAAACCTTGCTTAGTAGCAGCAGGCATATAAGTATGAGCGTTGGTTCGCCTCTTTGGGAGGCAGGGGGCGGGGGGGGGGACACCTCCTGTCCCTTACCTTTGCTTGCGGTGGCTTTTTTTTCCTGTACCGCCACTTGACACTGTCCCCGTACACATCATCACTAGGGTACCGAGCTCTCTTGCTCTTACAGTCAGGGGAGATTTTTTTTTTGTAGAATTTCTTCCACAGCTATTTTTTTTTCCCCATCACTACAATTTTTTTTCTTCTTCTATTCCTCCCATTTTTTTCTCTCAACTTCTTGCCGCCTCTGTTGCTCGTCTCTGGCCTTGAAATTTTCCCGACATTTGAGCTTAGAAATCTTGGGGAGGGGGAGGGAGGAGGGTGGGGGAGGGGATAGAGAAACGTGCGGCTCGTATTCAGTTTCGGGGAAATGCTAAACAGCTGGAAAATTTTTGCACATCTTTCGTGAAGTCTGTAAAAACCCCTTGCAGTTTTTTTGCATTGATACCACTTCCTCAAATCTGTTTCGAGATCTTGGTTTTCCTTTGGCAGGACGCTGAGAGGCTCAGTAGTCTGTAACTATGGTAACAAGTATTTTCTCTTTCCAAGATCAAACGTCTATTGTTTCTACAGAAAGGCAAGAGTCAAGATAATGCTCTTAATTTTGTTAATGAAGTTTTCATCCTGTTCCATAATTTCTAGGGGGCGGGAGGGGGGGTCAGCCGGTAGCACGCCAAACACGTAATTCGGAGTTTCCAAATTCGAGTCCTACCTTGGCGGTGATCCGGCGGTGAGATTTATCTCTGCCAAAATTCCCGTCCTGCCCACGGTCACTCCAGGGGACACAGAAGGGCTTGGAAAGTCCATCGGATGGGACGTAAAGCCGTGGTCCGTGTGTGGGAGAGCTATATACCCTGTGCGCGTTGAAGAACACGCTGGCTACCATCTGTCTTCCAACATCTGTTCAGTGGGTTCCACCGTTCTACCAACCTTCTCTGAGCCTTCCGTGTCCTTGTGACCTGGCCATTTAGCCCACTGTGAGCGAAGAAGTGCCGCTCAGAGGTAAAAACAAACACAACCGAAAACTTATATTTATACTCTACCTCAGGGACGTATCCTGGGGGGCGGGGGGGGCTCAGTCGGTAGCGCGCCAGGCTCGTAATCTGTAGCTCCCAGGTTCGAGTCCCAGCTGGGTCAGCGTTGAGATTTATCTCCGCAAAATTTCCCCGCCCTGCCCACGGTCAGTAGGGGACACCGATGGGCTTGGAAAGGCCGCCGTCCGTAGGATGGGACGTTAAGCCGTGGCCCCGTGTGCGGGAGAGCCATACCCTGTGCACGTTAAAGAACACGCTGGATGGCCTTGACGGGAGGCTACCATCTGTCTCCCAACAGCTGTTCCAGTGGGTCCCCTACCCCAACCTTCTCTGAGCCTTCGGGGTCCATGTGACCTGGCCATTTAGCCCATGGTGTGCAAAAAAGTGCCGCTCAGAGGTAAAACAATCCAATCCAATCCAAGCCATACCCTGTGCACGTTAAAGAACACACTGGATGGCCTTAACGGGAGGCTACCATCTGTCTCCCAACAGCTGTTCCAGTGGACAGTCCCCTCCCCCAACCTTCTCTGAGCCTTCGGGGTCCTTTTGACCTGGCCATTTAGCCCATGGTGTGCAAAAAAGTGCCGCTCAGAGGTAAAACAATCCAATCCAATCCAATCCGTATCCTGGGGGAGGGGGGGACCATGGGGTAGAACCCCTCGAAAATCCCGTCGTCTTATACAAAATCTTATCTGCTTTGAAATTCAAAACAATTGCCTTGTGTAATTTTATTTTAACCACATTGTAGATTAGTTCGATACTTAAAATGGATTTAAAAAGCAACAATGAAATTTTACTCCCTACAGAATATCCTTTCTGCCTTTCCTGTCGGATGAAATATTTTAGTAACTGAGAAATCCTACTCAGGTCTTGTTCTCAGACCCCTCACCGAAGCTAAATTCTAGGACAATTCTTGGAAATGGTAACTCCAACCTACAGGAATAAAACTTATTTCGTTGTAAACCCTAAACTAATACATTTGAAATGGCTTTCAAATATACTAGTTACTTTTCCCATCCGACGGACGGCGGCCTATTCCAAGCCCATCGGGGGGCGGGGGTGGCTCAGTCGGTAGCGCGCCAGGCTCGTAATCTGTAGTTCCCAGGTTCGAGTCCCAGCTGGGTCAGCGTTGAGATTTATCTCCGCAAAATTCCCCGCCCTGCCCACGGTCAGTAGGGGACACCGATGGGCTTGGAAAGGCCGCCGTCCGTTGGATGGGACGTTAAGCCGTGGCCCCGTGTGCGGGAGAGCCATACCCTGTGCATGTTAAAGAACACGCTGGATGGCCTTGACGGGAGGCTACCATCTGTCTCCCAACAGCTGTTCCAGTGGGTCCCCTCCCCCAACCTTCTCTGAGCCTTCGGGGTCCATGTGACTTGGCCATTTAGCCCATGGTGTGCAAAGAAGTGCCGCTCAGAGGTAAACAAGCCAACGTTAAAGAACACGCTGGATGGCCTTGACGAGAGGCTACCATCTGTCTCCCAACAGCTGTTCCAGTGGGTCCCTCCCCCAACCTTCTCTGAGCCTTCGGGGTCCATGTGACCTGGCCATTTAGCCCATTGTGTGCAAAAAAGTGCCGCTCAGAGGTAAAACAACCCAACCTCGGCTAAAATACGTTCCATTTGCTTCTGTGAGGCGCATGCTTGTACGCACAGAATTTTTACGTTATACGATTTATGATAATAAATATTATAAACATATAAACATTATAAATATAATGTTTTGCGGATAGTATATTAACCCTTTCAGGACCATAAGGTTTCTAAGAGTAAATATTAATATGTAACTGTCTATTTTAGTTTGTTTAGACGTAAAATAAATAAAAATCATAAGAAAAATATATAACAATGTGTAGTTTTTTTGGAATTTTATGGGAAATATTTTTCCCAATGGACTATAAAGGTAACACAAATTATAGTTAGGCTTATTATGCAATGTCTTTTATTTATTGGTTTATTAGAACAAAATGTTAACTAAAATAATACAAAATTATGAACTAAAATTACTATACAAAATGATGTGATAATTATGATATTCTGCGAAGCAATTTCTTTTGATAGTGAGGCAAAGATGGACATTGCACATAGTACATATATTATGCGTCCTGACAGTTCTGTTTTTGTTTTCTAAACGTTCCCGTTTACGCAATTGCGTTCGGCATACGTTCTATTTTGACATTCTGTATAAAAAATGCAGATAAGGTTATAATTAAATACGACAATCACCAATTTTAAAATGGGAAAAATGTTTCCCTTAGTCGTGAAAGGGTTAAGATGCTTTAACATGCCACCACCACCAGGCCCCGGGTGTAGAAAAAAATTACGGGGGAGGTGTGTGGGAGGGGACGATTAATTGAATGAACCGGAACGGATGAGAACGCCGTATATATATGTGTGTGTGTATATATATGTTTTTAAAAATTAACTATTAATTTTAATCTATTTTTAATTCTTAATTTTACAAAAATAATGTTTCCCCTCTACGCAGAACTCAGTAAAATTTCCCGCCCTGCCCACGGTCAGTAGGGGACACAGATGGGCTTGGAAAGGCCGCCGTCCGTCGGTTGGTACGTGAGAACCGTGGCCCCGTATGAGTGAGAGCCATACCCTGTGCACGTTAAAGAACACGTTGGATGACCTTGACGGGAGGCTACATCTGCCTCCTTACAACTGTTCCATTGGGTCCCTCCCCCCAACTATTTCTGAGCGTTCGGGGCCCTTGTGACCTGACCATGTAGCCCATGGTGTGCAAAAAACTGCCGCTCGGAGGTGAAACAACCCAACCCTGTGCCCATTCTATCGGATCTTTTAAAATTGTTATTTTATTCTTTTTGCGTCCGTTCCGGTTATTATGATTCTTGCCTCCCGCTATTTTACAAAGGGAAACTAAATCACTACAATCATACGGAAGAACCTGTTGCGCCATCTCTTGTCGGGTTTGGAAGACGCCATCATAGCAATTGTGTTTTTTTTTCCGCAATTCTTTTAGCGAAGAGAATGAATTTTGCAGAGAATCACTAACGGGTTGGGTTGTTTTACCTCTGAGCGGCACTTTTTTGCACACCATGGGCTAAATGGCCAGGTCACATGGACCTCGAAGGCTCAGAGAAGGTTGGGGGAGGGGACCCACTGGAACAGCTGTTGGGAGACAGATGGTAGCCTCCCGTCAAGGCCATCCAGCGTGTTCTTTAACGTGCACAGGGTATGGCTCTCCCGCACACGGGGCCACGGCTTGACGTCCCATCCGACGGACGGCGGCCTTTCCTAGCCCATCGGTGTCCCCTGCTGACCGTGGGCAGGGCGGGGAATTTTGCGGAGATAAATCTCAACGCTGACCCAGCTGGGACTCGAACCTGGGAACTACAGATTACGAGCCTGGCGCGCTACCGACTGAGCCACCCCCGCCCCGAGAATCACTAACGAGAAACCTTCTAACTTTCTTAATATTTTTCTCATTGCCACTCTCAGACCACGGTATACGAGCTAACTGCGTTAACCAGTTCCTAATTGGCTATTGTTTTACGTTTAACGCCATTTACTTTTTCTTTTCCTTTAAAACACTCACTAATGACATTTAAACCACTTTTTAGTCAACTTTAAAACCAGGGATGTTTGTATCTATATCTTACTTGGTGTGGGGATTAGCGTACCTGACTGTTAATGCAGCGGTTTGTTTTACCTCTGAGAGACACTTTTTTACACACAATGGGCTAAATAGCCAGGTTACAAGGACCCCGAAGGCTCGGAGAAGTTTCGGGAAGAGGACCCACTGGGCAGCTTTTGGGAGACAGATGGTACCCTCCCTTCAAAGCCATCCAGCGTGTTCTTCACTGTGTACAGGGTATGGCTGTCCTGCACATGGGACCAAGGCTTAAAGCCCCATCCGACGGACGGCGGCATTTACAAGCCCATCGGGTCCCCTACTGACCGTGGGCAGTAGCTATATCGAAGTACCTCTTTCCTTTAAAAAAAAATTGTAAGCTTTGCAGAAAAAATGGACTTACATGTATTGGAAAAGAAGAAGGTATGTGAAAAGAAAAAGTGTGGTCACAAAAATAACCTTTGCCAAGGCTTAGGGAATGAAATCTAACCAGGAGGACCTTATGGCCTTGATCTCAAGAATAACTTATGCCCACTGCAACGAAAGTAACTTTTACCGTGGCTTAAAGAGTGACGTCTGCCCTGTCCTCATCAGTAACTGCTGCCTCCGCCTCAGGAGGGGGGCAGGGGTGGCTCAGTCGGTAGCGCGTCAGGCTCGCAATCTGTAGTTCCCAGGTTCGAGTCCCAGCTGGGTCAGCGTTGAGATTTATCTCCGCAGAATTCCCCGCCCTGCCCACGGTCAATAGGGGACACCGATGGGCTTGGAAAGACCGCCGTCCGTCGGATGGGACGTTAAGCCGTGGCTCCGTGTGCGGGAGAGCCATACCCTGTGCACGTTAAAGAACACGCTGGATGGTCTTGACGGGAGGCTACCATCTGTCTCCCAACAGCTGTTCCAGTGGGTCCCCTCCCCCAACCTTCTCTGAGACTTCGGGGTCCATGTGACCTGGCCATTTAGTCCATGGTGTGCAAAAAAGTGCCGCTCAGAGGTAAAGCAACCCAATGTTAAAGAACACGCTGGATGGCCTTGACGGGAGGCTACCATCTGTCTCCCAACAGCTATTCCAGTGGGTCCCCTCCCTCAACCTTCTCTGAGCCTTCGGGGTCCACGTGACCTGGTCATTTAGCCCATGGTGTGCAAAAAAGTGCCGCTCAGAGGTAAAACAACCCAACGTTAAAGAACACGCTGGATGGCCTTGACGGGAGGCTACCATCTGTCTCCCAACAGCTGTTCCAGTGGGTCCCCTCCCCCAACCTTTTCTGAGCCTTCGGGGTCCACGTGACCTGGTCATTTAGCCCATGGTGTGCAAAAAAAGTGCCGCTCAGAGGTAAAACAACCCAACGTTAAAGAACACGCTGGATGGCCTTGACGGGAGGCTACCATCTGTCTCCCAACAGCTGTTCCAGTGGGTCCCCTCCCCCAACCTTTTCTGAGCCTTCGGGGTCCACGTGACCTGGCCATTTAGCCCACGGTGTGCAAAAAAGTTTCCGCTCAGAGGTAAAGCAACCCAACACAACAACCCAACTCATCCAAAGCCACAAACCACCGCTGCAAACCAACAATTGCACAATCATAATTACCATTATGCGAAACAGACTATGCATCCCAAAACCTTGACCTGTAGGGTCAGAAGAATTTCCCACATTATGATCCTCCACGTGACTTCCCAGCTCTCGTTTCGCAGTCGTCCAACATTTGAGCACATGAATTGTCAGCGTGACCACCTGCTTCGACTTCAGCAAAGCACCGCCCACCTAAATATTTTTTACGACGCCTTAAAAGATCATAATTAAAATTACCCACACCACACTCAAAACGTTATCGCAGCTATACCATTCAACTGGTTGGTGCTGTCTGGAGTCTGAGATCCCTTGCAGATTTACAAGCGTAGCTACTAGACCTGTTTTTGCACGCACTCGCCATCTACGTGACGGGTACGGGAGTGACAAAGTCTCTCCCGGCACGCGACGCTCTGAACGTGCTAGGCACGGGCGTGAGAGGAAGGAAGCGCCGTTAGTGTTGGGTGCCTTCCCCCTCTTCATGAGACAGCCATAGAAATGTCTGAGTGACGCTGAAAGCGAGGTTTAGGAGAGTTCGTGTGCTGACGGATCCGGAAGAGGTTGTTGGTTGGGTCCTCAAGTTGAGATAGGATTGACAGATTTCGCATGACATTTTCGGTAACTGATGGGGCCACTAATCCGTTCGTAGAGTTGTTCTTGGAAAGCGAGTCTTGCCTGTTATATGTTGATGCTGGAGCTTAACTCTTCTTGTCGGCATAGATAGAGCGTGTTCTACTTTAATCCGATTCTTTTCCTACCGTTTCGAAAATTGTACGGCGTGCATCTTTTTTTAGTGCTGGAGTTTCGTAGAAAACTTTTAAGGTCCGTGCAGGCTGCTGCCGTGAGAAGGGAAGAATACCAGCTTCGTGTGCAAAAAAATGATAGATCATAAATAAGTTGGTTTATGTTCACTTATTAGGTTCTAAGTCAAAATTACGTTGATAATCATGGATCTTCAGATGATACGAAGCAAGGTACAAAGAGTAATGCTTATGAAATGGGACTAAATGGCCAGGTCACAAGAATCCCAAATAGTAATTTCTGCCCTGGGCCTCAGGAGACAGAACACTACAAGGTTATAGGAGACGGCATACTGTGAAATAAATGATTAGGTTATAAGATCAAAAAGGTTATACTAGGAGATAGCACACTGTGAACTAAATAGTCATGACACAAGATCCCCAAGCTCCAAGTATCAAAATGAAGGTTATAGAAGGAGACGGCACATTGTGTCCACTAACTAGCCAAGTCACAAGATCCCCATGGATTAAAAGATTGTGATAGGAGACAGCACATTCTGATATAAATAGTGAGGTCACAAGATCCACGAGGATTACAACAAGGTTATAGAATGAGACAGCACACTGTGCTCTAAATAGTAAGATCACAAGATCCACGAGGATTACATCAAGGTTATAGAATGAGATAGCACACTGTGATCTAAATAGTAAGATCACAAGATCCACGAGGATTACATCAAGGTTATAGAATGAGACAGCACACTGTGCTCTAAATGGTAAGATCACAAGATCCACGAGGATTACATCAAGGTTATAGAATGAGACAGCACACTGTGCTCTAAATGGTAAGATCACAAGATCCACGAGGATTACATCAAGGTTATAGAATGAGACAGCACACTGTGCTCTAAATAGTAAGATCACAAGATCCACGAGGATTACATCAAGGTTATAGAATGAGACAGCACACTGTGATCTAAATAGTAAGATCACAAGATCCACGAGGATTACATCAAGGTTATAGAATGAGACAGCACACTGTGCTCTAAATAGTAAGATCACAAGATCCACGAGGATTACATCAAGGTTATAGAATGAGACAGCACACTGTGATCTAAATAGTAAGATCACAAGATCCACGAGGATTACATCAAGGTTATAGAATGAGACAGCACACTGTGATCTAAATAGTAAGATCACAAGATCCACGAGGATTACATCAAGGTTATAGAATGAGACAGCACACTGTGCTCTAAATAGTAAGATCACAAGATCCACGAGGATTACATCAAGGTTATAGAATGAGACAGCACACTGTGATCTAAATAGTAAGATCACAAGATCCACGAGGATTACATCAAGGTTATAGAATGAGACAGCACACTGTGATCTAAATAGTAAGATCACAAGATCCACGAGGATTACATCAAGGTTATAGAATGAGACAGCACACTGTGATCTAAATGGTAAGATCACAAGATCCACGAGGATTACATCAAGGTTATAGAATGAGACAGCACACTGTGATCTAAATAGTAAGATCACAAGATCCACGAGGATTACATCAAGGTTATAGAATGAGACAGCACACTGTGCTCTAAATAGTAAGATCACAAGATCCACGAGAATTACATCAAGGTTATAGAATGAGACAGCACACTGTGATCTAAATAGTAAGATCTCAAGATCCACGAGGATTACATCAAGGTTATAGAATGAGACAGCACACTGTGATCTAAATAGTAAGATCACAAGATCCACGAGGATTACATCAAAGTTATAGAATGAGACAGCACACTGTGATCTAAATAGTAAGTTCTCAAGATCCACGAGGATTACATCAAGGTTATAGAATGAGACAGCACACTGTGATCTAAATGGTAAGATCACAAGATCCACGAGGATGACATCAAGGTTATAGAATGAGACAGCACACTGTGATCTAAATAGTAAGATCACAAGATCCACGAGGATTACATCAAGGTTATAGAATGAGACAGCACACTGTGATCTAAATGGTAAGATCACAAGATCCACGAGGATTACAACAAGGTTATAGAATGAGACAGCACACTGTGATCTAAAATAGTGAGGCCACAAATTCCACGAGGATTACATCAAGGTTATAGAAGGAGACAACACACTGTGATCTAAATAGTAAGATCACAAGAATACCCATAAATTAAAAGATGATTATAGAATGAGACAGCACATTGTTAACTAAATGATCAAGCCACAGGGTTTTCAAGATTAAAGCAATGTGACAGAAGGATACAGCACAATGTGAAATGCTGAAACACACGTGTTCACAACTACCTCAAGATTTAGAAGAAGGATGGAGAATATTGTTGCAGAATGGGATGAAAGGCCAGGTCACAGAGACCCCCCTAAAACTCAGATCAGTGCTGGAAAAGGAAACCCAACGCTTTGAACTAACTAACCAGTCACAATAACCCAAGACTCAAAACAGAGTTGAGGAAGTAGAATACGAACTACAGGCGATATTACTAAACCACGAGGATTAGGATAGGATTGGGGAAGGAGTTAAAGTACTAGGACCAAAGTGGTCAGGTTATAAAGACCCCAAGGCTCAGAACAGGATAATATT